>JAQOOD010000004.1:23924727-24347076 GCA_029633175.1 Citrus glauca | reverse complement strand
TATTATTATTTTTCCTTAATTGAACTTTAAATATATTTTAATTATATTTTTATTATAATAAATAAAATTTTATTATTTTATTATCATCTTATATTCATATATTAATAATTAATATAAAATAATAATTTAATATATAATATTATTATAATATACTACTAATCCAATATAACATAATACAATACACCTAAATTAAATAATGCAATATAGTGTAATACAATATAATATGTCAAACGTACCCTTAACTATTTGAGTGATGATGACCGAGAGAGATGTAGAGAAAGCAAAAATAATCGTGGCAGGATCTTTTATGATGGTTGATTAGCCATCATCAACAAGTTTAGGCTATCACAATAAAAACTAAGTAATCATCCTAAATTTAGAAAGAGCATCTAGAAACTAATAAATTAACTATTCAATTATTTTTTGATCAAGAGTAAATTATAAATTAGAATTACAACAAGATTCACAAGCTTAAATATCTAAAAGAAAGGGATAATTCTCAAGAAACATAATGCTCAAAAGCTTTTGAAATATTCTTAAAAAGATAATAAATACAAACTACCTTTTATATTATTCTTTGTTTATCTTTCTATGACTTTGTTGGGCCACATTTAGAAATTTAAAAAATTAAAATGGTTCTCTTAAATTTCAAGAGTAATATTGGTGTTTTATAGACAAATTAACATATTGTATGTACAAACATATTAACATGTCAACTAATAGTAAAAACTGAAATATAGCAGAGAAGTAAAGTTTTGTGATACTAAAATAATAAAGTGTTACAACCTATATACTTTTTACATGTTTCTTATTTTGAAATTTCACTTTTTTTAAAATAATTTTTTGAAGTATTGAAAGGCTAATAACCCCATATCCTTAACATGTATTCAATTTATTTATTTTATATCAAATATATATTATATAACAAAAAATATTATTTACATTTATTGATTTTTTCATGTGTTTAAAATTTTTTATGTAATATTACATTATTATTCTCACACCGTCACTAATTTTAATAATCAAACAAGGTCGATGGATCAAATTCTGAAATTTAAAATAATATGAGTTATATAAGTAAATATTTTAAAAAAATTATTTTAATAATTTTATAATAAACAATAAGGACTGCAGTGTTAATAATAAATTGAACACATCTCAGCCCTCGAACAGTTTAACCATTAAATCAAATTGGCTGAATCAAAAAGAACAAAATTTGGGAACCCTAATATTTTATTAATAGCAGCTTCATAATAACATTTCTATAGTTAATGGTTGGGACTCCAAAAGAAGCCCTGATTCAAAGGATTTGGTAGGTTACCATACGTTTGATAATCATTTTTAAGTCCGCATAAAAAATGTTTTGAAATTGTAGGTCAAAACACCAAACATTATTTTAAAAATCAGTGTTAACTTAAAAATATGCTTCATACTTTTTAAGTGATCATGACTAAGGCTTTACAATTTGAATCACAACCCTTGTAATCCAAAACTTATTGGTATCATTGCTGTACATAATCCAATAATTTTTTTAACTGTGGGGTTATGGTAAGTATGAACACCGTTAGATTGTAAATTTTATTAATTTTTTTAATGATCCAACAATGTCTTGACTGCCAGAGTATGATACCCCCTATGATATCACAATCCCCAAGACACCACAATGAATGAACCCTAACCTTGGCTTTAAGAAAGAAAATATAAAACTAAAGCAAAACAAACAAAATTGAACAAGAAGGTCAAAAAAGGACCTCCCAAAAAGTGAAGGGATATGGACAGCTCCCAATGCATGTGCAGGCATGAAGAAATGGGGCCAACATTTGAACCACTCAGCTCACAAGAACATGCAAAGAAGTGTTTTGGATGAGAGTGTAGTGGTTGTTGTTACTAACTCCCAAAATCCTATTTTTTTGAACAACAAACAAATATCATATAGAAATAATTTTATGCTTCAAATACCAAAAAAAAAAAATGAATCTCAGTTGGAAACCAATATCCAGAGATATGTTTATTTATTGGACAAAAATAAATAAATAATAATAAAAAGGAGAATTATAAAATCACAAGTGTTTTCAGTCAAGTCTTTGTTCAAAGGCCCTTTCAGCATCACTAGTAAGCTGGCACTTTTTTGTCCGGACTCGCATTGCTTGCTTACCCATTAAGAAATTGAACCCAAGAAAGAAAAAAAAACCATGTATAAAATATTAAAAATATTTTCAAATACTCAAACTGAAAACAAAAAATCAAGTTCCATGTTTTAGGCTTTTCTTTCATTAATCCTAATAGTTGGCGTGATTGATAATTTTTAATAAAAAAAGTATATGCGATAATATTTAGTAAACTGAGTATAATAAAAATGACACTGAAAAATAGAATACAAAAAGAAAGGATGCCAGCCCAAAGCCAATACACAAATGGGCTACCGAGATGATAAAAATGGCCCGTTTTTGAGCGAAGCTGTTAGCACCCTCAGTTATTCTTATAAAACCCCACTTACAGCAAAATTACAGTTGAAAGACAAACAAGGATTAAACACAGATTTTTTCCCCAACAAATTACTCATCTTCATAATCAATCTTTTTTTTAGCCTGTTACTTCTATGTTAACTAAAATAAATTACAGAAATTTGAAATAATCTGCTGTTATTCTCCTATTTCTGATTAGGTATAAATATTTTTATACTTGAAATTACTTTCAAATTATAATTTGAAATATGTATAATTTAAACTGATGATTAACATTCAAAAATTCATCACCTACTACTTTTGAGTTTTAACAAGGAAAAAATATTAAATAAAAAATTAGAAGAGTGCATTCGAAAAGAAAGGATATTTTTGAAAATAAAATGAATATAACTGGTAAAAAAAAAGGTTCAGGAGAAGCTTAGAGGGATGCCAATAGTCCAACCCAATTTTTGACACAACCCAATGAATTACATCTAGCACATTAACCAAAAGATTCAATCACCAGCCTCCTAAAACTATTGGAAACGAAATTTTAATGCAAACGCTGAAGGGAGAACAAAATTCAACGCCGTTTCCAATTTCCATGAGATAAACTTATCCATATGTAAGAAACTGAAACCATACACAACACAGCCTCGAGAATTTATGAACAACAGGGCTAAAGCTAATATAACATCCGAGTTAAATCTCAGTTCATTAGGACACAAGTTCATGAAGTGTAAAGAACAAATCCAACACTTGTGAACTGGCAGGGGAAAGAAATCATTTCCATCTTCCAAAGGATTTGCCTTTGTGCCTCCCAAACATGCCATGCTTAAAGCGCTTGCCAAACTTGCCGTGCTTAAACTTGCCATGTTTGAACTTACCGTGACCGTAGTGATGGAAACCCCCATGTGCGAGATGATGAGCACCATATGCAGCAGCGGCGGCAGCTGCACCACCAGCTAACAGTCCTCCAACACCAGATCCATGCCCTACAAGTCAGCCAAAATCGTGATGCACAACAGGCATTAATTATAAGACAGCATCTCATGTCTTCAATGAGTCTGGGGCTCAAGAAGAGAGATTTAAATCAATATCTTATTTTTATGAGTACATTTCAGTGGAAAGGAGTGGAAATTCACATTTTTAGACTGAGAAAACTACTCAATTAAATATTACACTCCCTTGAACCATAATGACAACAGATTTCAGGCATTGATTTATTCTTCACAAAGACAGCAAACAGAAACAAAAGTTAGCTGACACTTTCTCGGGCATTGCTTATGTTCATCATAAAAATCAGGAGATCTTAAAGAATTAGGCATGCATTTGTTATGTGATTAAGTGATGTGTCTAATGACTGTCGATTGAAAATTACATTCTACTAACAGATATCAAAGTCATTTGGCAAAGTTAGCAATCTTACCAGAATGATGATGAGCTGATGGACCAGGATAACCAGCTGGAGGGTAACCACCGTGAGAAGGAGGATAAGCTGATGGTGGGTATCCTGTTGCAGGAGGATATCCAGCCGGTGGGTATCCACCTGGAGGAGGGTAGCCAAATGGTGGATATCCACCTTGAGGTGGATAGCCAGATGGTGGGTATCCACCTTGAGGTGGATAGCCAGATGGAGGATACCCCTGAGGAGGATAAGGTTGAGGGGAATATGCTCCATAAGGAGGGCGATGGTGCCCAGCAGCATATCCAACAATATTTGAAAACAGCCCTTTATCTTGCTTGTCACTATCTCCCATTTTTCCTTCAAGTTAATGCTACAAAATTCATAAACAATGGATCTTCAGAATCACAGGCAACCAAACCTAAGAATTTATTCAACATACACTGCCACAAAAATATATCACATGCGAAGTTGTAATGGATGCGTCCTCTGCTTCACAGAGCAAGGCATTCTATCATTCTCAAATACAGTGGGGTGAGACTCAACATTATATTGCCGAATCAATGGATTAAAATGTTAAAACACATCTCCTCAACTACAAACCTCGTAAAATTAACATGAAAGAAACAGACAATTCCATGAGGACATATCCTAGAAAGAATAATAGAAGCAATGAAAATAACATATGTTTTAAATGACCTGTTCTACGGTCATTCACATTAAACTTAATTCCTCGTATTTTCTACGGCATTCGGTTTAATACCAAGGAAACAAATTCAAGCTGACTGCAAAAAGAGATGCATCAACTTAAAGAAGTTAAAAAATCACAGAAATAACTGTCCGTTTGATCGTCTGATTAGAATGGAGATTCCGATTCAATCATCCTTGACGTTTACTTCACTTTGTTAATAGATCCATCACATCATCGATTCAATTAACAAGAAACACCCTAATGATGCCATAACAATGCTCTCTTGATTCCTTGATCATAACTTCTTCAAAATATAGTAATTAAGCACAGATTTTTTAACAATCTTATTTTATCTTTCAAAAGCGGAAGATCATACAAGAAAATTCAAACACAAAACAGCATGAGTATCAATCATACCAAGAAATTAAAATACTCTCATGACAAGAAAGCAAAAACGGAATTAACCCATAAAAGATAAAAACAGAAAATATCTGGGTAAATTACAACTGAAACTACCATGCAAAACGATAATAATTTTCATAACAAACAGAAAAAATTAAAAAAAAATAATAGCAGAAAAAGGATAGAAACTGCTCACCGAAATACGAATAGAATTCGGAATTGAATCTTTGTAGTTAATTTCTGGATAAAAAAAAAAAAAAGTCACTGCTTCTGAGAGTCGCTTCTGTCACGGAAAGTTTAAAGTGTTACGTTACGGGCTTATCGCTTCCTTGGTACGCGATACCGACGCGTAGCTTGCCCTTTTTCCTAATCTGAATATCAAATTTTATTTATTTATTTATTTTAATAAATTTGGTGCAAATTCTTTTCATTTTATTTAATCTTAGTGGAAAAAGATTGAATCAAATCCACCAATCGGGTCAACAATATTTCAAAACTTGAAATGATTCGTCCACTATTTATGCGTTTTAATTTGATTTTGATAACGTCTAGTTCCCTCGTTATATATATATATACATATACATAAAAGGATAGAAGGGACCAAGGATTTGATCCTTTGTTGACATGTGTCCTCCGAGTTGGAGTGATCTGTATCGGAAATATGATTCTATGTTGTGTAAGGGTGACAATGGATTGGATCAGATCAGATCGGAAATTTACGTGATTCAAATTCAATAAGATCGAATTTGAATTGATTTAAAATAAATTTAGATCGAATTTGAATATTGATATACGGATCTAAGACGGATTTAGAGCAGCTCTAGATTTATCTTAATATCTAAATTTATATCACTCATCTTTTAATTTTATTTTAAAAGTTTCTTAAAAATTGTAAAATTATAATGATAATTAATTTTATTAATAGCATATTAGTGATATTTACTATGTATTTAAACTTTAAAACTTAAAGGTTAGTTTTATAAATTTAAAAACCAGTCAAGCCCAAAGCATGTACATGCAGTATTCAAATTGCAAGTCAAGTAATACAACCTAGTAATTTATTTTATTATTTACCAAATAATTTTTAAAGAATATAGTTGTTCATATAATTAGTCAAATATGGTCATAATAAAAATGATAAAGGACTTAATATAAATTATATTTAATTTATATGTCATTATCCAATATTGTAGGAATGCGGGTAGGTGTGTTGTGGATATTAGAATGATGAAGGAGATAATAAAATATTAAATTGATCTTACTCCTATAATTACTTTTGAATTATATTTTATTACCTTTCTTATTTATTGTTTTGGTGTAAAAGTATAAGCTACAATATTTATTATATTTTTGAGAAAATTTATATAATTTACTTGTTATCAATACATTTTAGCCTTAAAATTTTATTCTAAAAAATTATTACTTTTTTATTACTAAATTTTAGAATTCATGACGGATTTAAAACCGATTTAGATTTTAATTTTTTTCGGATTTGGAGCAGATATAAATATTTATTTCTTTTTTGGATTTGAATATGAAGCGAAAAATATAGATTCATAATGGATCTGGAGCAGATATGAATCTTGATTTTTATTATGGATTTGGATATGCAGAAGAGTAGATCTAATCCATATAAGCCACATTGTCATCCCTAATTCTATGTTTAGGAGACCAAGCAAAGTGCAGATCATATGTTTCAAATAATTCAACATGATTCCTTTAATAATAAATTAGTAGGGTTTGACTTCCGTGTAATAGTAGTACCGTGCCACTAATGCATCTAACCGTTAGATTCACTTAGATGGATGGATCTATTGGAATCCAATAATTGGGTGCACCATAATTTTCTCCGAATTAATGATAGATAGCACATGCCCCGTAAACTTCACAATCTTTTACGCCATAATTTAGTCATTGGATGAATAGTCGATTAACGTTAGGGATCTAAGGTGCTTTAATTACCTAGAGACTTCTAATAATGCTCAATAAATGAGCATCTCCAAAAAATCTCAACTAATTTTAATTTTTAAATTTTTATTTACATGCATGTATAACAAATAAAAAAAAAACTCTCTCAAAAAATTCTTTAAATAAAAAATAAATTTATATTATTTCAATTAAATTTTTAACTCCATCAAAATAATACCAGTTATAGTATTTTTCTCTCTTTAATAATGATGATATAAAAAATATACTGAAGTAAAGGTTCCAAAAAACTTTTTAAATGAGGCCCTTCTCTCTCTTTTTTATATTGAAGAGAGATAAAAATAATCTTTTTTTATAAAATCTCATTGGGAGAGTCTTTTAGAATCTTTATTGTTGACATAACTCTTCATTTGAGTAGGAAAATCTCATTTGAAGGGCTTTCGATTATACTCTTAACAACTTTCGACTGCAACATGGTGAAAATTAATGTAATTCTAATTCTACCAATGACATTTCTTTCAATATGTGTGTGTATCGAAAGATGTTAATTTAGTAATTTTGTATTTCAAATAATGGGGTACATTGGTATTCATCAATTGAACGATGGAATAAATTAATTAATTTACTTCAAAATTGTCAAAAAATTATTGTTTAAAATTTATTAAAAAATTATTAACCATTCAATAAATGACACATTATTTACGATATAATTTGGAGTAAATTTTTGGGTTGTCTATCATTATTTTTTTTTATTTTTACCAATAGGTGTGGAAGTTTAGTATATAATATCTTAGCGCTAAATTTTCTTCATCTCAGCCTATGATAATCGATTAATTTGAGTATTGAATCATAAAAGATAAGTGAGTGAAATTTTACCCCTGATTAATAGATGATCAAAAAACCATTATCTAAAATAAAAGAAATAAACGACAACCTATTTATCTTGAAATTCTCTTTTTATTTTTATTTTAAAAAATTATACTTTGCAAAAAGATGAAAAAAAATCATTAATCGAGCCTTTCTATTTTTCAATTTCGAAAAAAAATTAAACATGACAAATTGTCTATTGTTTAACGACATTACATGTAATATTTTAAATTTCAATGAGTGAGTAGATCCTAATGAACGGCTCTTGTCAATTAATATACTAAACGACTCATCAATCATGTATGGAAAATTTAAAAAAATGGCCACAAAATTTATGCATTTTTCAACTTTAACCCCCCAAATTTTTTCTATCAACATTAGCCAAATCACCAAGTTGTGGACGAAATTACCCTCATCATTCTTATGTTTCTCTCAAGCCAAATTCCTCCCCCTCTCGCCAAAATCTCATCATCAGAATCCTGTATACATCATCAGCGGCGTAGATCGGCAACGGAGGAAGTTGTCGACGGCTGAAACAAGCTAAATCACATTGAAAATCTTCGGAGATCTCCAAAATCAAAGACAAAAATTGGAAACCCTAGGTGAGTTATTGAAAACCTGACATTGTTGTTGTTGTTGTTGCATTGGTGATGGATTGAGTATTTGGGTTGTTATTGGTGTTTAATGGCGGTGGTGGGTGAGATGCTTATGGGAAAGAAAAGGGAAGGGAAAAAGAAGTGAAAGGGAAGGATGCGGTGCATCCCACGGGCGCAGCATGCGCATTCCGTGAGCGAGGCCGTGCTTGTTGCACGCGAGATGTGCGTTGCGCCAACTTGTGTGTGCCAACCTATGTGCAACTCGCGCGCGATAGGCTGTGCGCTTGGTGCTGCCTCTTGTTGTGACAGGCACCGCGTCGCATCATGTGGTAGCACCTCTTAGTGTGACAATAACACCCTTTTTTTTTTTTGCTTTTGTTCATAATTTATTAACATGTAATATTTTTAACTTGTACCAGATAAATGGGCAAAAAATAACATTGCCTAACCGACCCAGACCAAGGAAAGAACCAGGAATGATGAAGATACCTTATGCTGATCACTTTCTTGGGTGTATCATGAATATGTGCAAATTAGAAGTCATTGTTAATGCCATCCGAGAAAAATTAACAAAGTAACTGTTCAAAGAAAATATATTTGGGCATTTCTTCCAATGCCAAAGCTATCTATTTAGTGGCATAATTGTGCACAATATATTGCTTCGGCAAGTGTCCCATGGCGCTGGAAATGAAAAAGACGAGTTATGGTTTCAAGTTGGCGACCATTTGATACGGCTGTTGATTGAAGAGTGGTGGCTAATAACGGGACTTTGCTATGACGGAGATGTCATTCTGACGAAGCATAAAACAATGCATAGGTTACTTAAGAAGTATTTTGGAGGCAGGAATCGCGATATAAATCTTGGCCAGTTCAAGCAAAGATTTATGAACTTAGACTTTAAGACTATAGATGACATTGATGCTAAAAATCGCCATGTTTTACTTTGTTGATAGAGTACTAAACGAAAGAAAAGATCATTGTTAAATTAATTTCAATTTACTTAATGAAGTAGATGACATAAACCACTTTCGAAGTTGTCCGTGGGGTCGTTTGTCATGAGAAATAATATGTGAAAGCATTAATAATGCATTGAACAGCAAAGCCAATAAATTTAAGAGGGCAAGCGTAGAAAATCCCTTACATAGAATTGAGAAATACATTTTTTATAGCTTCACGTCTGCAGTGCATGTTAGTGAAGAATTTATTTTTTTAATAACTAAGTTTTGTTATAATAATTATTTGATGACACATTTTTTGACTTCATATCTTTCCTTGTTGAAGGCATGGATTTTTGAAGTGATTGGAGGACTACTATCACAGTGGGTGGTGAAAATTAAGAGGAAGGGTCCTCGGATCGTGCGATGGAAGATCGTGGCTTCTTCGAATATAAACTTCAACGAAGTCTAATCATACCTCAACGAGCATCTTGTAAGTCATTTATATGTATGTTTGTATATAACTATTAAATACTATATGGATATACTAATTAAAAATTTAGTATTCTTTATGATAGGATAACACCATGTTCCAAACCCTCAAACCGGATGCGAAGAAGAGAGCCACAAATTATTGGAAGAGTGTTGAGGATTTCGTGCCATATTTGCCAAGTTGAGTGCATAATGTGGACCGTGCAATCTTGAAATCAAACTTTTCCCACAAGGCCACTTTGCATAATTCTAGTATTAACTCATTCTTCTCAGCGAACAACTTTTCCACACTAATGTCAGCAGAATTACAACTTTTAATTAAGTCTGGAGCTACCAAGTTTGAAGGAAAAACTAGAGCAAGACTCATCAGGGGATTAACTGGTGTCCTCAGCCTTAAACGGGCCATCGAAGGAATATGTCGGTTTTCTCTATTTTTAATAGGAATATCATACTAATACTCATCCTCATCATTGATAGGAATATCAGAATGACCAATGCTCCTATCATCAATTTTAGTATTAGAGTTCATGCCTTGCACACTATTGAACGGTTCCAAACAAGCATTATCAACTTCTGGGTTGTTGGTGTCATAAGCAGGATCATCATAACTGTGGAACTCATTATTGCGAAATGGAGAGTAATGGTTTCCTAACGATGTCTCTAATGGTAACACCTCTTCTTCAACATCCGCTAACATAATGTCGTTCTCATCAATAGTGTCATTGTTTTTGTTGAAGAGTAACGTTGCTAGAACGACATTTGTTGTGGCAACACCTCTTCCTTAATATTGGGGACAGGCTTGTTTGCTATAAACGAAGTTTTACTTTCCACAAATGGCTCAGGATTTTCAACCGGAACTCAAGGATACGTGGTGACAAATATAAGAATGCATCCATAATTAACCACATCAGAGGCCGTGTGTAGCACAACATTAACCATTTCATCATTAAATATGTCCATAGGTAGTGAACATGCACGATATATTGTGTTACTAGACCTCAAAGTTGTCTTCATTGTAATACTATATTCATTATAATTTATCTGTAAAACTTCATATACCCTTACTAGAAATTGCTCAAACGTGCAGTCTTTCTGAACTAAAAATGCTGTATTATTTGCATTCACGTACTTTATATGGCCATCTGCTAACGTCTCCGACCAACCATCGTAACATAATTGAAGTACAAACAGAATTCATTAAACTTAAAAATTATAAAAAAAATAAAAGAGATAAGATTACACGCTACAAAACCTAGTAAAGTGAACATGTAGTGCATTTATGTAGATGAAATGAAGTATATGATTTTGGATTTGATTCGTCTCATAGTAAGCTTCGAAATGATATATTATACGCCTAAAATGGACACATGTAGCTCAAGTTATAACTTTCGAAAAATAACTGAAATTTAGTGAGACAAACAGTGGGACATGTGCATGTCTCACATAAAATCAATGGGAACAAGTGAGACAAGCACCTATCCCACTTACTTGTTGCACATATTTTGGTGAGATAGACAAGTGGGACATGTGCCTGTCTCACTTGTTCTGGGCTTGTGTTTTGCTCGATTGTTCAAGGGTTTCAATGATTTATCTTCATTTCTCAACTCAAATTAACTACTTTAACAAGTCACATTATTTTATTGATGAAAAATAATAACGTTTGCAACAAAAACCCACTTCAATTTCAAGCTCAAATGATAAAATTAATAGATTAAAAGTTTAGGTTATGGTAAGAGTATAAACTAACCTTAAGAAGCTCTCCAATTGATAATTATATCTTTAATTATGCAATGCTTATTTGATGGAATTTGTTAATTTATTGAGAGTGATGGAGCTTATTGAGTGATAAAGTTTGTTAAGTTGTTGAGCTAAAGTTTAGTAGTGCTGGAATTGAAAAGGAAAAAGTGGCATGCTTTTGTAAATTTGATGAAAGTGATGAGAATAATATAGTCCAAAAATAGGGTATTTGTTTAGTTATAATAGAAAAAACTTTGGAGGGTTAAAAACCGACAAAATTTTATAGACATTTTTATAAATTTCCCATCATGTATGAAACAAAGAAATCAACATGTCATTTAATACATTTAGAGAAACGATAAACGTAAATCATATGAATATTTTATATTTATCGTCACTAATCCGTTCATCACTTACACTAAGATTTTTAATAAGATAAGATTCTCTATTTATGTACTTAACCAACGCCTGTTTCTTAATTCCTGCGTACTTTATTAACAAGCATGACTATTGCTTGCCGAAAGTTGCAACTAATCACCCTCAACCTCAATGATGAAGTGCGGACAGACTTTCTTCCAAGTTAGAGAAATTAATTCTAATCTCACTAATCATCCGCGAGTTCAATAATGCAATGCAGAGATAACAACCACTAAGCCAGAGAGTGGTGGAGCACTTTTTCTTTGAAACAAGCTAAACATAGATTTTATTCCACTAAATAACAATTCAATAATATTCCAATAAAGATCCATGTCAGGCATCAAGATGCATGTATAGCTAAGGCTACACAGGACACCAAAAGATACACTTCTCAAGAAGAGCCCTTCAGCTCTTTCCACTCATCATCCACCAGTAAAATAAGCTACACTGAGAGATCTTTCACATACAGATCAATTTACGATTTGTACCTCTCTAACTAGATCTAAGGAGAAGATATTCATTGGACACAGAGCTTTTAGGGAATCTTCCTCAAAATGAGAGAGAAGGGTAATTGCACCAAAACTTTCTTCTAACTCGGTGATATTTGCTTTTAGGGAATCTTCCTCAAAATGAGGGAGAAGGGTAATTGCACCAAAACTTTCTTCTAACAAGGCTTCTTCCACAACACTAACCAAAGACGAAATTCATGCTTTGATCATATCCGCTTCTGGTACATCCTTCTGTAAATATTGGCACCTTCAAATTCGGCGTGGATTTCTCTTTCAGTCCTTATCCCCATAGGATTGTTCAATAACCATCCCTCACTGTCACAAGGAACAGTTGGATCTATTGTCTCAATATGTTGTAGCATTTTTGACTCTGCATCAAACTGCTTTCTCATGTCAAGAGCCACTTCAAGCACGTCAGACTGTACAAAAACCTGCTCAAACACAACAACAATTCTTTGTCTAATATAACCTGAAGACCAAAACTCACATTTCAACAAATTTAAAAATTTCGCTGCAATAACATCATTTTTATTGCATATTTTCGAGAGATGGATATCAGATATGACAGTAAAGGTGGTTGAATCAGCTGAGGTATGATGCTTAATGAATCATTTTTCCAATATCTATAGTAGTAAGTAGTGTAAGAAGAAATATAGGAAGAAAAAGAAAACTGCATAAGATTAACCCATGTTCCATGGTAATCTTAAACCATAATAAATGCTAAAGCTGATGAAATGCTGTCAGCTGCAAATGATTTTATAGTAATCCAATTTGGAATGACCAATTAGTACCATTAAAATGCTCTGTGACAATAGATGTACTCAATTATCATGTAACATCAACAAACATGTACCCAAAATAATCCTACTCTGTTACAGCCATCACGTCCACATATCAAGTCAAACTCAATAACAACACACCCAAAGATAACCAACAATTTCATTATAGCAAATGAAGAGAAATAGCATCAAGCAATTTGTAGAACTAGACAAAATGCAAACTTCAGTTTTGACTTCTGATCACAATCCAACCAATATGACACAAACGAGTCCAACAAATGCACAACACGTGATATACAGGTGTTAGACAATTGCATTCTCAAATGCTTGGGAGTCCAGTATCTCAGTCCAGAAACTTTAGTTTTCATTTTCCTGTTATAACAGCCTTGAAAGACGAGGACTTCTTATCACACAACTAAGAAGAAATCTGAAGAAGCATCGATGCCACGGAAATCAGCCTCAGTCAAATCATCAAATTTCTTAAAAATATACCTTTCCTCCAGGCATCAAATTATCTATGATAGAATCTACTAAAGGCTTCTGCACGACCCTTCTCTTATGATGTCTTTTCTTGAAATGAGGGTCAGGGCACTGCAAAGACAGATCAAAGCAAAGAAATATTTTAAGCATCAAACCATTGTGTACTACTTTCATATTGAATATTCAAAGTCCGGGGTGGCACACACCAAAATTGAAACTAGCATTAATGGTCCAGGGTAACTAGATACCAATTGCTTGAAAGAAACTGAGGCATTTGCAAACAAGAAATGTCTGCAGAAATTTCCAAATAGTTGCTTATTAAATCACTAATACAATATTGCTAATCGTTATCCGTCTCCACTTAAATGAAGCACATTCCTTACATGTTACTAAGAGCCAGATCTTGTACCCAGAACTCAGCACGTTTAACCAGCTGCAAGAGGGAAAATATTATTACAACATGAGAAAAATGCATCTTTCTTTGAAGTTGAGGGAGGAAAAGAGGACCAAGTACATATACATTAATTCACTCAACAAATTCTTGAGTGAACTAGAAGTAATCCAAGGAATACTTTCTCATACTTTCTGCCGGATTTCTAGTCCCAAATAATTTCCTGAATCAGGATTTCGTCTCGCAAGCCATATGAGAAATCTGCCACTACCTGGGGGCTTTTCAAAATTAGATATGTAGGTCAACATGAGATATACATTCCTATCTCCAATATCTCTGGTGACAATGTACATGATAATACAACTACCAGAGGAATAAAATTTATATGACAACCAAACATCCAACCCGCTGAAGCACATTCAGTAATCAGGACTAACATTTAAAGGAAAGTTTAAGGACAAATCTCATCAACTGAGCAAAATAACCATATGTATCTACAAAATTTTCCCTCACATTGTTCGTTGAAAGGTTTAATAATTTAGGACTGCCATCTGCCAAGTGCAAGGGCACAGAAGTGCCTGAGGTTAAGTTGAAAAGGCACTCTCAGTGGCTTTAGCCATTCAGCCAAGAAAAGTAGAGAGAAAGACACAATAACAATCAAGATTTGGCAATTAAACAATTTTTGGAGACAGGAAAATTAAATGTTGACAAGTTAGCAAGAGAATAAGTATTTCACCCATACACATCGGTTTATTCAAACAACATGCCATAGCTCAACCCAACAAAGCCTCGCCCATTTAAAAGTTTTCATTTCTATCAAAATTATTGCCTATATAACATCCTTTATTATTTGGTGTATATATTGATGATTTCATAAGCAAAACTATTAGTATTTATACAAAGAAACAAAGAGGACGTAACTTCTACTTGAATATTGGCATGTTCAATGTAGCTGAAGAATTGCAATTAAGAAACAATGATCATTAAGATAATAAGCAATTATGCAAGAGAATAATTATTCTGAGGAGCTACCACTTCCAATATCCACCATGAGTGGTAATGTTGGGTCCTTGTAGACTTCACTCCAATCAGGTATTGGTGCGGGCACCTGCCCCAAATTAAGATTTAATTTAGAAAAATATTGCTCAGTTACAAGCTCTATTAACAATTCAGGTGGTAGTAATTGAAATGGTTAATTTTAATTTATCCTGATAAAATGGAACCAAACCCCCCAACCACCGTTCAAAAGATTAAGGTAAACAGGTCGCATTGATGCAATTCTTAAGTCTTTTGGACGGTAAAGGGGTTGGGTTGACATTTTCAATAAATTTGAGGGTGCGTTCAAGGTTTTCATTTTATCAGGAGTAATTTAAAATTGAACTTAATTCAAAACATAACATAAAAATTTCATCATAATTTTTTTTAAAAGAAATTTCATCATAATTAAGTGAACTCAATAGACTAGATTGCATACAGTGAAAGACGAACTTAGAGGATTGACATGCTGCCTGATTCTCGCATGACCCAGCTCCTGCAACAACAACAATTAAAACCCAATATAGGAAAGCAGGGTAAAATTTGGAAAGTAATGAAAAAAATAAAATAATACCCCAGTAATTTTGTTAGAGACAGGGAGGTTAAGCTCAGCAAATTCCAAAGCAACGAGGTCGGTGCTTCTGATTTCTTTGCTGCTATTACAAGCAGCAGAAGCAGCTGATGCTGTGTTTCTGTACAAGCAACGGTGATGATGACGACGACGACGACGACAAAGGAATGTAGAAGACGGTTTTGATATAAGAGCTTTTGCAGTTCTGTGAAAAGCAGCGAAACCAACGGCTGACTGGTAGTAGCAGTAGTGTAAGCAAAGGTGAGAAGCACCCATTTTCGCTGATTTTGCACCGCGGTGCAACCGTGCAAAGACACTACTGGAACCTACTTGCAGGTTAAAATGGAAACTGACCCGTATGGATGACATTGGGCTGCTACGAGCCCACTGGTTTGGCCCGGCGTCTTAAACAAAAATGTAAAATTATTATCATTATTTCTTTTTAAATAAAAATTAAACTGAAAAAAACTGATGGTCCATATGAAGTTAGTTACTATGTCAAAGATATGGAGGGAAGTTGAATGGCATTGGTGGCAGCAGGCAGCAGCTAACAATGGCTCTGGTTCTGCCACCGTTGAAGTTCAAGTTGAAGCCCATCTGCTGCTCTTCCTCTCCCGCCACCTCACATTTCCAATGCCGCCCCGCCGTCATTCTACCGGTAAGTGGTGGTATTTACTCAGCTCGCAGCCTCTCACTTTCTCTCAAGTCAAACGGATGATTAGCTGTGATAATGATTTAATGGAGGTTGTTCTGTTTTCAGGGGCTGGGTAACAATTCTGGAGACTACCAGAGGCTGCAGCTGACACTCAAAGATTACAGGGTTCCCACTGTCGTTGCTGAGGTGTCGAGGTTTGATTGGCTGAGAAATGCCGCCGGCTTGGTCGACCCTAACTACTGGCGCGCCACTCTTCGCCCTCGCCCTGTTCTTGACTGGTACTTCTTTAGGATGAATGACGCCATCCAGAAAGCCAAGGAATTCACTCCAGGTATTAATAGTTCTGTTTCATTCACGCCCATTTTGGATATTGAGAGAAATGAAAGAGAAAGGTATCGACATTCAAGAATCATGATGGTGACGTGAGATTGAGCTTTGTTTTGCTTACTTCATTCTGGTTTCTAAAGACCTGTATTGTTTGATCTTATTCTTATTATAGGAGGAAAATTATCCCTGATTGGTCACTCCGCAGGAGGATGGCTTGCACGCGTCTACATGGAAGAATTTGGGTCCTCTGATATATCTTTGCTATTGACCCTTGGTACTCCCCACCTGTAGGTTATCAACTTCATTGTTAGAATCATGCTTTTGTAAATGATTTTTTTTATTTATGAAACATCAAAATGAGCCTAAGCATGATAAATTTTTCACTCATATTTTTTGTCACATCCCATCATGCATGCATGAGTTCAAAACGGATCACATCTACTTGGTTATTAGGCTCGGCTCTTATACTTTTAGTATACATTGGTGGGTTATTCTACTAGCAAGAAGTTCATTCAAATTTATTCTCAGCTTTTAGTAATGTGAATTTTACTCACCTAAATTGAATTTATTCATCATGACTATAACCACCAGCATTTTCTTTTCTTTTCTTAATTTTTTCCCTGAAACATTTTTCCAGGCCACCTCCAAAAGGTTTGCCCTGGGTTATTGATCAAACAAGGGGTCTCCTGAATTACGTTGAGAAACAATGCTCGAAAGCCGTTTACACACCTGAATTGAAATACGTATGTATCGCAGGGAGGTAAACTCAAAAAATAAGACCCCGTTACATATCGTTCTTGCTTCTACAATGCATTCTCTTTTAAAGTTTTCCACATTCCTTCAATGCACTGTTGTCCACCATAAATTCCTACCAAAGAAATTATGTTATTGTGACTGATTTATGTCGAATTTTCAGTAATAGTTTTTGTTGTGGAAATTGCATATAATGAACTCACAGCTGGTATGCACACAAAATAAAGCTTGTCAGATTAGCTCTAAATGGGACTGTGGCTGCTTTACTTACTGAAATTAATTAGTTCTTTTTTCTTTCCCTTCTTTTCTTTTCTTTCAGTTTTCCTTCAGTGTGGCTGAATTATATGTCGCCAATAACTGGTCAATGTATTGACAGGAGGGACTTAGAGTTCATTAATTCTAGTCTGAGCTGTAATATACCATCAGCTATTTAGAACTTGAAGCTTGGCTTCTCTTTTTCTTACATTTTTATACCATGAAGGGATGCTTATAAGGCATATGTTACCCTGAAATGGAGTCCTTTAGGGAAGCACAGTATGTCAAAAATAGTAAAATGTGGCTGAAGATGTGCTTGTAGATGCATCATTGATAGAAAAGAATAGAATGAAAGTGGGGAAGAAAGAAACAACTCATGTAAAGCGATCTGCATAAGAGGTTGACTTTCAAAAGACGGAATTTAAACATATTACAAAAGCATGCTGTAATAAAGCTATGTCCTAGATTTATTTTCATGATCCTATATCAATTGCTATTTCCTTTTGGATTAAAGGCCCGTTTGGTGCTGTAGTTTGACAACTGTTAGGGATAAAAGATATTGCTCATAACTGGAACATTATAACTGTAACCTATTAATCAAAGTAGTTGCTATAAATTACAGGTATATTCAGGGAGCTCGCTTCTTTGGGAACTCAAATGTTGATGTTGATTCTACCGTTGCCATTGACACCGACCAACCAATTTCAGAGGTTGCTACAGTTGATAATAAGACCATCTCAACAGCAACTTCAACCACATTCCGCGCTCGAATAGTTGGACAGGGATACAAGCAGGTAAACTCAGTCGTCAATGCACCTCAACTATATATTAAAAAAATATTCCATTGTGTTCATTCCCCTTGGGTAAAGAAAGACCAATGACTGTTCAACCGTAGCAGGTTTGCGGGCAGGCAGATGTATGGGGTGATGGAGTTGTGCCGGAAGTATCAGCACATTTGGAGGGGGCACTCAACATAAGCCTGGACGGAGTTTATCATTCTCCGGTTGGTTCGGATGATGCATTGAGACCATGGTATGGTTCTCCTGCCGTTGTAGAAAAATGGATACACCACCTCCTCGACTAGTCATTTCTTAGATACTGGTGCATAAAAGCTATCATTCATGTACTGCAAAATGTTCCACTTAACAATCTTTTGATTCCATTAAACCTTCTTTTTTCTTTACTCTTCTAGCATATCAACAATTGTCGAGATGAATCTGATCACATGATCTGCTGATGCTAATAAGGTAAGATGAGAAATGAATATAAAAAAGACTATGAAAAAATAATCTGATTGGAATTTTTTTTTAACGTTTACTATAAAAACTCTAAAACGCGTATATCTGAATCAAATATTTAAAAATGAAAAGATTTTTTTTAATTAGTATTAAATTTTTTTAGAGCAAAACTTTAAAGAAAGCAGCCCTCGAACTCTTCATTTAGCAAGCCCTTTCTTCCTTTGGATATAATTAAAGCAGTAATTTAGGTTGTAGCTCTATTATTTTACATGGATGGTGAAGTTCTACCCTTGTTCTCATATTTAAAAAGGAGCTGTTTAGCTGAATTTTATTGTTATATAACTATGGAATCAAACTATATGTATCAGTAAAGGAATACTCGAAATTTTATTGCAATAACATAAAGAATGGCGAAGCTGGCAGCTAGCTTATTCAGCTCACTAACATTATTATTAATTACTTAATTAATTATTTTAAACATGAGTTTAATTGAAGGTAATATCAATTGAAGCTGATGGCGGTGGCCTCGGTCCTAAACACCTATACCATATTGCATTCACAAAAATTTTGTTACTTTGAAATCCTTCTCGAAAAACTAAAGATGGAAGAAACATGCATAAGCCACATGATGGTCCAAGAAATTAAAGATTGCAAATTATTTTTATTTCAAATTTTTTAAAATTTAAATAGTATGCAATTTATATTGTAAAATGAGCAATATTAATATTCTTCAATGAATCAATGAGAAAATTATAATTTTTGGGCAGCCAAATATTAACACTCAAATCAGATTCAGAAGACCTCATGCTGAAGAAACCACTGTGGCAATTTCAGTCCATTATGGAGGGCGAAAAACAGGATCCATATCCGAGAGAGAAGAGTTTGGTGCGGAATAGGAATACAGGATTATATAACGATAGTGTTGGATAGAAACTTGGCCCAAGCGGGAGGGTGGAGCCCAGGATTTTAAGCCCAAATCAAACATAGGCCCACAACAAACGTAAGTTTGACCTCAATTTAATGCAATTGGTTGAAGTCTGCAACTGCCTTCAGAGACGTGGAATATATTTTTTTTTGGTAAATAACATCTGGAAGTCTGGAACTGTTAACGGGTGCTATACGCATATCTTCAGGACACCCGCTTCTTTCAGAACTCTTCAAATATTGATGTTGATTCAGCTGTCGCCATCGACACCGACATTAATCACATCAACTTCAACCACATTCGTGAAATGAGAATCTGCAAGCAGTTTTTTCCCCACATTCTGTTTTTGGCATTTGCACAAAGAGACGGTGGGTAAATATATACATATAATTACCTCCAGATTCCAAAAGTTCCCCAAAAGCACATATCAACAATTGTCATTTATGATCTGCTAATAATAATAAGGTGAGATGAGAAACAACACGGTTAGGCAATTACTAGACAAGTACACCCACAACTACAGAGAATGCAAACAGACATTAGGGAAACCAAGACAGGGTATGAACTTCTTCCCCTCACTAATTTTTACAGCATGTCCACCTAAACAATTTAAAAAGAGTCACAAACTCAACCATGAGACCAACCATGTATCAACATAAGAACGCAATTACATCAACAAAAGGTTATGAAAAGTGACAAGAGCTCCCTCATGGAGTTGGGAGAGCAATTTGAAGCCAAACACCTGTACTTGTTATCAGAATCAGCAGTCAAGGACTCAAGCAGTCTTCACAAAATGGGGGCTCAACAGTTTCCCAATCTCCAGGAATCCAACAGCATTTTTCCCTTCGAAGATGGCTTTCAGCTTCTCATCACAGAGGATTTCCCGCTTGTTCTCAGGATTCTGCGGCCAAAAGTATCCATCATACACACATTTAGCCAAATTATGGTAAAGCAAATTCTCCTCAATATGAAGCTTCAATTGCATTATGATATCCAAAGTATAATCGAATAATAAGTATGACCAAAACATTGGAAGCAAAAGAACAATAGGCCGTTAGCTCTCTCCATAACATCCCAAAGAAGCAGGATATTTAGAAACAATATTCTCAAAAGTGAATCTGCTTCAAGAGAGAGAATGACAGAGTTCTTAAGAAAACTGGTGGTGGGGGAAGAACAAACAACACTTCATCATGGGCCAAACTAAAGAGAAACACGTTTCCATCCTCAAAATCATGCATTCGTTACAAAATCCAAAAGCATTGGGTAAATAATATATTCATTAAAACATGTATTTTAATAGCAATGAAGGATTGCTAGAGGAAGAAATCCCTAAATTTACAAATCTCGTGTAGTTCTTATATAATCTCACATAGTTCTTATATAATCTTTTGTTTCTTAGCCCAAACAAAAAATGAGGAAGAGAACAAAAACACATCCAGGTTGGTTTATACCTATAATGCAATCATCTCTTTCATATATTTTTACAATTACAACTCAAGCATCAATATCTCTAGCAACCCCTAAATTTACATTGTTCTCTCTACCTATGATGCAGATGCACCTTGTAAGGATGTCATTACTACGTATCAGTAAATTTATAACTAAATTTACCTAATTAACACACTCCCATTGAGAGAGAGAGAGAATTTGGGGAGACCCTTAAATAGTTCATATCAAATGCCAACATAGTTCTATCTCATCTTATAAGAGAGATGAATCACTATGCATGCAGCTTTGACAATGAGAAAATGTATAACAGAAATCCATACTTATGAGTATGATATTACCCATGAAAGAAAAAAAAATCGATACAAGTTATGTTTGTGAAAAGTTCCCATATGATGCACGAGTTCACTTCTTATTCAAGAGATAACACCAGCACAATCACAAGCTGAAACATGTTTTTATAGGCACATTAATATGCTCTTTCTGGAAGCATGCAGAACACAGAACAGCAAAATTCAAATATAATAAATTGAGATTTGCCAAACCAGAAGACGAAAAACAGCTACACAATGTAGAAATGAAACCATTAATCTCTTTCTCCAGACATCCCTTGTTGGGCAATTACAAGTGTCCATAGCTATAGTGTGCCATTCCAGCGTGCTTTCAAATAAAGTTTCATTTTTAGAGATATAAAAGCACCAAATGTGATTTCTAAAGAAGCAGTTGATTAAAACTATACCAAACAACCATTCTCGAGTAAGAAAAGCACCAAACAGTCAAACACACATCATGTTTACTTTTATAGAAAGTGATTTTGTTTCCAGCGGTTGTTAGAGTCAAAATTACTTTTCTACAAACGAACTCTGGAACACACCCACCCCACATACAATCTCACTGTTAAACAAACAAATAACAAAACCCACATACAAAATACAAAAGAAACGTAAAAATACAATTCATTCGTAAAGTTCAACAAAGTAACAAGAAATTTTACCCGAAAATGGAATTAAAAAATTAGGGTTCAAACCTGGAGATTGTGGGTCTTGACGTGGGCCCAGATCTGACGGACGGCTTCGGAGCGGGTGGCTTCAGGGGCGCCGAGAAATTTCGCAAGCGCAGGAGAGACAGGGCTTACCTTGGAAATTCCAGTAGGTCGAGTTGGTGCACCGCGCTTTACTGGCGATTTGGCTCTGGGTTTCTTCGTTGTTTTTGATTTCGCTTTAGTGGAAGCCGCTGAGGAGGCAGCGGCAGAGGACTTGGCCGGAGCCAGGAGGGCCCGGCAGCCGTTGAAAACCCTAGCGGCAGCTGAAGACATTGCGATCGCCAAGTATTTGTTAGTTTGCTTGAGAGTGAACTGACGACTGAGCGAGTGAGAAAAGGGGCGGACTCTTCAAGCAGGTGCCCGGCGAATTTATTAAGAGGGTGGCGCTATTTTGAATTCAATCTTTATTTTATTTTATTTTATTTATTTTTGAAAGGATTTGAATTTCAAATTTTTATAAAATTTAATTATTCTTGAAATTGATATTTTAAAATTTATTTATGACATATTTTTAAGATGTATGATATTCAATAAAAGAAGTAAATCGAAACAAATCCCTTGCCTTTGCCTAGGGGGGAAAAATTTTTTTTATCTTAAAAGTTTGTATACATACTAATATGACTACTTAATATATGTTATCAACTCTATAATAAGCTATTTAACTCATTTTTTTGCTATTAATTAATACTATCTTCGTTGTTTAAATTTAAAAAATGGTGGATTTGCCATATTAAAAGGGAGGGATTACAAGTTTTTTTTTTTTAAATGAAATGGCAACAATTTCATACCAACCAAGACAATATTACAATAGCACATCTATTATGCTATGATCTATTAGGATAATTTTATAAATATGGTGGTACAATAACCAATCACTTAGTTGATACTGCGAGTGGGCATTTTGCTCCAATCAAACCCAAACTGAACTAAACCAATATGCTAGGATACAATTTTTTTTGCTTATGAGTATATACAATTCAAAATTTTTTATATGTTTTTTTACTTAAATTAGGGCACGAATTCCATTATACTAATTTTTTTAATGAAATTATATATGATTTAATATTTGAAATTTAAAATTATTCATAAACGTAATTCGTTTTGTTGTGAATGAGGCGTACGTTCGTAGTTACCTAATTGAGTTCAATTAAGAATAAATAATAAGTCTTTATGATTAGTGAATTGGATTTTTTTATCTCAATTCCAAGTACCTGAACTTTCTCTATTCTAGCAAGCATGGTATTAAATTTAAAATAAAAATTTTAATTTTGTCCTCACCCTCACCGACTAATTTTGAAAAAAATACGCATTTATTTATTTTTTGGGAGTAAATAAAATTAAACTCTCATTTATTTATTTTTTTGGGTATAATTTAAATAAATAAAAGGATTACCGACCGTATATAAAGTAACAATAAAACGTTAAAATGGGAAAGGCCTTAAGAGGAATGCTTATCAGTCTCTCGTTCTCTCAGGCAGTCACCTCTCTCCCTTATCCTCTTATTTTATCGCAACAACAGCGCCATTCAATCAGTAAACCATTCCTCTCTCTCCCTGTGAAGACTGCCTTCTCTCATTCATGGCTGCTCTCAAATGCTTTGAACTCTTTGAAACACCGAGATAAAGAAAGAAAGAAAGAAAGAAAGAAACGCCTTTCTCTCAATTCATTTTTTTTTTGTATTTTTCTATATGATCGATGTGGCGGCAGCTGGTTTAGGAAAAGAGACTCAAATTAGTACTAGTTGTTTTAATAAGAACATGTCGTGTCTGCTACCACAGTTCAAGTGCCAACCAGACTCTTTTTCTATCCATTTCAGAACTCTCCACAATCACCAGCATCATTCTTCTCACCCCTGTGAGTCTCTCTCTGTTTTTGGCCCCGTCGTAATTCTTTTATTTGGTTATGTGCATTATGAATGCCGCTCGAATGGGTTTGTTTCTATTGGGATTTCTAAGGATTGCGTTGTGTTTTTATTTTGTGGATTTTGAGTGACATTCAGTTACATATGACTTCATTTGAATCAGAACTGAAATGGGTGTGTTTGTGTTTGTGCAAATAGAAGAGCATTTACTCAGTAGTGCCCTGTCTTCAATTAGAATTCAATTGGGTTTGTTTGTTCTGTGATTTTTTTTCCCACATGCCCGCAAGCTGTGTCGTTCTCTCAATGTCTACATCTCTGTTATTTGCATAACGGAATTCATTACCTGAAATTCAATTTGTTTTTCAAATTTTAAATATAATGCTTTTTCTTAGGAAATGTCCCAAAATTTGTGGCAAAGGGATCAAATTTGTTCAAGGGAAAATAAACCAAGATTTATTTTTACTGATGTTTTGTATAGAATCATGGGTTTTAAACAAATTAATTTCTTTTTCTGGATCTTTTATCGAACTTTGCAGCAAAAAGTAAAGAGCCTATCTGTTTCCGTGCACATTGTGTTTTATCCACTACATCACCATCAACATCAACAGCAATGACCACAGTGCTTGATGTGGAGAAGCTCAGATTACCTTCTTTAGAAGCTCATTCAAATGCAGTTCCTGCAAACAGACAATGGACGTATTTTGGAGCAGTTGGTCCATCCACAGAGGTGAGACTTGTGCCATTTGTCAATAAACTAACTCATGAAATTTTGTCTTACATGGTGATTTTTCTGGAAACCATTCTTATAAGCATGTTGCTACATTTTCAAGCACATAAATTTTTGTGATTTACCAAAAGATGGTCTGATTATTTTTGTTAGGAATACTGCAAAATTTTAATGTCTCAAGTGATAATTAACTGTTAACTTGCTCTCTTTTTGAATTAGTTGTATATTTTGGGTTGCTTTTGTTGTGAGATCAAGGGTGTATTTTTCTTAAAGTGCATGCACTAGTGTACATACTGATGATGCATAGCTTAAGATACTCCCTTCTGGTTTGATTTCTTTTTCTTCTCTTGACATCATCTGTGCTCTTGAATTTTCTTTGTTTTTTATCACGTATTTTCTGTCTTGTATAAATGAAGGATAAAATTTCCTTTTTGAGGTTATCCTGTAATCTGAGGTAGAAAATATTGTGTGGACGTGAACAGTCATAAAAAGCTGCAGGCATTGATGCTTGCTATAAGTTTTGTTGATTTGATGTCTGCAAGTTTTTTATTTATATCATCTTTGTTATCCGTCTGCAGGAAAACTTAGGAACAAGTTTAGCTACAGAAACTCTTACTAGTGATGAAGCTGTAATTGCTGCAGCTTCTGCTGAAGCAGTTGCTCTTGCAAGAGCTGCTGTGAAGGTTGCTAAGGATGCAGCCTTGATGGTTAATCATCACAACTCTGCAAAACCGAAGAGTAAACCTGCTATCTCATCCTCAGCTGATACTAACACATCCATGTGGGCTCAGCTTACAGAAAGAGAAAGAGCTAGTATAATAGGAGATTCCGTGATAGTTGAAGCTTCACCTGAAGAAGAATATTCCAAGCAACAGCCCTTAAATAAATCTGCTGATTTGGAACCAACCCATGAAGAACTTAAGCTTTTGGAGGAACTGGTTTCCCAGAGTATAGCTGTGAGATCAAGACGCCAAACTGAACGAAAAGCCAGAAGAACAAGGGCTGCAGAGAAGGCAGCTGCCAATGTCATGTCTGTGAAGTCAGGTTCTACTAGCCGGAGAAAGCGTCCTTCTGTACAGGAGGTAGACTACTCTGATCCTTTGAGGTACTTAAGAGCAACTACCAGTAGTTCCAGGCTTCTCACTGCCAATGAAGAAATGCAGTTGTCAGCAGGAATACAGGTGTGGCAAACATACTAGTTATTTTGATGTTTTTGAAGGAAGCAAGTCCTTTGGAGTTACAAATTAGTAGAAATTGTTATTTACCTTATTGTGATAAGAATCTATCCAGATGAAAGCCATTAGATATAACAAATGACTTTATAAGCCTTTGAAAATGAAGCTGGTCCATCCTGAGATTGCACTGTTTGGTACACTCTAATCATAGCTGATTGTGGTTGTTTCAATGCTTTAGAGTTGATTGCATTCCAGATAGATACTAGCTGACATTAGGTAAGCAAAAAAATGAAAGAGATGTCATGATGCGTCTGGATCTGTATGTGTATGGCATATAAGAGCTACTAGTACCAGTTTTGTCATATTTATACTTGACAGTTACTCGTAACTAATGACATTGAAGTGAAAACATATTGTCTGGTATTTCAATGAACGAGATTGCTCGAACAGAAGGCTATGATCACAGAAACATGCAATTCCTAGGTGGCCTCCTGATTGACTCATTTCTTGGGCAGCTTTATGCCCAAATTGGAGTGAGATTTGAGGCCAGCAAGAAACTTGCTTATTTTCCTTCCAACTTTACTAGGAAAGGAAAGCAACAAGATCTTGCAATTAAAATATGGATGTATGTTTTTATTCCTGATTCAATTTCTAATGTGTCTACTATGATTGATGTGATTCAGGATTTATTGAAACTGGAAGGGCTACGTGAGGTGCTTTCAGAGCGATGTGGAGGTTCACCAACCTTCGCCCAGTGGGCTGCTGCAGCTGGAGTTGATCAAAGAGAATTAAGGAGGCGCTTGAACTATGGTATTCTTTGCAAAGACAAGATGATCACAAGCAACATACGACTTGTTATATCAATTGCAAAGAATTATCAAGGGGCTGGTATGAATCTCCAAGATCTTGTTCAGGTATATACTTCATTATTATATGTAGCTAAAAGAATAAAGGGTTTCCTTTACAAATAAACAAATGACCTTTTTTTATTGGGGGGTAATTTTCTTTGGTAAGAAAAATTGATTGCAATTTTTTCTAAATTTCTTAGCTTCAAGCCTTGCGGTATCTAAATATGGCTCATTAACTTATAGGAAGGATGTCGAGGCCTTGTTAGAGGTGCAGAAAAGTTTGACGCCTCCAAAGGTTTCAAGTTCTCAACCTATGCTCATTGGTGGATCAAACAGGCAGTTCGCAAGTCACTTTCCGACCAATCCAGAACAATTAGATTACCAGTGAGTTTTGCTTTAATGTTCTAGTTTCTTGTTCTCTGACCAAGTGCTTTGTAACCGTCTTCTAAAATTCTTATTGAGAAACACATCTGTGATGCTGAATACTTCATGTTTTGCACCTCTCATTTTGTAAATTATTTTGGGTTCACAGTTTCACATGGTAGAGGCAACTTACAGAGTGAAGGAAGCTAGAAAACAGTTGTATAGTGAGAATGGAAGACATCCTAATAACGAAGAAGTTGCAGAGGCGACAGGGCTCTCAATGAAGAGGCTCCATGCTGTATTACTCACCCCTAAAGCTCCGAGATCTCTTGACCAGAAAATTGGAATTAACCAAAATCTTAAACCATCGGTCTGTTTTATTCTCAATCTGTCTGATTCACTTATAATTTTTTTTCCCCCTCTGTTTGTCATATGGTTTATGTCTTTTAACAGGAAGTAATTGCGGATCCAGAAGCAGAAACTGCAGAGGATCTGCTGATCAAGAAATTTATGAAGGAGGACCTTGAGAAGGTCTTGGACACACTGAATCCAAGGGAAAGGCAGGTTGTCCGATGGAGGTTTGGGCTGGAAGATGGAAGGATGAAGACGTTGCAAGAGATTGGAGAGTTGATGGGTGTGAGTAGAGAGAGAATTCGGCAAATTGAGTCCTCTGCATTCCGTAAGCTAAAGAACAAGAAGAGAACAAAACATTTGATGCAATATGCGATAAC
This sequence comes from Citrus glauca, assembly GCA_029633175.1. NCBI lineage: Eukaryota > Viridiplantae > Streptophyta > Magnoliopsida > Sapindales > Rutaceae > Citrus > Citrus glauca. Next base: position 24,319,053 of record JAQOOD010000004.1, on the reverse strand, counting down.
CTCTTGAGATCCGGGATTTAATTTCTAATGAGTTAGCTAAGCACTTTTGAGGATTAAGAAGGTTTGCCTTGCTATTCATCTATAGTTCATTTCTTTCTTTTTCTTTTTCTAGCGACCAAAATGTACCTTTGTTCAAGTACTATAGAATGGTTGTGAATAGAAACAGAATTTTTTTTTTGAATTAATCAATTAACATCTTCTCATTTTTTTGATGTACCAAAAGATGCTTAAAAAAACTAACTATTGAAAGATTCAACTTGTCTCTAAGGTTTGATTTGCATATTGAAACTTGATTCTTTCCGAAAATTGTTCTGTGAATTTCCTGAAAATTGATTCAATTCTCAAAATTTGGTGATGTTTCTGCTGTTTTGTTTTTGCAATTGCATTCGACAGAGAATGAAACAGAATAGAAATTGAAGCATTGTTGAATGCATTTGCATTATTAAGAGTTGGATATCTGTTTATATCTCAATTGATGCATCACCAAAGAGTTACTGCTGTGTATTTAGTAAAATTAACTTTAATTATTCAGCATTAATGTAGTTGGCAGAATCATCTATCAATAAATGATGTGCCGTATGAAATATTAATTAATTAATATATTTACTTTTATAGATATTAATTGTAATAACAAGCTAGTATAGTAAGTATGGTCAATGTTCTGTACTTGTATATAAAAAATATCATCCTTTTATACAAGAAATTTTATGGAACCACCATGATTCATGGTCTTTTGAAAATTTTGTTAGTTAACTTGTAATCAATACTTCATGGTCCGAGGCCGTGAATTTTGAAGTTCTTGACTTGTTTCTAGCATACTAAAATTGATAACTGAGAGATATATTTTAGCATAATAAAATCGTTGGCATATTACGCTTCCTTGTAGTTATAGTGAAATATTGTAATTATATATATAAAAAAAAAACAAATGTGAACCTACTCGATGAATATTACATGTCACTGGAGAAAAAAAAATGTGTTTTGAGATATTGTAGCATCAGTTATTTCTAAGAACTAAGAATTAATGTTTCTTTTGATATTGTTGTTTATGAATTTTTGGGTTGAAACCAAAATTTCAATTTTAACAGCAAATTTTAAAAATCTTCAGAGACAAGTTTGAAAATCTATTTTCACGAATATTGGAGAGAGATAATGCATTAATATTACATTAATTTAAGATATTTCATTGATAATTTCTTTTCTTTTTTTTAATTTACATTCTTTCCGATCATGACGATGATATAGAACGTCACACGATGAGATTTTATTGATTTTATTTTGATTATTTGAGCATTTAATGGTATAAAAAAAACTTGTCATTTCCCCCAAAAAAAAATTTCAAGTAATTTTTGCAAATAAATAATACGCCTTTATTCATTTTTAAAATATTTTAATAATATAAAAAATTTACTCTTAATAAATTCATAAAATTCCCACGGAAAAGAATCAAAAAGCTGAACATGATTTGGAGGGAAACAGTGGCGGGATTCACACAGCAAAACCTCATGTGTCATGTCCAAACGAAATAATATAAAAATAAAATTTAAGACAAAATAAATTACCCAATTTATCCGGATCCGGGTCAATTTCTGACCCAGAAACCGATATTCCTCCTCCTTTCAAAGCCAAAAAAGAACCTGGAAAGAGACTTGAATTTTTTTTTTTTTAAAAACAAGCGTGGCTGTCAGCTCAGCTCCTCATATCTGACGAGGGCGAGGGCGAGGGCGAGGGCGAGGGCGAGGCTACCTCCGTTTCCACTCACTAACTCGGTGTGTGTAACTCACCGAATAATTTTTCGCCAACAGAAACTCCAAATTTTTTTTCATTCGCAAGGAATTAGCAGAAAAAAATTAAAAAAAGAATATGAAAGTGAAGGGCGGAGGGAAGAGGAAGGTGGTGAATCCGGCACTAAACGATGCCGAGGAGGCGAATGACGATATTGAAAATCAAGAAAATATCAATTACGACTCAATTGATTTGATCGACGTCGAGTATCAAGAAAATCAAGAGCAAGAAAAAGAAAATGAAAAAGAAAAGGAGAAAGTCGGAGAGGAGAAAAATAATGAAGAGGAGGAGGAGGAGGAGGAGGAAGAAGAGGAAGGGGAAGAGGAAGAGGAAGATGCGGTGCCTCAAGAAGAGCGGCCGAAGCTTGATGAAGGATTCTTCGAAATCGAAGCCATTCGTCGGAAAAGGGTTCGCAAGGTCACTTTAATTTTAATTTTAAATTTCTCGCTGTTTTTCTTTGCTAGTTTTTCTTAGGAACCAAACGGACGTTTCAAGTTTAACTTTTTTTTTTCTGGTTTATTTGTTTGTCAGTTTCTGATTTAAATTATCTAATTATGAACAAACAGGGCCAGCTTCAGTATCTTATCAAATGGTGAGTGGAGTAATTTAGATTATATGATTTCTTTTTGTTAATTTTTTGATATGACAAGATTAATGTTGAGATTTTCTTTAATGTAATTTGTTTTTTTATTGAAGGCGTGGCTGGCCAGAAAATGCCAACACCTGGGAGCCATTGGAGAATCTGCAGTCATGTTCGGATGTTATTGATGCATTTGAGGAGAGGTAAGTGTTCTTTTTTTCTCTTTTCGTTTGCTGAGAAAAATTATTGTGCATTTCTTTTAGTCTTAGGGCACCTAAAGTGGTAAATCCTCACTCTTATGTAGCAGTTAATGTTTTTCAAGTACCAACCTATTTATACTCAACCAGTGGTGATTATGTTCTACCGTCACAGCGCCTCAATTTCAAACATATCCTTAGTTTGCTCAAACTAACAGGTTGTTAAATCATTTTAGTCTTGAACTACTTCCTTGGTTGAACTGAATTCAGTTGCTTTGTTCTTTTAATAAAAATGACAGGAAATGGATGTCAAACCTGAAGAGTCATTGTTCTTAAATTTCCTTGGCTTTTCTCTGCAACGAAACTGAGGGTTAGATGGCCAGTCATTTGTTTCTGAGCTAAGAGAAGGAAAATATAAATGTGAAAACCTTAAAGTTCATCATTCTTATGGTTCCTCAAATTTCTTAGCAATCAAGTAGAGGTGTAGGGTGTCAATCAGTTGTTGGAGTTTTCTTTTTAAAAGAGTGCTTTTTTCACTTATATAGTTTATCTTCTGGATTTGAAGCTTGCGGTCGGGTAAATCTTCTAGGAAGCGCAAACGCAAGGGGGGTGGTTCTAGTAGCCTGCCAAAGAAGAAACAGGCGCGCACCTTTAGTGCTCCATATTATGTAACTGGTGGTGTTGGTCAGTCTCTTCCCGCTGACCCTCTCATTAACGCAGGCCTTATTAATCTTTCTCCCTCAACACAGTCTATAGGCTCAGGTCACGTAGGAGGGAATGTTGGAAATGTGAACAATCTCAGAACAGCCAAGCAAACAAATGATAATAGGCTTGCAAATGGCTCAAAACAAACTGATGGAAGGAACGAGGAAGCTGAGTATGATCCTAAGCTTAGTGAGCTGAAAGGAATGATATCTAACAATGAGGCCAATGCGGATAAGCTTGCATTACATTTCCAAGAAGCTAGGGTTTCAGAAGGGAATGGTCTTACAAATGGACTCTCTAAGGCTGATCAAGTGGAACCACTTCATAGTAACCGACGCACAGGAGCTAGGAGAAGGAAGCCCAGTTATGTGAAGAGATTTAAACAAGATTTAGCCTCCACTAAGGTAATTGTCACGCAAGATTCAACACCAAGCGTTGCTGTCGGCTGTGATAGTGCGGATGAACAACTTGGAATAGGAAATTCAAGTCACAAGAGTAAGCATGAAGGTCCCATAAATGCATCTGCTATTGTTAAAATACTCAAACCAATAGACTTCTCAGCTTCTGTATCAGATAACATGCAGGATGTGGTGGTGACCTTTATGGCGGTCAGGTGTGTCGTCAGGCTCCAAATTCTTTTTCCTTTTGTGTGTTCAAAATAATTTTTCCTTTTGGCTTATGCTTTTAAGTTAAAGTTGTTGGGTTAATAGTAACCAAAATTTTCACCAGTCTTCAAGGGTTTTCTTTTGAGTGCTTTAGCTAGAAAGTGCCACAAATTGTAATTTTGAACTCCCTTTCATGTGCTAAATAACCTTGTTGTGCAATGCTCCTTTTCTATGCCCTTATTTTGTTTCTTGTTTTAGTGGCTGAGAAAGAAACTGCAGAGGCCTTTGCTGGAAGGGAATTGGTGTGGATCTTGAAGAGTGCCTATTCTATTTTATTGTTTTTTCCGAAAGTGAAGAGCATCTATTTTATTAGAAGAAAGTGTTTATATTATTTAGGTGGGTTGGTTGATGACATGAGTATTCAGACGTTATAGTTCTGTTGTGTAAGGGATTGTGGTTAATTGGTGGCGGGAAGGACAATTTTTGGAGGATAGTGTGTAGGGTAAATAGGAAGTTTTCTTTGATTTCTGTTCTATTTGCAGTGATAAAATTGGAAGCTTGGCTATCTACATATGAAGTTGATGGGTGGCACTAAATCTTTAAATCAGTTATTTATTTAAGCTATACAAGATTGAGTCCATTGGGACTTGGTGGCTGCTTTTATTTGTTGCCTTTAGAAAGCACAAGTTGGTGGTTACTGTTGAGACATGTTAACTTTGAATATATTTTGAGGTTATATCATTCACAAAGTACTAAGTGTGCTCATTTGAGAGTAGTTTTGTAGTATCTTAGATAAAATAATTGGTCTAGGAAATAACAATATAGAACAAAACGAATTGGTGATTGTATTTATCTTTTATTTATGTTTTTTGCTTTTTAGAAAGGTTTGTGGCATGTTTTTCTCATTGTGGTACTACTATTGAGTTATTTCCATTATGGTTAGTAAATGTTATCAGTTGGATATGGTTTTGACAGTTTTTGGTCAATCTTTGTCATTTGAAGGATGTTAAAATCTTGTCTACTATGAAACTTGTTTCAAGAGAGGAATGATTGAGCTTTCAAAACAGCAATATTTAGTGCATGATTGCGTGTTTCTTGAAGTTTCATCCAGATGAAAGATATTGTTCTTATTTGGTTGCCTCTTTCATAGGTCTGATGGAAAAGAAGTAATGGTGGATAACAAGTATCTCAAGGCTAATAATCCACTTCTGGTAATTATCTTATTATGTGATTTGTTCCTTTCTTACTTGTCTACATTGTAATGGGTTCAAGATCTGATGCTTACTGTAAGTTGTCAATTTTGAACCGTCGTTGATAACTATCTTTTTCTTTTCAATGCCAGTTAATCAACTTCTACGAGCAACATCTCAAGTACAGTACACAGTGATTAGAAGGGAGTTTCATAGGAGAATTCAGTCATCTTTTGTTGCTTTGGTTGTATACAGTGCTGTAATTCTGTAGTGGTAAGAGGCCCATTAGGTTAGAATCACTGTTTTTCCTGTTCAGATGACAAAATACTTAGTGATTGTAATATTACCTCTCCCTCTCGTCTTTTTGTATGATTAGTATCTAATTTCTCTGCCTAAGAGTAAAATGCTTATTTGAATATTTAAAATTGATATGGTTAGAAAACCTTCAGTAACTCTAGTAGTATACCTAGTTTACAAACTTTCCATTTTCAATGATACTTACCTTCATTGTAGGTCTCCTTTCTTTCCCCAAGGCATTAACCTGTTCTTCATTGCACTCTCTTGCTTTTATAGCTATTTTACACACTGACTTCTATGAACTTTCGGTTTGAATATTGAACCTTTTATTGATTACCCATCAACCGATTTTAGGATTCTTCATGAGTTATCTGAGCCCTTTGATGATGATGATGTTCATTTTCTTGTTCTTGGGGATTCTGTATGGTTGTTTCTGCCAAACTAATTCATCTCCACATATGTCTGCCCATGGTTGATATTCCTAATCTTGACCTCATCCTCCTTGTTATTTATTTATTGCCATCATCATTATCATGCGATGAATATTCTATGTTTATTGATGGCATCCAAGACAAGAGATGTCATTTTCATTAATATTCAAGTAATTAACTCTTAAGTAAACAAATAGGTGCTAAGTTTTCATGCTTCATTGCGGGTTTTTCTAGATAATCATTGAGGTTTTTTTTTTCATTGCTTTTTATAATGAAAGTTTTTTGTAGTTGGACTTCAAGCCAACCTCTATGACGTGAAAAATACAGATGATTAAATAAGATTAGGTAAGGAAGTTGCCATAGGTTAACTAACGATATAAAATTATAAATCCAAAGACTAAAGAATCACAATGTTTTTGAAAGTCATCTCAGCCTGCACCAGCATTCTCTTTATTAACTCCTGAGGTGGTGCATCAGTGAGGGCTAGAGAGGAGACTAGATAGAGATGAGAAGCCGAGGGCCATCACCAGTAGTGCCGTCTCTAATGGTGGGGGTTTTAGGGTTTGTGATCTTTGGTCCTACCCTACTATCCCTCTTGGAATATGTTTTGCTACCATTTCAAACATGGGAAGAAGGATGTGGCACCTTTATGGTGTTGCTACTGCTGCTTTCAATGCTGGTGCTTGTACACTTGCTTTCTAGTTCCTTTCCAACTCTTCGATTTTCGTCTTCTCCGACATTTCAGCAGAGCAGCAGTTCTGGATTTGATTCTGATGGATTTGGTTTTGGATCATTGCTTCTTATTTTGCTCTTCTTAGTTCTATATCATCTTATGTGAGATCTCGTGGTCATCAGAATGTTGCTGCCTGATCAAGAAGAAACTTGTGGTGTTTCTGCAGTAAGTTTCATAGTGTTTTTGCCAAAAAAAAAAAAAAAGATTTTCTATTTCCTTATTATGTAGGATGCCGTGAAGAATGTGTAAATAATTAGATGGAAACTGACATTTCAAAAAGGAGATAATATGTTCGCTGAACTGAAAAGTAGCACGAATTTAATTGTGGCACTGGCTACGCAGTTAGACGTATTTCCCTAGTAAAATGAATCGTTATGTTGTACAGGAACTATGTGAAGAGCAACCAGCATCTAATTCATCACACGTGTCCCGCTGTCCATGACATAGTCTAGACGTCGAGATTTCTCTCTTGATTTGAACTTTTATCAAAGAAAACAACTTTGATCGTAACAAGTCATATCCGATATAGAAAAATTTACTCGCTTGGAGTAGCAATGTAACATGCATGACATGCTTTATTGATTTTTCTGGTTCATATCCTACCTTTTTTCATGCAGAAATTCCACCACCATCAGCTATTAAAAAATCCAGTACCGAATTATTGAATTTGAAGATCATGATCCTGTTGCATGCTGGATGATCAAAACACAGTCGTTTTCATTAATTTGACAAAATCTATGGTTCCCAGTTAGTCTCTTCATCTCTTTCATTTGCTCAATCACTCCCTCATAATAAATAAATAATAGTTGGTCGTGATTGACCCTGAAGCTAACTTCCACCATATTTATTTGACAAAGTCTTAGTACTCCTACTAGTGTACATAGGTTCTTGCTGTATGTACCTCTCAATCAATCAGTGTAAGAATTTTTTAAAAAAAAAAAACTGGAGTATCCATAAACAAACTGATTAGAGCTCCAAATAGGTTTTGGGCACAAAAAAAAAAAAAACATTATACTATATCTGGCCAAAGAAGACAAACCAAAGGACACTCTTATATTTATAGCTATAGCAGGCAATCTTTTCGTTAACTATATAGAGCAAGATAAAAGAGAAAGAGATCAGTGAGAGGAATGGCAAGCAGAGAGGCAGGGCCATCACCGCTGGTGCCCTCTGTCATAATGATCATACTTGGGATGGTGATCATTGGTCCTAACATTTCCTTCGTCATAACTCTTCTTCTTCTGATACTACTCCTTGTACAGTTGTTCTCAACTTTCTCTTCCACTTCCCCCGCTCGACCGCCGCCGTTTTCTCCTGCAGTCAATGATCAAAGCAGTAGCTCAGGCCATGACGCAGAAGGGTTTAGCTTGGGAGCATTCCTTATAATTGTGCTCTACTTATTTCTGTGTAAAATAGTAGCGTATTAACAACAGCAGAATATGTTGTCATGGACCGTACAGTTCTAATTTAGATACTAGTTGATTAATGGTATATAACAAGTTTTGTGTGTGAAATTTCTCATCCCCCATCTAAATTTAAAGACGAAAAAAAGAGATGGATAATATCCAAAGCAGGTACTATGAGCTCCTTTTATTATAATTACCAAAGAAAAGCAAGAAACATCCCAAAGGGCAGAGGGTTATATTATGAGAGGATGAGCTAATAGCTATCCTCCCCAAATACAGATCGAAAGCACGCACATTAACACACCGAGGGGAGACAAACAAACAAGTTTCTCCCCCTTTGAAAATAGCAAAATAGAAGAAAAAAATTTACAAAATCACTCCATTGAACTGTTTTTTGTTCGGGTTAATTTTGTATCACCTCTTGAATTGATTATCTTTAAATTTCTCTCACTTTTAAAAAATCTCAAGTTATCTCTTAAAACATTCAAAAGATAAAGAAAAAAAAAATGAGGTAGGTTAATAATTTTCTTTTCTTTTTTCCTAGTGAAGATAAATTAAAGCTTTCAAGAATTAAAAAAATAATTTAAAGATAGTTAAGTTACGGGGAATAATTTAAAATTAGCTCTTTTTATTTTTTATTTTTGACAAAGAAAACAATATCACAACGTATAACTGTAACGCTTCAAGGGGATTGTCGTAAGAGTTCTGCTATTTCAACTCAACGAAGACAAAATGAAGACAGAAAACATTGCCAAGTCATTTTCCAGTTGCTGAGTGAATGTCTGCTACTTGATTACAGAACTCATTTTCCACGTGATTGCAGAACTCACTTGATTAATGGAATGGAAACGAAAAAAAGCCCGTGAATCAAGCAATTTTGTCTCTTTGTGGTGTTACATTTTGAATTTAAAAATTAAAATAATCAAAAAAAAGAAAGATTTTTTGTCCCTGTCAAGAACTCTCTCCATTTCTCTTAAAATAGCAGAACTCACTCATAGCAGAACTCGTTCTCTGTGTGTTCAGGAAGCCAAAATTCTCTCACAAATTTCGTCTCTCACAAATTTTATTTCTGCATCTCAGTTATCAGAAGGAATAAATTAGATCTAGATCTACAAACGAAGGTGAGAGATGTTTAAATAGTTAGAATATTTAATTTAAATGGATGAAAATAATGAAATAGATTATAATAATTTTTTAATGTGTTTTATATATGTTAGGATTTTTTAAATTTAAATGGTTTGAAATAATGAAATAAATTATAACAATTTTTGAATGTGTTTTACATATGTTAGGATTATTTTTAATTTAAATGGCTGGAAATAATACAATAAATTATAACAATTTTTAAATACGTTTTAAATATGTTAGGATTATTTTTAATTAAAATAGCTGAAAATAATGAAATAAATTATAACAATTTCCGGATGTGTTTTATATATTTAAGTTGTTAGGAATTTATAATTTAAATTGTTGGAGATAATGGAATAAATTATAACAATTTCCGGATGTGTTTTATATATTTAAGTTGTTAGGGATTTATAATTTAAATTGTTGGAGATAATGGAATAAATTATAACAATTTCTGGATGTGTTTTATATATTTAAGTTGTTAGGATTTTATAATTTAAATTGTTGGAGATAATGGAATAAATTATAACAATTTCCGGATTTTTTTTATATATTTAAGTTGTTAGGAATTATAATTTAAATTGTTGGAGATAATGGAATAAATTATAACAATTTCCGGATGTGTTTTATATATTTAAGTTGTTAGGATTTTATAATTTAAATTGTTGGAGATAATGGAATAAATTATAACAATTTCCGGATGTGTTTTATATATTTAAGTTGTTAGGATTTTATAATTTAAATTGTTGGAGATAATGGAATAAATATAACAATTTCCGGATGTGTTTTATATATTTAAGTTGTTAGGAATTATAATTTAAATTGTTGGAAATAATGGAATAAATTATAACAATTTCCGGATGTGTTCTATATATTTAAGTTGTTAGGATTTTATAATTTAAATTGTTGGAGAAAATGGAATAAATATAACAATTTCCGGATGTGTTTTATATATTTAAGTTGTTAGGAATTATAATTTAAATTGTTGGAGATAATGGAATAAATTATAACAATTTCCAGATGTGTTTTATATATTTAAGTTGTTAGGATTTTATAATTTAAATTGTTGGAGATAATGAAATAAATTATAACAATTTGTGGATGTGTTTTATATATTTAAATTGTTATGAATTTTCGTTACCGGACAAAATGTTATATAAATTTCTTAATACAAATGTTGATTATTTTGTAGAAATTGAGTATTTGGAAAATAAGCATGCATTTGAAGAGTTGCAAGAAACAAGAGCTAACGATGTAAATGAAATTGTGGAACCGAACAAATGTGAGCTAGCTCTTGGAATGTTATTTGATAATCATGAAGAAATGTTTGCATTTTACAAAGCTTATGGTAAACAAGAGGGGTTTCCTGTGAGCTAGCTCTTGGAATGTTATTTGATAATCATGAAGAAATGTTTGCATTTTACAAAGCTTATGGTAAACAAGAGGGGTTTTCTGTGAGCTAGCTTTTGGAATGTTATTTGATAATCATGAAGAAACAAGAGCTAACGATGTAAATGAAATTGTGGAACTGAACAAATGTGAGCTAGCTCTTGGAATGTTATTTGATAATAATGAAGAAATGTATGCATTTTACAAAGCTTATGGTAAACAAGAGGGGTTTCCTGTGAAGGTTCGAATTACTAAGAAGGAGACCGATGGAATTGTAAAATATGCAACATTTGCATGTGAGCGTAGCGGTAAGTCAGAAAGTAAATCTATTAATGCATTGAAGCCGAAACTGAATGTGAAAAATAGTTGTGATGCAAAAATTGGAGGTTCTAAATGAAGATGGAAAATGGGTTCTTCGAACTTTAAATCTTCAACACAACCATAGATTGAGTCCAGACAAAGCTAGTTATTTCCCATGTAATTACAGAATTAGTGCAAGCGCTAAAAAGAGAATTGAAATGAATGATTGTGCAGGAATTAGAATTACCCAAAATTTCAATTCTATTGTTGTTGGAGCTGGTAGGTATGAAAATGTCATATTCTTAGAAAAAGATTGTAGAAATTTTGTTGACAAAACAAGGCGATTATAGCTTAAGGAAGGAGATGCTATGACACTTTTAAAGTACTTTCAGAAAAAGCAAGTAGAATGTAATGGATTTTTTTTTAGCATTTTTGGATGAAGAGGATCGAATAAAGAATGTGTTTTGGGCATATTCGCGGAGTAGAGCAGCTTACAAATATTTTGGAGATGTCATTATATTTGACACTATATATCTGACCAACAAGTATAACATGCCATTTGCGCCCTTTGTTTGAGTTAATCACCACGGACAATCTATTTTGTTGGGATGCAGATTGATTTCACGCGAAGATACAAAGACATTTACATGGTTATTTGAGATGTGGCTATTATGCATGTCTGATTCTCCTCCCCTCAGTATTATTACAGATCAAGACAGGGCAATGCAAAAGACAATTGAAAACGTTTTTCCTACTACTAGGCACCGATGGTGTTTATGGCACATAATGAAGAAGGTGCCTGAAAAGTTAGGGGCTTTCAAAAAACGTGAAGGTATTATATCTTCCCTGCTCTCTGCTGTTTATGATTCACTGAGTTCTGATGCATTTGAGGAAGCTTGGCATTGCATGATTGTAGAATATGATTTGTGGGTTAATGATTGGTTAAATGGTTTGTATGAGGAGAGGCATCTTTGGGTCCCATGCTATTTAAAAGGCTATTTTTGGGAAGGAATGTCAACAACTCAGCGAAATGAAAGTATGAATGCATTTTTTGATGGATTTGTTAACTCAAAAACAAATCTGAAACAATTTGTAAAGCAATATGAAAATGCATTGCGGAGGAAAGCTGAATTAGAATGGCAAGCAGATGCTAAGTGTTTCAGTAAAAGGACACCGTGTGTGTCAAGATATGAGATGGAGAGGCAAGTTGAAGAAGTGTACACCATTTTTAAGTTTAAAGAATTTCAAAAAGAATTGATTGCTCTGATATATTGTAATATCTCGAATTCTGTGGGATCAATATATCAAATAATTGAGTCATTTGGGCAAGATCAGAGAGGCTTCTTTGAGGTTGTTTTTGAAAAAGCTGAGTGTGAAGTTACTTGTATATGTTCAAAATTTCAGTTTATGGGGATTCTTTGCAGACATGCCCTTGCAGTGCGGATACGTAACGCAGTTGAATTACTTCCAGAAAGATACATCTTATCAAGGTGGAGGAAAGATGTGAAAAGATGTTATAGTAAGCTGAAAGTTTGTTATGGTGTGCAGAATTTGACCATCCAGCAGGAGAGATATGAAAAAATGTGTAACGCTTTCAGTGAGGTTGTAGACATAGTCTCTGATGATGAAAATAGCTATAAAACGGTGTTGGATTTTATTGAGAAAGCAATGAAGGATCTACTCAAGCAAGTTTGTTGTGAAAGTGTGGGAAAAACTAATACTGGTGGAGCAAGTTGTAGCAGTAACAAACAAATTAACAGTGAGAGTGTGGAAAGAACTGTTATTGGCGAAGTAAGTTGTGGCAGTAACAATGTTCAACTTGCAATAAATGGTCCAGTAGTGACACGTCGTAAAGGTCGTCGACCTTGCCTGAGGAAAGAATCTTCGATTCGAAAGAAATCCATTCAAAAGAACAAGTCCGCACAAAAAAATAAGGTATGATTAAAAATAAAGATCTATTTTCTAATTAATTTAGTATTAGTTTAATTATCTTTAATAATCTTGTAGGATTTACAACAAACTGCCCCATCATCTTATCTTGTACCTAATGAAATCTCCACACAAGGGAGCAACATAGCCACGGTAAATTTTCTGAATTTTTTGTTTTAAATTTTTCTTTTATTTCGAGAATATGTAATTAAGTATAAGAATGCGCATATGTAGACGCTACAAAAAAGAAGTACTATTTACGGAAATCTCAACCAATGCGGCACTATGGACTATTATAATGTAAGAATTAAATTATTTAAATTTTAATTTTAAGTTTTTTATATGAACTTTACATATATTTTATTATTTGATTAGGTACCTATGTACCAATCCCAATTTGGTGGAAGCAACATTTATCAGTCATTTCCTTATAATTGGTACACAGTAAGTTGTTTTTTACAAATCGGTAATGAATACATATATTTTAATATTTATGTAATATAATATGATGTTTATTTCTATGTATTATAGCAACCAGTCCCACCTTATACTTCGCAGTTGTATTATTCTTCTCATTCGCTGACTTATCAAGGATTTCAAAGTGAGAATTTCCAACAGTTATTACAGCAGCAACAACGTAATGAAGATAACAATGATAATGCTTGACTAGTATTTTGGCTTTAAATTGTAGTTATTAAATAATGTTGTGTTAAATTGAACTTTAAAATTTTAAAATTATGTTAGATTTGACTTTAAATCTTTGAAATTGTAGTGATGAAATAATGTTTTGTTTTAATTTGAACTTTAATTTTTTATATTACATTAGATTTGTTTAAGGTAATAATTTTTCCTCTTAATAATACTATAGTTGCATGTCATTGTGATAAAGTGTTTATCACAAGCTATTGCTTTTTACGTTTTGTGCTATTGCAGCTTGTTTGAAGTTGGAAATGTAGGACAACATGCTCATGATACAGTTAAATTCATTCCCAGTTGTGTGTGGCCTCGCATCAAATATAATAAAATAGAAAGTTTTAAAGCACCTGAGCACATATGGAGACTGAATAAAGCTTCAATACTTATGCCATTAAGTGTATCTTGTATCAAATTGTTTGGAAAGCACCCTTCTTGTGCAACTGATGGTGGTTCTGTCCGGCATGCATTGTATTCTTTTTCCCTTGTCATACATATTATTTTTATATTAATTTGGTTTTTCAAGCAAATGAGGAAAAAACTTAGGAAATTTGAAACCGTGGGAACAATTCATACACAACAATCATTTTATTTGAATTATTTAAATTTATACATAACACGGGGTACAATTTCATTTATACAAAATACATATCGTAACGATTATCCCTAAAATACAACATACAATGGATAATATGGGCAGAATAATATAATCATTTATGCATTTATTAGTTTGCACAGCTTTGTCACATTTAGGCACTTCAGTTTGCATCCCTTTTTCGAGTGTTTCCACAATAAAATTTGTAGTTTCTAACATATTGGAGGTCTCTGGCAATTTTTCATGCATTTTTATGTAATTATTGTAGGCTAGTTCGACATCCAACAAAGATTTATAAGATTTATAAGAATTCCCTTTGAATCCATTTACTTGCATCTGACATTCAAGCTGAGAATTGTATATGTTCGGCTTTCGTCCTTTGAAAACAACATAACAGCTTTGAGTAGGCATTTCAACTGCTAACAATAAGAGAGAATTTCAAAAGTCTAAAAAAAACGTTGTTGGAAGTCTCTAATCAATTTAGACCTGAAATAAATTCATATCCAACAAACAACCATTACCAATTTATTGCAAACAACCTTATTCAAATACAAAATTCTCAAACAATCATCACGATCAAATGAATATGTATGTATTCTGTCCAGTAAAAACTATAGCAATAAAGAAAACTAAAAGACCCTCATAAGCAAGCAATAAATGGTATAGCCGCCTAGTAGAACAAGCCTACGACGATGAACATCAAGACGGCAGCAAAGCTAGTATCAGTGCCAGTGCCAGAAGGACCAGGGGCTGTGGGAGAACAATGCCAGCAAATCCCATAGATCTAAAGTCGGAACTGGTTACCCAAAGATGAAAACCCAAGTGCATAAATGAATTTTCACAGAGTCGAGACTAAAAAACAGAGCTACGGTACACATTCACGCACGCAAACAAAATCAAATCCAATACCACCAACAACAACTCACCCATGGTGCAAGAAAAAAGTAACAACAATTAAAAAATCTAACACTGTCTCAACCATTTTCATCATCCACAACATAAAAAAATAAAAAAAAAATGCTTACGAATGCAGCAAGCAACAACTCTTTCTTTCCAAAGCTATAATTATAAAATTATAAAATCTAACATTGTCTCAAACATTTTCATTATCCACAACATAAAAAATAAAAAATAAAAAAAATTCTTACGGATGCAACAAGCAACAACTCTTTCTTTCCAAAGCTATAATTATAAAATTAAAAAGTCTAACACCGTCTCAAACATTTTCATAATCCACAACATAAAAAAATAAAAAATAAAAAGAAATGCTTACGGATGCAGCAAGCAACAACTCTTTCTTTCCAAAGTAGCGAGAAAAAAAAGGGGTTCATTGGGGCTGGGCGAGAAAAAAAAAAAGGAAGCTCATTGGGGCTGGAGTCCGATAACGAAGCAAATGGAGAGAAGAGTCTGGTAAGGAAAATGATAACGAAGAAATCCGTTCAATGAAGGGGAGTCTGCTAAAGAAATGTTCAGGGACCTGAAAAAGTAAATAGGCATATTTAATTTTTTTTAGAATAGGCATATTTAAAATTTAAGACCACATTGATAGAAGAGATTGGTTTTTTTATTGATTAAGCCATCATGTTACTGTATTATATTATTATATTATATAGATATTTATAACTACTATGACAATAGATCATTACACTGATATTTACAACTAAATATATAACTAGAACTTATATTATTACATCTGTTATAGCATTACACTGATCTTTACAACTAAGTATATAACTAGAACTTATATTATTACATTTAATTATATGAAGTACATACCTAGATAAATAATTGTCACTAAGGAAGGGTGTCTCTACTCCAAATATATAACTAGAACTTACATTATTACATTTTGTTTGGGGGAATATGATAGCAAAACACCACATGTCGATGTACGGAATAACTTCAATATAATTTGAGGTACTCGGTATGATTCGAGGTACTCCGTATGAATAGAGAAACCCTACATGATTAGAGGTACTTGACATAATTAGAGGTACCCTGCATAACTCCAGAATAACACGAGGCACTCTGCATAGATCGAGGTATCCCATATAATTTGAGGTACCCGATAAATCCAACTTGGGAGAATCTTCTAAAAAAGTCTGTTATGAGAAATATCTCCATATCTTGAAGGATAATGTTTGAGTTTGCTAGTGAAGGATAATGTTTGAGTTTGCTAGAATTAAATATTAAAACGTTGTACTAAAAAGGAGGGAACAACCGCCTGCTACCTTTACTAAAAGTGAAGGACATTGTCCCAAGGACAATGGTTCTCAGCCGCCTACTAGACAACCATTGCAGAGGTACATTAGATCACTCTCCAGTACGCGCCACATTTCCAAATGATGAGATACACTGTAAACATACACATAACAGCCCAAAAATCATAAAAGGTAAAAAGACGTTAACTAAAACGGATACGTCACATGGCAGCTGAGGTACTTTATATCTAAAGGTGCATAGGTTTTATTCTCCATCATGTTCTCATTCACTCATGAACACTCACACTCTACAAAATAAGTTTTCTTCAACCTTAAACCTTGACTTACAGAGGGCTGGCAAGCTCTCTTTGTCATAAAAAAAGCTTGAGTTTGCTAACTTGAGCGTCGGAGTGTGAACATCGGGGTATCCTGACCTCAAATCTAACCTCTATTTCACTATTTTGCAGGCGTGAAACTCGCTTCAAAGGACATCTTTCTTGGTTTAAACCTTTCACTATTGTTACCACTCCCTCTTCCTTTCTTACCTCCCCGAAATTTAGATACACCGCACACAACAAATTAGTGAGGTACTCTGTTTCCCCTACAAATACAAATTCATTATTCTAGATAGGTTTATCGTTTTCTACCCCCAAAATTTGTCTAAAACACATTTAATTATATGCAGTACACATTATTAAATTTAATTATATGAAGTACATACCCAGATAAATAATTCTCACTGAGGAAGGGTGTCTCTATTCCACTCACATTCCGCAAAGGAAATTTTTTTTTATAAATAATCTCCACACAATTAAAATTAATTGAGAGAGGTTTTTGAGTCCATGAGATCTTGAACCATTACCCTCAAAGTCAGGGGCGGACCCAGAACTTTATATTACCCTGGGCTAAATTAAAATTTTTATATTTTGAAGTGAACATAAACATTTATAAGTAAAAAAAAAGTACATCAAATAAGGGGATACAAAAAATCTATAAATATGAACTTTAAATAAAAATAAGTATACAAAAAAACTAGAAAACAAAAAACAATTCAAATATAAAAATACTATTTTTTAATTATGGAATATAACATTGCAACATATATTAACATCTAATTATATAAGAATTAATAAATCAATTAAGAATTTCAAGTTTGAATAAATCAATACATGTAATTATAATCAATTAAAATATTACAAATAGAACTTTATGTTTGAAAAGTACTTAATTACCAAGCTTAAATAAATTAAACAATTAAAATTTATTCATCTTTTTAAATTATAAAAATATTAGTTGTCAAGAGTTTCAATAATAAACTAAACTCTAACGTAGTAAAAAGGTATTTGTGCGCAATTATTTATTTGCCAGACACTCTGACTCACTTTAAAAAATCATATCAAAATACTCAAATTTTATTTTCTAACTTATCCTCTTAGTTAATGTAACTAATAAATAAAATCTCAATATTCACATAAAAATTTTATGAAATTGTTAATAATTTTTATTATATATCTTTTTCGTATTTTTAATACTAGTGACAATGTTATATTACATTGACATACTTTTTTAAATTAAAATTTTAAAAACAAATTAAAGTAGTAATAACATTTTAGACCCCTAATGTTTTCATTCTATTCAATAAGTACATAATTTAATCATTTTATAAAATAAGCCACTAATAAAAAAATATAATTGAATTAGGGATATATTTAAAAATAAAGTAAAAACTCTATTATTTTATGAAATTTGATGAAAACATAAAAGCAAATGAATTAAGGACTTATATAAAAATAAAGTCAAAACTCTATTCTTATATAGAATTAATCTAAAGATAAAGGGTTTAAATGATTTTTTTCTGGACTAGACCGGGCTACACAGCTGCTACACAGCTGTAGGTCCGCCACTGCTCAAAGTCATGGTTAACTTTAAAGACAATGATTCACCACTGAAGTAAAACTCAACTAGCATTAATAACAGAGAATTTAATCATCTTTTTTAACGCAACATAAATATTTTTGGTCTCTAAAATTTAAATCAATATCAACAACCCATCATCTCAAGCGCGCACCCTAACCATGGGCATTTATGTTTGAAAAATATCTTAAAAAATACTTAATCAAACACAGCTTTGTAATTGTTCTGAAAAACATTTCTAGATTAATATTACATCTATTACCTTGATTACCGCATTTTGTTTAGAATTGATATTTATCAAGTATTGTTTTTTTGATTATTTAGCTAACTTATGATTAATGACAAGTTCCTTTTTTTTTGTCTTTTCCGATTAGGCCTTATTATTATTATTATTTATAATCTATATGCACCTACTATAACAATATATAATTACTATCTAACTGCAAGTTGTTCTTATTGAATAACTACTTATTACAACATTATAAGTACCTATCAGCACTTAATCCAAATGCATTAGAATTACAAATTTTTATGCTTAGCCTAATCTTTAGCTTTCTAACAAATCTGTAGCCTAATCTTTAGCTTTCTAACAAATCTAACATGTTTTAAAACGCACAAATTTAACTTGTTCTCAGGTTTCTCGTTTTGTGGTTTTCTTTTCTCTCACTGTGTGTTCTTATAAACTTTATTGAGTTTAGGATATATAAGAGATTTACTAAAACTTTTAAGGTTTATATATATATAAAAGAAATGTACAATGAGATCTTGAAATGAATAAATATGCATGCGTGAGTATATGACCAGTTAGTTATACTAACCTCCATTTCAAATCAATTGACGACGGCAAGCTGCTGCTGAATATATGCTTTCTTCTTTGCCGACATTGGATTTGGACTTTTATGGGAAATATTGACCAAAAAATTTGTTAGATTAATAAATATTGCAATAAATAATTCAACCCAATCTTAGCCAGTGAATAATTTCACCCAAAAAAAAAAAAGTTAGACAATGAATAAAATTAAGAATTAAGAATTATATTGTTACAATTATAAATTACAAAAAGGTTCTGCATTAAGATGTGTTGTTGAAGATTGAATAATCCATAATTGTTACTTGCACATCTAAATTAGACTGTGTGTGTATTAGCATGTTTAATTTTTAATTCTATTTGAAAATTTAGAAAATATTTATTAAATTATAAAAAATAAAAGTATATCGAACTTGAATATTATCTATTAATTATTAAGTAATTAGTTATAATTTATAAAATTAAATCAATGGTAAAGATTCAAACAATTAAGTCCAAACATCCATAATGACTCCACTGTCAAAACTGTAAGAATTCATTCAACACAAAAAAAATCCAAGATGGAGTCATTATAAATTTATAATCAAAGGGTGTGAATGTTAAGGGAAAAAAAAAAAAAAGAGTTTGTGTGAGTATTTTTAAATCATCGAAGTATCTATATAGTTAATAAATCTTGTATTGTGTTATTTTCCTAAAAGAAAAAGAAAATAAAAGAAAAGAAAAAAGTAATAACATGTGGAGTGTACTTGCTCCATGTGTGCAATTATGCCAATAATTCCTCAATCCGAATAATTGCCATGATACCTGTCGGCAAAAATCTTTTCAAAAGCAGAATGATCAAATTCAATAGCACTTTCCCAGGTTTCCATTTTGCTTTACAATGTAGTAGAAATTTAAGAAACTTCATTGAGTTTAAAGAACAAACAAAGAAGACAAGTTAATTCAAAGCGAAGTAGCTTAAAGGTGTAATCAGAGTTCAGATTAAATAAATGAATTTCAAGGCGGCGGCAGCAAAACACGAGAGTACTGAAGAATTCCTCGAACACAAGAGAAAGGTCGATATATTTGATCTCTTTTTCTTTAATTCTCTTGCATTGCATATATTAATCAGCTTCATTAGATTAATATTATTAAATGAAGTTTAAACAAAAATGATTATGCTTGAATGCAGAAGAGATGGATCGATAACAAGTCCGGGTACGATTGCTTCATGCTGCATCCCAGGTCACTTTATGGATGTCACTGGAGTAACAGGCAATACTGGGATTGGAGGTGCTTCAAAGAAACAAGGTAACTAATCAACCTCTGAATTTTCCATTTAAAGAAATTTTGAAGTTAAAACATCACAATTATATGCAAGTTAACAACAGTATGCGTGCATGATACATGCTGGACGTAAGTGGCACATTCAAAATATCAGATCTTTGGCCGGTGGTTTTGTATGAACTAGTTTATGTGGTAAAGTTGACAAATGCAGGCAGCATATGAATGGGAAGCTCCAGTCATTCTCAAACTCACACTCCCTAATGGGAGGGTGCAAAATCGCCAAGTTAGCCTTTTGGGGAGAAGCCCAGGGGACAATGGATTAAACTCAGTGTTGGCAACTTCTTAACAGATCAGAATATTTATGGATCTGCTTCATCTTCATCCGAAACTGCTGAAGTAAGCTTTAATCTTACCCAGATTGCAGGCCGCCGGAAATCTGGTCTTATAATTAAAGGTGCTATTCTTAGGCCGAAATAAAACTGACTCCGGATCCCATCACCATCTTGTTCCCACACCTGGCCGCCACTCATCAGTTGTCTTTTCTATGGTTTATTAATATTTATTGGATACCTAGATATGGCGAATGTATAAACTTGGACTTGAAGCTGAGGTCTAGCTTTTGATCAGGTGAGGAGTGGTCTTTCTAAGGCTCACGTACTAGATTCGAGTTTCTATGGGTGCGTGAGTTATGTTCCAAATAAAATTGATAAATTTGAATCATTTGATCAATGCGTGGATTGCATAACCAAACTGATTACATATAACAAAATAAAATTGATTCATTTATTCCGTGCACATCTAAAAATTGATAAAATAAAATAAAAATAACAAAAGTAATTAGCAATAAATATCCAATAACCCAGACAAGTTAAGAACTCTATTCATCACATATGCATCAAATTAACTCAAGAGCACACATGTTTAACTTAGATGAGATAACTAATTCCATATGTACACTATTTAACTTAAATGAAATAACTAAACAAAGTTGATTTAGTAAAAAAATAAAAAATGAAAATTAAAGAGAGAAAAACTAATTTAAGGGAATTGAACCCTAGATTGGAGATGCACGAGCTGCGGCCACATGAAGAGCAGCAACCAGACGCATGAGAAGTAGCAACACACGAGCAGCAGCCAGACACGATCTCGATCGACGCACGAGTAGCAGCACCAGTGGCTTCCTCGATCGCGAGCAGTTCCAGCATCATGAGCAGTTCCAGTAGCTACCAGCGCGAGCAGTTCCAACAGCTACCAGCGCGAGTGTGTGTGTTTTGTTCGTGTGTGTTAAGTGTGCGTGCGCGTGTTCTGTTTGTGTGAGTCAAGTGTGTGGTTTTTTTGTCAATTCATTTGTTATTAATATACAATTATGATATTAGCCTTTTAATTATTTAACGAAACGATTCTCGTTAATGAATGTGGACGTCGATTTTTTTTAAAAATATTAGGAGGATTTTTATCTATTTACCTAAACGTTAGGAGTATGTTAGTCCTTTTCTCATTTAGAAAATACTTTAGGCCGAGATTAATCGGCCACGATAATTTAAATTTTAAAATATTATGGGTTGAAAAATTAATTTAAATTTTGGCATACCTGATATTTTAAAAAAAAATATTTTAAAAAGCCAACTTACATAAAATACTTTTAATAATTAAAGTTCACATGATGAATTCACTTGTGGTACTACAGTGGTACGGTATCACTTCTTTTTATATTTTGTAGTAAATTTTCATATAACCCCTTTCAATTTTTTATTTAAACGTTACTTTATAAATATTAAATTAATTTCAACTGCATCCATGTGACCATTACTGAAATGCCCATGCCGACCAACGATGACTGGATTTCAACTGACGGAGACGGGAAACTCGAGTTAGACACTTCTGGCCCGAGCTGAGTCCAATAGTGGTGGTGGTGACCTCCCACGCATGGTGATGGAGTTGGACTGAGCTCCTAAATTCGTCAATCCTTCAACGGCTGATCAACGACAAATCAGCTCCTCCGATGGCTGTGATTGGTGAGAAAATATAGAGGGAATCGTGGGGAACAAAACCCAAGTGGTGGCGTCATTGGAAACCAGAGAAATCTCGATGAATTGAAGCGGCGGTTTCGCAGCTTTTCACGGCTTCAATCAGTAGCTTTCCGAATGCTTTCCGGCAACAAGAATGGCATGGAGATAATCGGTGTTGCACGATCTTCTGATCGATACTAACCTCGGTCGATGAAGTGGCCAGAAATGAAAATAGCATCCAGGTCGGGTTTGTGGGTTCGATATGGGCATTTCGGTTCACAGAGGGGGTATTGTGATATAAGTACAATATAGAATAAGAATTTATAAATAATAAATAATATAAGGTGCTAATGAAAATGTTTATATGGATGCAGTAGATATTAATTTAATATTTATGAATTAAAGTTTAAATAAAAATAAGTTAAAGGGGGTTATATGAAAATTTATAACACTGTAGTCAGAAAAAACTAAAGATGTGGTACGGTACTACTGTAGTACTGCAGGCCTCGCATGATAGTCAACTTACATCATTTCAATAATTTTTTTAAAATTTTTCAAATAGAAAACATTTTTTTCTAAATAAAAGAAAAAGTCATCTAAGGCAGGCAGTGTGGGGTCCACGCGGTGCACCATACTCTGTATTAGGTAATCCGCACCCGCGCTTGGGAACAGTTTTCGTTGCGCCTTCGAAATTTCTTCTGCCATTAAAAGATAAGAAAGAAACTTCATCATCAATTCGATAATCGATATAAATTAATAAAACAAAATAATAAGAGCTATATATATATAAATAAGAAGAAGACATACATATAATAATACACAGAGTTTTAAAGAGCAATATATATATATATATATATATATAACAGCTTCACCGACGGTTCACTTCAGATAAAATCAATGAATTTCAAAAAGAAGGCTGCAACAGAAGCGAACAAGATTCGTGAAGAATTCCTAGAATACAAGAGGAAGGTCCAATCTTATCTCCCTCATCCCTTTCTTTATTTCTCTTAATTTGCAAATTAAACGATTGGATCGGTTATGTTGTGATGATAATTGTTTTATTACACAATTATTACTTCAGCTTATTAACTAATGATTTATGCAATCCTATATATATATATATATTTACAGAAAACATGGATCGATAACAAGACGGGGTATAAGTGCTTCGTGCTGTATCCCAGGTCACTTTTTGTTACTTGGGGCAACCGCGATCACTGGACTTGGAATTGCTTCAAAGAAACGAGGTCAGATCACCACTGAATCCAATCCAAATCTAGTTTTCGATTATGTATAAAGACATTTTATTTAAAATACAAACATGAATAAATAAACTTGCACATATATATATATATATGTATGCAGTGATGAAAACATAGAAGTGGTGAAACTAAGCCACGTATGCTGGATGGATGTAAGAGGCAAGTTCAAGATATCAGAACTGTCCCCGGGGGTTATGTATGAGATCGTGTACGAGGTGAAGTTGACAAATGCAGCATTTGGATGGGAAGCACCGGTCAGCCTCAAGCTCTCACTGCCTCCCGATGGGAAAGTGCAGAATCGCCAAGTGAGCCTCTTGGAGAAGCCCAGGGGAGAATGGTTTGAGCTCTGCGTCGGCAACTTCTTAACGGAGACTAGTAATGATGGATCCGAAAGTACGGCTGAAGTTTTCTTTGATTTTTTTGAGCATGGAGGCCACTGGAAATCTGGACTCATTATTAAAGCTGCCATTCTTAGGCCAAAAATTAACTGACAACTTTCATCGCGCTTCTACTCGTGTACTTGCTTGTGGCCGGCCGGCGGCCATGTTTAAGTTTTCATTTTTTTTTTCCTCCTACGCAATCTAGTTCTAATAGAATCCTTATATATATCTGTTTTTCATCCGTAACATCTGAATGTAAACTACGAAAATTAGTGATAGATGTATGAAATATTTACGTTTTGATTCATTTCTTTAGATTAAATTTACTCCAAATTTATTCCAATCATTTACAATGGATTGTTGTGTCATCTGTTTTTTTTTTTAAGTTGAAAAATGAAAAATTAATGAATAAAACTTCGCCTATTATATTGTGAGGCTGTGAGCAGCATGATACAATTTGTTAATACTTATTTAGTTCAAATACGCAGTTTATATGGCAAGTACTATATCACCAATTATTTTTTACCATGTGTAATGTATTGATTGACTTTATCATCAATCAACTAATTATAAGTTTACTCTTATGAAAAATGTACCCTTCTATTCGTAACGTACACACCCAATGGGAATAGGGATGGCAAAGGGGAGGGGAAGGGCTCAATCTCCTCATACCTATTTATGATATTTTGCGTATGTCCTTATCCCCATCAGAATTGCTTGAAAAAATCTTCATTTTTTCCCTGAATAATAACAGGAGATCTCCGAGGGTCTCCGGTCCCGGAATAACTAATAGTCTAATACATTTTTTTATTTTTTATTTTAAATTAATCATATTAAAATAAAAAATTTAGATAAAAATAAAGTTCAAAATATATCTTACATTAATATCGATCCATTACAAAGCCACATTCAAAATATAAATTATTAAAATAATTATCTTTGTCAATGACTCAATTTTCATAATCCTACAATAAAAAGAAAAAATATTTTTATATCGGTAATAAAATAAATGAAATAAATGTAGATACTTAATTAATATTTTTAATAAAATTATTTACCTCCTACTCATTCTGCTCCTCTTGTTCTTCCTCGAGAAATGTGGCAGATTGAGAGATAGCCTCAGATTTCAAATCTAAAACAATGAAAATGATATAAGTAAAGTAACTTATAAGGACAAATATTAATAAATGTATAATATAATTACAATGTAAAATAAACTCATATTGTTATTGTAAGCTCGTAACCAACTTTGACAGCACATTAAGGCCTCCAATGTGTTTGGATGAAGTTTGTTATGGTGTGAGCTCACAACTCTACCACTGATGCTAAAAGTTGATTCAGAAGCAACTGTTATAATTGGAATTGCCAAAATATCTCTCGCCATTCGAGTTAATGTAGGATACATATTAATATTTAATAATATAAATATTTTGATATTTATTATTTTTAATAATATTTATAATTTTATTTTTTATTTATTAGTTATTTTAAAAATTAAAATTAAAATGGGAAAATAAGTAGGGGATAGGGATTCCACCTCATCTCTGTCCCCTTTCTAAATAAAAAGTTGGGTAAAAATTTTTTTCCACCCTCTCCCTGAATAAAAAATAAGTATAAAATTATTCTCATATTCTCTTAAAAAAAATATCCGAAAATACCTATTCTCGTACAAATTTTAACCATCCCAAAATGGAAAGCAGCACTCGTGTCATGAGGAAAGAGAAAAACCGTGCAAATGCAGGCAATAGGAGTTGGCTACAGTTGGATCTGTAACTTAGCCAGCTCCTATATTTAAGCCAAGAGTGATATACGTACGAATGAAAATTTTGAATGCGGACCTGTAAAGATTACAAAAACGGATTGTTGTGTCATTTGATTTTTTTTTTTGGCCCTACAAATAGTAATGACTCAACTAAAAATTACCTTTATCATATTTATAATAATATAATTATAAATTTTTATATAAATTTATTTTGTAAAAATTGACATGACATAATTAAATTAGTTGAATTAGACATCTTTTTACTCATATAATTTATTTTATTATTTTCTATTTTTATTCAATAAATTAATTAATATTAAATAAATTTATACAAAAATTTATGAATATATTATTACTCTTTTTATAATTGTAATTTCAATTTTATAATCCTTGCACAACTATTCATCAATAAAAAATTTTAAAATACATAAAAAAATTATGTTAAGTATATAATAATATGTGTATATTTATTTTAAAAAATTATTATACAAATAATACGGCACCGCGTGTTTACTTAATCAAGACTTTATTGTACTTGACGTACATGACTACAGGTTTGGGGAAGAAGTCAACATCTGCATTCACTCAAAGGATCCTAATCCCTGACTTCTAGAAGACTGGTCCCCGACATAGAAATTAAATGCTGAGAAAGTATGCTTCTTGGCCTCTTTCCTCTGATCCTTCGCGTCCTCGTACGTTACACACGGCGCGTTTTGCTTAAGCAGGACTTTGTCATAGGTGACCGAGCATTTATCTGATAAGAGTCCTGTTGGTTTTTGACCTTTGGCACTTTCATAAAACTACAGACGTGGCACCATGGGCGTAGCCGCGTTGGCATATAAAGAAAAATATTTCTGTTTTAAGTAAATGAATGTTTAATTTATTAATAAAGGCAAAAATTAACTTTAAATTTGAATCCAATGAAAAAGAACTAAGTTGTACCGATCATTTTACAACTTTCTGTCATACTTCCATTCATAGTAGTGTACGGTCTAAATTTAATTACATATTAACTCACGCGCAAAGCTGAGCTTAGCCTTGAAATTAAATTTCGCTGAAATTTCCACGGAAGCAATTGCTACTTACCTCTGCTGACTCTTTCCATGGAAGCGATTGCTACCGACCTCTCCGGACTCCCCAAGTCTTGCTTAAATATCCTATCCGCGTCCCCCAGTGCTCATACATAGACAAACAAACCCACTTGAAATTTCTCTCTCAGATTCCTCCACACAAATTGATTAACTTGAGGGTCCGCAGATTAGAAGATCAGCTAGAAACAGAAGCAGAATTGATGGCCGAACTGGTAGTGTCGCTTGTGGTGCAGCCTATCGTTGAAAAAGCAATTGAAGCTGCTGTGTCTTTGATCAAAGAAGAGGTTGGTTCGGTGCTTGGCGTAAAGAGTGAAGTTGGAAAGTTGTTGAGCAAACTAACAAGTATCAAAGCTGTCCTTGAAGATGCAGAGGAGAGACAACTGAAGGAACCCCAGTTGAAAGATTGGCTTGGCAAGCTCAGAAATGCAGCTTATGACGCCGAAGACATACTGGAGACTTTTGCAACTCAAGTTGCTGTGCATAAGAGAAAGCAAAAGCTGCGTAGAGTTCGGACTCCCATCAGCGGTAATAAAATTTCCTATCAATATGATGCTGCCCAGAGGATTAAGAAAATTTTAGATAGACTTGATGTTATTACTGAAGAAAAAGAAAAGTTTCATCTCAGCAGCGGTGTTAACAACAACAGTGGCAATTCTCGGAATCATAACCAGGACCAGGAGCTGCCACTGACAGGTTCGTTCATTGACACAGCAAATGTTTTTGGCAGGGATGATGACAAAGAAAGAATTTTGCATATGCTGCTATCGGATGAATTTGACAAGGAAGATGACGCCTTTGTCATTCCAATCATTGGGATGCCGGGGCTTGGCAAGACAACACTTGCTCAACTACTCTTCAATGAAGAGAGAGTTAGAGAACACTTTGAATCCAGGATGTGGGTCTGTGTGACTGTTGACTACGACTTGCCAAGGATTCTTAAAGGGATGATAGAATTTCATTCAAAGATGGAGCAGGGCACTTCGTCAATAAGCCTGTTGGAGACCCGTCTTCTTGAGTTTTTGACCGGCCAACGATTCTTACTCGTTCTCGATGATGTCTGGAACGAGGACTACAGAAAATGGGAGCCGCTTCAACAGCTCTTGAAACAAGGACACAAGGGGAGTAGAGTTTTGGTTACCAGTCGTACCGCTCGGGTCTCGCAGATTATGGGCATACGATCTCCTTATCTTCTTGAGTATTTGCCTGAAGATCAATGTTGGTCAATTTTCAAGAAAATCGCCTTTAATCAAGGCAATTTTTCAAGCAGAATGCAGCAGCAGAACTTGGAGGTCATCGGCAGAGAGATTGTGGGCAAGTGCAAAGGTTTGCCTTTGGCAGTAAAGGCAATTGCTGGTTTCTTGCGCAAATATGATGATGTAAACAAGTGGCGGAAAATCTTGACCAGCGACATATGGGAGCTCGAAGAAGGGAGTTCAAACGGGCTTCATATCCTGCCCCCTCTGAAATTAAGTTACGACCATCTCCCTCCTTATCTGAAACATTGTTTTTCACTTTGTTCGATATTCCCCAAGTCCTATGCTTTTGATAAGGCCGAGATGGTCAAGTTTTGGATGGCGGAAGCACTGATTCAATCAAGAGGAGGAGGAGGAGGAGGGCGCCAAGAAAGGGAAGAAGAGATTGGAATCGAATATTTTGATGAATTGTTGGGGAGGTCATTCTTCCAGTCTTCGAATATCGATGACAAGGTGAAATACCAGATGCATGATCTTTTCCATGACTTGGCACAATTTGTTTCAAGCCCCTACGGCCATGTCTGCCAAGTTAAGGATGACAGGTCATCATGCAGTGGCTGTTGCTCTCCGGAGACACGCCATGTGTCGTTGCTTTGTAAACATGTAGAGAAGCCTGCTTGGAGCGTCGTCGAAAACTCTAAGAAGCTGCGGACATTTCTAGTCCCCAGCTTCGGCGAGCACCTCAAGGATTTTGGGCGTGCCCTTGATAAGATTTTTCATCAACTCAAATATCTTCGCCTGTTGGATTTGAGCTCGAGTACGCTGACAGTGCTGCCAGATTCTGTTGAAGAGTTGAAGCTGTTGCGCTACCTTGACCTCTCGAGAACTGAGATTAAGGTACTTCCCAACTCAATATGTAACCTCTACAATCTGCAAACTTTGAAACTCATAGGGTGCATTTGGATAATGGAACTGCCCAAGGATCTTGCCAACCTAGTCAACCTTCGTAATCTTGAGCTAGAGGAAATGTTCTGGTTCAAGTGTTCCACATTGCCAGCTGGAATAGGAAAGTTAACCAATCTGCATAACTTACATGTGTTTCGGGTTGGCAGCAAGAGTGGATATCGAATTGAAGAGCTGAAGAAATTGCCTTACCTTACGGGAAAACTTCACATATCGAAGCTGGAAAATGCAGTAAACGGAGGGGAAGCAAAATTGAGTGAGAAAGAGAGTCTTCGCAAGCTGGTATTTGAATGGAGCAATAACAGAGATAGCAGTCGTCAAACTCAAGATGTATCAGGTGATGAAGAGAGACTGCTCGAGGACCTGCAACCTCATCCAAATCTGGAAGAGCTCCAAATCTTTAACTACTTTGGCAATAGCTTACCACAATGGACGAGAGATGGGCGGCTTCAAAATCTAGTGAGTTTGACTTTAAAAGGTTGCACTAATTGCAGAATCCTCTCACTTGGTCAGCTTTCCAGTCTTCGCGTACTCAACATTAAAGGAATGCTGGAGTTGGAGAAATGGCCAAACGATGAGGATTGCCGGTTCCTTGGAAGGCTAAAGATTAGTAACTGTCCCAGGCTGAATGAGTTGCCGGAATGCATGCCAAACCTAACAGTTATGAAGATCAAGAAGTGTTGCTCATTAAAGGCTCTTCCGGTGACTCCATTTCTGCAGTTCCTAATACTTGTTGACAATCTGGAACTGGAAAATTGGAACGAGAGATGTCTGCGGGTGATTCCCACAAGTGACAATGGCCAGGGTCAACACCTGCTGCTCCATTCATTTCTGAAACTTCTGGAAATGAAAGCTATCAACTGTCCCAAGCTGCGGGGCCTGCCACAGATCTTTGCTCCTCAGAAACTGGAAATAAGCAGGTGTGAGTTATTGAGCGCCCTCCCGAATTCAGAATTCAGCCGGCGTCTTCAACTTTTGGCTTTGGATGCATGTCCTGATGGAACATTAGTGAGAGCAATACCCGAGACCAGCTCTCTGAACTTCATGATCCTTTCCAAAATCTCAAACCTAGATTCATTTCCACGATGGCCTAATCTTCCGGGGCTGAAGGCTTTGTACATCAGAGACTGCAAAGACCTTGTGTCCTTATCCGGAGAAGGAGCATTGCAAAGCTTGACCTCGCTCAATCTGTTGTCCATACGAGGCTGTCCAAAGCTTGAAACTTTACCAGATGAAGGGCTACCAACGTCACTCAAATGTTTGATTATTGCATCATGCTCCGGTTTGAAGTCTCTTGGGCCAAGAGGGACCCTGAAGGGCCTCAATTCACTCAAGGACTTTTACATTGAAGATTGCCCCTTGCTCCAGTCCTTTCCAGAGGATGGTCTTCCTGAAAATCTTCAACATTTGGTCATTCAAAATTGTCCCTTGCTACCGCTTCAATGTCGAGATGGGGAAGCTGAAGGACCAGAATGG
Source organism: Citrus glauca (assembly GCA_029633175.1). Taxonomy (NCBI): domain Eukaryota; kingdom Viridiplantae; phylum Streptophyta; class Magnoliopsida; order Sapindales; family Rutaceae; genus Citrus; species Citrus glauca. The sequence goes on along the minus strand of JAQOOD010000004.1, from coordinate 24,288,765 downwards.
CCAAAAATCAAGGACATTCCTGACTTGGAGATTGATTTCATTTGCAATAGAAGTCCAATTATGCCTGAGAAGAAGAAATCATCTTGGTATCGTCCATTGGTTGGCCGTGGAGGTTAGTACAACTTCATAGCTATATATGCAAATTGACTATGAGTGCTTCCTCACCTTTGAATGACTATATGTGTGTGCGTGTGTGCGTGTCTGCGTTGCGTGAATGTAATCCAAGCTTCAAAATGTTTTCAGGGCTAAAAGGGAGAAAGCAAATGGAAAAAGGGGAACCTTCTGGCTTAGCAGGATGCAGTAAGTACTCAATACTCTTACTACATTTTGCATAGCGAAGCTAATGGCATCAATTATTAGGAAAAGAAAATTCAGAATTGATATTTGATTGTGTTACTCAGGTATTATATGGTAAAAATAACGATATTATATGGTATTAAAATGTTAAATATGCTTTTTGTAGGTCCTTGAACATCGCAACCGCCAGAACTACATGCATCTTCTTTCCATGCTGCAGGCTGCACTGCCCAGCAACAATCCCTTTGAAGAGTTGCAGTTATATACTTTCATGTTGTGGTGTGTTGTTTGATTTTTTTAAGTGAATTTGTTTGCTTTTACTTTTTTCTAGTTTCAGGAGATGAAGCTTGTTTGCTTCCTTCCGTTTGCTTATTTTCTAGTCTCATTACACAGCGTTAAATTTGAAGTTGAGATGACAAAACTCGATCCTAACGAATATGCATTTATTTATTTTCTCTATATCCTTTCCATTCATGCAGAAAAAAGAAATCAAACTTCATCACAAATTAATTAATCTCTAGTAATTTTTCTCAACTAAATCAATCATCCGGAATTGGTCTCTTCATCCTCCACCATAAAGTTCAATGCAAGATACCCCCGAGTTGCTTTAATTTGCTCACTTGCCTATTTTAAATAATAGCTGGTCATTATTGACCTTCAAGCTAACTTCTATCAGCTTTATTTAATCAAAACTAATTAAATATCTAGATGGACTCGGCACAAAACAATAGTACTATTCCAGGCAAAGAAGAGAATTATATCAAACATCTCTTCTATATAAACTAGAGGGGGTACTGGTTAGTTACTTGGTTCATTGATCTCTTGAACCGGTACAAGTGATTTGTGAATTGTGAATGGTGCTTCAAATCCCACTTGCAAAGGCAATGGCAGGCAGAAGGGCAGGGCCATCACCATTGGTACCCTCTCTTATGGTGGGAGTTTTTGGATTGATTATCTTTGGTCCTAGCATCTTCGTTGTGATGCTTCGACTTCTGGTACTACTGTTTGTACAATTGCATTCTAATTTTCATCATCGTCAACTGTAATTCATGATCAAAGCATTGGCAATGATGCCAAGGCTTGGCTTGGAACATTACTTCAAGTTGTGCTCTAGTTAGTTCTGCTTGATCTTGCGTAAGCTAACCTCAATCCTCCTCAATCCTCTCGCTTGCCAACAGATAGCAGCTATAAACACTATTAGAAAAACTAATATCATAGGTAGAGGTAGAGCACATAAGTATAAGGCAAACTTGTACCATTTCGAAGACTTGTATCTTGGTTAAGAAAAATGAGTGCACGTTGTATAATACACAATCAACATCAGCAGACAGTAATGATCTACTATTAAACCAATATCCCAATTACCGAAGATCGTCTCGAGAAAGGTTTTTGTGGCAAAGTTGTATGCCCTTTGTACTGATCTACTATGGGCTTTTCTCAACTGAAAGCAATCCTAAATACATATTCCAACGAGAGATAGAAATGTATCTCGGCAAAGGAGCCAATGATACATCACAAAATGTTAACTGAAAGTCTAAATTGCCACTCACAAAATGAAGGGTTACAAAGACTAATCTCTTTGACAATGTAGAACTGCACAAAGCAAAGCAATCAGAATAATGCACTAGTTCTTTGGTATGTTCTTCCCAACAATCTTAGCTGGTGCTACACGGAGAAGATTTCCGGGCTTACCAGGGACAGCACCTTTTATCATTACAACACGAAGGTCATTATCAATTTTTACAATCTTGAGCTTTCTGATCTTCCTTGTTGTCCCTCCCATTCTTCCAGGCATCTTCTTCCCCTTGTATACACGGCCCGGAGTTGTTCCAGCACCAATGGAACCCAATTGTCTATGACTCTTAGAACCATGGGTCATCGCACCCCTTCTGAAATTGTGCCGCTTAATGCCACCTGTGGGATATAGAAAAAGAGAGAGAACAAATCAGGGTCAATTATTAAGGAATTCAAAGTTATTGACACAGCAGAAAATACATTCTCCACACAAATAGGATTAAAATTTCATATTAGAAAAGAACAGTAAGTTAAAATTGATGCTGATTCACTGACAAAGTGACGTTCTACTGCCGGACTCAACACGATTGATTATAATACACTCAATAAACTACGAAAAGAAGAGTTTCTCCAAAGTTCAATCCTCATAACGTTGCTGAGACATCTTATGGTAACTTGATACCTAATGGCTGCTGTTCAACATAACTTATAAAAATATAAAAGCCATGCATCCGCATCTGTGTCTTTTTAGCTCAATAATGTTGGTGAAGTAAACATAATGATTTCTCAAACTTTGTTCCTATCCAAGAGTCGGTTTTCTTTGATATCGTTTAGAGCTGCCACGGTTATAACCATGATCCCAGTCAAGAAAGCCACGCAAATCACACCATCTGACACACAAAACACTCTCATCCCACAATAGCATCAAACATCCAGCATCGATAGAGGAACAGTTACATACATTAAAATTCAACCATCTCATCCAAATTCAAAAGTGAATCTCTCAAAATAAACCCTCCAATAGATTCCAATACCTCAAACAAAACAAAATATTTCCTGCACATCCCAACATACCCCTCAGGCATATGATTGAAACAATTGTGCTTCAACTGAACTCTGAAAGTACGGTAACTGAAGTGTTAAGTGAATAAATCACCTCCCCACCCATGTAAGTAGAATTTGAACACAAAACTTCTTGTACTATCCAAGATATTTTATTCACTTGTACTTGACAGCTAATGCTCTACTTAACGACTACACCAAACCTCAATCATAAACATACCTTAGCCCAAACCAAACCAAAACCATGCATTCAAACTAAGCTGAAAGAGTGTGCGAGAAAGAAGATACCTTGAAAACCCTTGCCGATAGTAGTCCCAGAAACATCGACAAGATCCCCTTCATTAAAAATCTCTTCAAAAGCCAACTTTTGGCCAGCCTCAAACCCATCAACAGACTGTAACCTAAACTCCTGCAAATGCCTCATGGGTATTAACCCAGACTTTTGCAAGTGACCCAGCTCAGGTTTCGTCAGCTTCTTGTCCCTCACTCTCCTATAACCAATCTGAACGGCGTCGTACCCGTCAGTGGCTTCAGTCTTAACCTGGGTCACAATGTTCCCTTCTCGGAACCCAACTACAGTCACCGGAACAACAGTTCCGTCGGGCTCGAAGTACGACATCATGCCTAGCTTGGTGCCCATTACGCCAATTCCCGCCTCGTAGCTCATTGAAACTATGTGGCTTGTGGTTCTTTTGGTGGTAAAAATGAGAGGCTTCTTGGGCGAGGCAAGAATTGAGGCCTTTCTTGAGGGGCAAAATGGGAAGTTGTATTTCAGAGATAGAGATGGAGGACAGTGCCCAATTGGTGAAAGTGAAGAGATTGGCATTTGATTGAGTGACTGTCTCAACTTTCAAGAAGAAGAATGAATGAATGAGATAATGAGAGTGAGCTTCAGAGTTTACAAAATGAAGTCTCTCTTTCTTTCTTATCCTTATTTATTATTTATAAAAGTGGCTGACAAAGGGATTACGATACTGTGAAATGGAAAAATAAAACCCCTTTTATTTATTTATTAATACTCGTATTCTTATTGAAAAATTAATTTTTTTGCGAGTTAATGGATTTTTTTAATGACTGTTAATATATATATATATATATCACATTAAATATATTCATTACCACAACTTTATATGAAATAAAATTATCGTATCTAAATGAATAGTAAACATTTGATTAAAAAAAAAACTGTTCTGAATTCTGAAATACTACAACATGTACATTTCTTGAAATTTTAGATTTTATAAAATAGTAAAAAAACTTATATCAATCTCATTTTGAAATATTGAAAATATTTTTCAAATTTTATGAAACTAATTTTTAAATAAAAACTTGCAGGCCCTGTAATTGGGTTGGGCCAGGGAAGGGGATCAAACCGCCATCTTGAATTCATTTGGGGGCACATACCCAAATCCAATTTTTTTTTTTTTTAAATAACAAGCATCCAAATTGGTTGAGAATTTGAATGTTATTATATTATCATTTTTTTAAAAAAATTTCTTCAAATGGAATTTGTTTTAAAAAATTTTTAACACCATAACACAAGTGAAACCGTGACATAACTGTAAAACTGTAAAACCATTGATTCCATTGAAAGATTTTTCAACAAAATATATTAATATAAGGACTTGAATGTGGGGAAAAAAAAAATGCTAGGTATGTCCTTGTTTGTAGTTCATCAAACTTCAGGGGACCCAAATACCATTACCCATCTATGGTGTCAGCATTGAACTCACAAGTCAAACCACACGATAGCAAACCTAAAAACCGAAGAAAATCAATTGAGTTCGAAGAAAAATATCCACTTGTAATGTACAACTCAAGAAGTAACAACATAAAAATTTTAAGTAACTTTCATTTAAAAGGGTGATATAAAACCCAGTTATTTTCCTTTTGAAATATATATCCATCAACAGCAGGTAGCGCGCATGCTCAACTACAATGTCAGTTACGAACTCCAAAAGATATTCGTAAGTTACGTGCTCTCTTGGGTTTAAAATATGCCCTACATCAATATATGCATAACTGTGGCTATAACCAACCAGTTTATGTACTTCTACAAAACTAAAATTTCCAGAAGCCTTAAGCCTGCTGCTTTCATCAGGTTGGTACAGCAGCTCATTTGGAACCCTCGGATCCATACGTGGAAGGCTGAATTTCCTCCGGAGTAGATGCCTTGCGGAAAGCTCTTCCCAGCTGAACTGCTTGGTGGGAACTTGATTGGGTAGACCCATCTTTAGCTGCTTTTGGATCTTTCTTTCTCCTCACCTTTTCGGCCCAACCAACAATGCCTACTTGCACATTCTCTTCAAATATCGCCTTCTTGAAGGAGCTTCCCATCTTTGTTTCATTAGAAAAAAGAGAAAAATTGATGAGTTCATAAATTTTTTGAAGGAAGAAGGTGAAGAATTCATAAATGACAGCAAATCAACTCACCTGCGTGACAATGGCATAAAGTGGAAGGGTACTGTAGCTACAGAGAACTTGAATAAACACCCTACATGGAACCAAGGAACAAAAAGATTGCACAGTAAGTATCAGAAACTTGAATTATTTGTTAATGTTGAACCAAAATTAAATAAAAAGGTGAAACAGAAAAGGTCATTGACTTCTACCCAATGATGAGCCTTGGTACAATATAACAAACTTGTCCCATGATACAGGAGTCAAAGCCATATTGAATCTACATAAATACAAAGACACTAGTTATAACTGTCCAATCAGCTATACAAAATGATTATGGGCTTCAAAATTTTAGCTTACCAATATCCAAAAGAAAAATGCAATCTCAAAAGAGTTTTGGAATAGGATAAAATGAATCAAGAAGAGGACAATTTGAGGCCGGTTAAACCAGAAGTGCTGATCTGATGGTTGAACTACTAATTCTCCTTCAATGGCTATATGTTTCTCAGCAACCTCATGGGCCAACTGACTAATGACATGCTCCAGCTTAGCTCCCACAGCAAGTAGAAGCTGCAAAAGCGCAAGACACGCAATAAACATACACACATTTAATAAATTGACCAAAATTAAGGAAAAAAGAAGGCTAAAATGTACGTGGACCAACAGATTATAATAATAACCAATTCACTATCATGTGCACTAAAAAACAAAAATGGAGTGGTTGAGGACAGAAAAGAGGGGGAGTCAGGAGACAAGTTAATAACAGCAAATTGGGCATCTCTTTTTCTCATACCCGGCAACCATCCAACAAATGTAATTAAAAAGAAGTCAAACGAGTTAAATCACTCATCAATAAAATTGTAAAGTTGCAAGAGCATAAAACTGGATGGTGAATAGCAACTTAGATGCAATTTGATGCACATCAACAAAAGCTAAAAACTAGAGGTAAACCATATAAAGATTTAAAACTACTCACAATGAAAGGAATGAATGCTATCCAGAAGTACGTATGCCACTCTGCACAAGAAAATGGCAATTATCATGATATGAACAATATGAAGCTACTACATTCCATTTAAAGATGGGAAAAAGAAAGGAGGCTTTGAAAACAACCTATAACGCTATTAGCAAATTAAAGTGAGTGTGGCGAATATAGAAAAATGACTTACCAGGGGCTGAATTACATAACGACAAAATGTTTATGGGTTAATGAGTTTATAAAGTTTATTTCAATAGATTTAATGGGCGCAAAATTAAATAATAGTATAACCACCCATATGGGTTAGATTTTATTTTTCCAATTAACGTATGGACTTTTATAATTCTCAAAGTTAAATTTTAAATTTTAGGGATTATGAGTTTGTGGGGCCATTTTTATAAATTTGGGGGCTTATTAGTAACTCAAGTAATTTTCTCTTCTATTTTTTCAAAATTATTTTCTCCACAGGGGACTTAAACCCCTACTGGTCATGAGTGGATCCGCCTCATGACCAAAAGTTCTAACATTATGTAGAACTTCCATTAGTGCATTCATTCAGTGATCTATGAAAGAATACAAAATCTAAACAAAGTTACAACTATATGTATCAAGCAAGATGTGTTTTCAATAGTATCATGACCAGCATATTTCAATCAACTTGAAGTAAATCAAATGGCCATACAAAAGTAACCAATCTGGAAAAGAAACATGTTGGCAAAATTGTTACATTACTGATGATTTCGTATATATGAGTGGCAAAGCAAAAAGAATATCAGGCCTCGCCTAAATGTATTTGCAAAAATGTGGACATAACATCAACAAGGAACAGGAAGAATTGGGAAAAAGGATTGTTGACGTAGTTGAATCATTTGTGAGAAATGTGAATAAATGCAGTAAATGGACCGATAAGAAGGAGCAAGAAATAGGCTGATGGCACAAACACGAGAAAGGCGAAGGAAAAACTCTGGTAGGTTCAGACATTGAGAGCAACTTGACCTTTCAGCCAATGGTTTGCTAAATATGTGGCTCCACAAGAAAGTGATAAGCAAAAATGATTGATACAATCAAAGCCAACAAACCGAGACAGTGCCTCTTTATAGTAAATTTAAGGAAACTAAAACTTTTTTGAATTTTATCAGATATAAAAGAAAACTTTATTTTTTATAATTGTCTTCTTGCATCTATTAAGACTACAATATTTCCATCAGAGATCAAGTTTTTCCTTATTCACATGCTCAGTACAAACTTAATTATTCAAAATATTGGAAAATACTGATAAAATTTGACGTAAAATAAGAGTAGTGTAGTGTCTCCTATTGACTTAAAATATCAATGTCATTCATACACAGGACGAAAATAATAGGATGAAAAGCCGTTGATGAAGAATATGGTAGATAAGATGAAGATATGTAATTTCTTATAATCTGATCACTACCTACCTCCACACCATCAGAACTAAGAGAGTTGGATACTAGTAGACAAACTTGAAAAGAAGGACCAAATCCAAGCAGTCAATGTCTCTCAAAGGACTTATGTTTAGCCAATTAACAGAAAATATGTAATTTTCAGAATGCCTTTTATTGTAGCCATTAAAACATTCAAATTACCAACTGTACTTGGACTTAAGATACTTATTTTACTCTTAAAAGTGTAAATCTCTCTATACAAAGATAAATCTAAATCACAAAATGGTTGATGTAATTATACTTGGCATCAGCATTCTAACTGCTACCAGTGCTAGTCCAAGGAGTAGCATACCATTAATATTCAGCAACAAGAATATGACCACAAAGATCCAAAGATACCAGCTGCAAAGGTGAATTTAGAAGATCAGTAAGCAAAAGAAAATCAGTATTAATGTTCAATGCAATATATCCGGTAGATATGCACTGCAAACAATAGTCAAAGATGGTTAAAAAAACACTTGCCTAATACCAACAACTCGCTTGAAATCATCTTCAAGGGCACGTATCATGTATTTGTGAAAATTAAACTTTGGACTTCCTCTGCAATGGGTCTAGCATAGAAATAAGGATTAGGATTGACTAAAGGACATACTGAATATATACAAGACAACAACATCCTTGCATTACATTCCTTACCATGATAAAACCGAGTCGCAATGTCACATAATCTGCTTTTGTAATAGAAGCATAGAATTGCTTGAAAAAAGATAGCTGTAGGACAGAAGAATAAGAAGAAGAAGAAGAAAAAGAAAATCAGACTATCAGAGTCCCATATAGATGTATCAAAAATTACTTTTCTTCTTCTGAAATATAATTGACAGTGTCAAATCAAACAATATAATTTTTCCCCCTTTTTTTACCAATATGTCAAAGAACATAATAAACAAAGGGTAAGTACAGTAAGAGTTGACCATCAGCTGCCTAAACAGAGAATGCCAATATATCTGTTAGGGAAAAAAAATAATAATAATGTGCCTATGCATGTATGTTTAGTTTTAGAGATAAAACAGTTTGTTCACGAAATCCAACCAAAGGCAAAGCCACATGACTTTTCCAATAGTGTGGAAATACACAGTGTAGCTCTCCAACAGAAGAGCAATAAGTGATATGTGAACATTTCTATATTTATATAACTATATGTGTGATTCTTTAGGACAACCCTAGACCAAAACAACAAAGGAAACAATTTCTGGAAGGACCCTAAGTCCAACAGTGGCTTACCCATTAATCCATTGGGACAGGGCTCCAGGCAAAAATGCACCCCAAACAAGATTTTATTTTTCTGCAAAATATGATTCTATTAGAAGAAGTAACTCACCATCCATCCCAGCAGAGCTGAATCTTTCCCATAACCCAGAAAGTGCTCTTTGATAAAAGCATGCTGGTGAACATGGGTGACTTTTGTCTTCAAAACTGTAGTAAGGCAGCTTATAATTAACAAATGTAATAAATATGAACGACAGATTGATCTTCAATAATTCTTTGCATGAGGAAACTGATATAAAATAAGGCAGCAGAAAGTTGACTTGTAAATATGGTCATATGTTAAATGATATTACAGCTGAAATTGTGAAAGAAAAACATGTGCACAGCAATGCAATTATATCCCATTGGTAATTCATTTTGACACTTCTATAGAATAACCATTTTTTTTATTAGAGTAGTTATAAAACAACTTTTACATGTCATAAACAAAAAAGTTTTCAACAAACATGCATAAAGCCGATATTTCACTCAATTACTAAGTAATAGATAATTACAAAAGACAGACATCAAATCTTAAATTGGTAGTAGCTCCCACCTTGCTCAGGATCGAAATCTTGTTTTGCAATTGAATCCTCCCAGTTTTTCCATTGACGAATCTATATCATGAAAAGATAGTTATTCAAGAAAGAAGACTCAATACACCTATAACTTTATACGATTGAAGAACAAGTTAGAGAAATCTATTGCTGACTCACCCTTGCTCCAGCAAAAAGAATAGTTAAAACGCAAAAAGTCACATGGACAATGGCTAGGACAAAGATGAAGATATGAAGATGATGCAAGGCTTCAGTTGACAACAACGGCACCTTATTCTGAAAAGGATAGAGCAAAAACCAATCAGATCATTTAGTTGTAATTCATGTAATAACTGGAAATAAGTTGGTGTGAATAAAGGAAAACAACACCGTTACAGCATAACAAGCTCCATACATGTGTCATAAGCACCTATGGGTCAACAGATAATTATACTTACCTTTTGTGCACAATAGCCACGCTCAGAAGCTGTAGATTCTTCTTCGGCTAGAAGACGCTTAGCTGTACCGGAAATGGAAGAAGAAAAAAAGGTTTGAAAATGTGAAGTCGTGGTAACATGAGAGTTCTGCCCTTCTGATTCTGCAGTTTTATTGCGTTTACAAGGAAGCATATTATCAAGAACATCCTGACGAACGCAGATTTTGGAGATTGTGTTTTGAAATACCGTCAGCAACAGTGATATGAACCCCAACAGCATCAACTCTGCCATCACAATTCCAAACTTCCAATAAATCAAATTTCGAAAGAATTTCCACACAAACATTTTCACAAAAAAATATAAGAAAAAACGGATTCTTTTTTTTTTTCACACTCACAAATACACATCAAAATCTGTAAACCAAAAACAAATCCCTTTTTTAACTTACACATCTTCTTATTCACATACACGCATACCTGCCTATATACATAACACGGTATCATGACGGGAAGTTTTTTTATTTGCTCTTTTTTTTTTTTGTGGAATAACTACTAAACTCAAAACCCAAATAATTCCCCCCCCCCCCAAAAAAAAACTTAAATTAAATTAAAAACATACAAAGAAGCAAACAACATTGACCATAATAAATCATCCTGAGGAAATGTAAACAAACAAAAAATGCAGACGGGACAAAGATGATGACATTCTTCGAACTTCAAATACTATATCATGAATAATAAATAAGAAAATAACTGAAAAGGGGTTAAAAGGGGAGAGACCTTCTTTAACTTTTTGAAGGGCTTCAAAGAGTGGTCTCTGTTTTTTATTTTTGAGATAGCGTCCGAGATAGTGAAGCAATCTTTCAGCACCCAAAGAAATGGCGACGATGACAGTACACACAGCCGCGACTACCCATGTCGGTGTGTACTCCAACGTTACTCCTTCACCACCCTCCCCCATCGAATTGATCAAATGAGATTTTCAAGGCAAGAAGAAGTAAGATTTACAGACACAGCATTGATCAAGCACACACTCTCACTCTGTTTTCCTCTGTTTTTTCCCCCGTCTTTTCTCCGTCTCTCTCTGTTTTATCTGCCCGTCTGTTTTCTTTTCCCGTGAATGGCTGCTGTTACTCTTGATGAATTTATGTGCATCAAATTCAACTAAAGTCTCACAATTGTTTGTCTTTAATCAACTCTAAGATATTATTAATAAACTTGTTCTTTCCTTTTAAAAAATCAAAGGCTTGTGTCGTGTATGAAGGGTAAGCAGTGTGATAAATAAATAACTAATAAAGTCTTTTGTCATAATAACAATAATAATGTCTTTGGACTTTGGTGCTGGTGAAGACAGGCATGCCAACTCCTCTGTTTTTATTTTGTCATTTTAAAGGATATGTGTGGAATAACAAAATAAACATTGTCTACTAAAATAAACATAACTTAGGGATTGCATGTCTACTAAATTATTATCAGTTATTTACAAATTCATTCTTTCCCAAATTTCATGTTAAAAGATGACGTATGAAGATATAAATTTCCAACTCTTTGAACACCAAGAAAATCTAATTATAAATTATTTTTTATTGTGTGTTGCACATGGTTGTGTTTTTTTTTCTTTTTCTTTTTTTCAGATTTTGTGCTTCATATATTACAATTATTTTTTTAAATTTTTGGACGGTGATGGTCTGTGTGAAAGAATGGGGAGTGGGACGATTACAATAATTTGCTACAAATCTGTCTTGTAGTTTTGATATTAGCTGTCAATTTTCGGCGCAATTGGTGCGAACAGGCTAAACATCAAACAAACGAACCATCCAACAGATGGTTTATATCAAGGGGGCCTCACACTAACAGATTCTCTCTCTCTCTCTAGTCTATTCTGTCACCTAAATTTTTCCTTTGATTAGACGGTGGGGAAGTCTCTAGTCGGTTAAATTCTCAAAATTCTTAATAATTAAGGAATTTTTGTAAAATTTTTCTTCTTAAAAATTGAACATTCAATATAAAACCTTTCTTAGAAACAATAAATTATTAAAAATATAATTTTTTTAGGTAAAGACTCATTTAATTTTTATATTTTAAAATTAGTACTAGTCTACTCTATGTGTTTTTTGAAATATTTCAAAATATTTATATCGTTAGACTATTGATATACTTGTTGTTTTTTTTGTTCCTTTTAACATGTTTTTACAATATTATTCTCCAACAATAATGTTTCTTTTTTTTATATCAATGCCTAATTTTTTGGGATATTAATAAAAAAATTAATAGGTTAACTCATCTGTAGAGTATTCTAAAAAAATTAATATATATATATATATATATATATATATTATTTTTGTTTCTATTTTTTAAAAATTAAATTGATAATTTAATTTTTTTTATTAATGTCAAAAAAATAAACATTATTGCAAGAGAATAATACTGTAAAAACAAGTTAAAAAGAATAAAATAACGACAAAAATGTCAATAATTTAATAATAAAAATATTTTAAAATATTTTAAAAATATAAAAACTAAATATACACCAATTTCAAAATATAATGACGAAACAAATTTTTACAATTTTATTTTTCCCCAAACCTTTAAAGTTGAAAAAATAAGAGAGAAAATTACTCTTATCGTACCTTTTTCTGTTATTTTATTCTCTCTAAAGGGGTGGTTCTGTGGGGAACGTTTTGCTTCTTTTTCATGTCATTTTCATAAATTCCCAAATCCCGCCAAAGGCCAAAAGAGGCATCTAATTCTATTCTATTACTGTGTTTTTTTTTCAATAAAAAATTATTCTAGTATTGGTTAATCAAAGCAAGAAGCATATAAAAAGCGGCTTAATCAGATTACTGTACGAGGATTCGGATTACAAATATTAGGGTCCAGCTATAAAATAACTGTAGTTTTATACTTTTATTTTTATCGGATCCAACCAAAAAGTTACAAAGATTATTTCAACGGATTAGATGATATTATTTAGTTATTAACGATGTAGTCCCTTATGTTTATTAAAAGAATAAGAAAAGATTAAGTTTTAAAATTTTAACACATTAGTCTATCAAAATATTTTATTATCAAAGGTAATTTAGTAAATGAACATATTTATATATTAAAAATATGGATAGATTATTTTAACTTGGTAAAATACTCTCCACTTCCATTTACTTAAAATACCAATTAGATATTAATAATACTATTTTGTATTTAGAGTAACACAAAATTGGATAAGGTTTTATATAGATTTTGACAATATTAAAATGAAAAATAGATAAATATTAAATAAATGCTTGGATAGTCATTTAAATTCATTATAGAGTTTATAAATAATATGTTCAAAATAATAAATTCTATATGTAAATTTGAGATTGTGTAAAATTACTTATGATTTATCACACGTATGAAGCTGATCAATTATATATTTAATATGAAAACAAATAAATTATATAATATTTATTCTATTACTTAAATTTAAAATTATAAAAAATGAAACTTAAATGTAAAATTGGTTGAGAAGGAGAGCGAGGATAATTTTCCAATTCTAGCTATTGTTCTACTTTTTTTTTTAATAAAAAAATTGGTACCCACCCACTTTTTATTTTGGAAATTTTTTATCATGACCTATTATATTAGGTGAATAGCACCAAAATAAGAAATGAACCAACAACTCTAATAAGCACATAACACCAAATTCCCAGTTCTGCTTCAAGTGAAGTGCTTCGGTGAAGTGTGAACAAACTAATTCGGCGGAATAATTTCTTTTTTCTTTCATATATATGTATATAATTTAAATAATGATGTAAATGAAAAGAGACTAATTTGCATTATATTGTATTGTGTATATACAGAGAATCCGAAATTTACAATTCGCTTTCCCTCCACATACTCGTACGTCAATTTTTTTTTTCCACCCCCCGCGAAGTCAGGTTCTCGCAATCCAAAACCATCTTCTACTGCTGAGGAGGATAAAATGGAGGAAGAGCAAACAATGGGGCAAGACCGCAAGAAGAATCGCCAAAACTGAAATAAAAACATTATTCATGGGATGAAAAGGAGAGAAGGGGGGAAAAAGAGAGGAAAGGCTACATCCAATAAATATCAAAATTTTGGATTCTAAACCTGATCATATATACAATATGTACAGCCGAGCAGCCGGGTTCAGCTGTTGAGCTTTGCTAAAAACTGGCTCAAGTTGCATTCTTCAGCGTGCTGTGATTGAGCCCATAGCTCTTCCAATCCACCAAGCATGGCCTTCGATCCCTTTCCCATGCCCATTAATTTTGGATCTCCATCAACATCAGATAGCTTTGATGCCCCGTCACCCAGCTTAGTCAGTCAGTCAAATGCCAGATAATAATTGCTGTCATCCATAAAATTTAAGAAATTGAAAGAAATGTGTTAAGTTGTGTCCCACGTTGACTAGTAAAAGAGAGATGCTTAGGTTTATAAGGTGGTAGATTACTCTACCTAAAAGGCTAATCTTTTGGGTTGGATGTCTAGAAATCTTATGTTAAGTTCCTCCAACAAGTGGTATCAGAGCTAGAGCCTAGTAGCCGGAATGTGGTAGTGGGACAACTCAAGTATATCAGGCGAAAGAACCGAAGTCTGGAGGTGGTTGCGTCCGAGGGGGGATTGTTGAGTTGTGTCACACATTGGTTAGTAAAGGGGAGATGCTTTGGTTTATAAGGTGGTAAGTCACTCCACCTAAAAGATTAGTCTTTTAAGTTGGATCCCTAAAAATCTTATGTTAAGTCCTCCCAATAAAATGCATATCGAAAACAAATGCTTAAGTTGTACTCTCTCCAGTGTACTCTTTTTATGCTGATTTGTCAATTATTAGAGAACTGCATGTAGTTATCTAAAGTGCATGGTGTTGGAATTTTTACAATTTCCATAAAGTAAATAAATCTTAATTTGAATAAATTTTAATTCATAAAATCATAAAATATTATGATTTTCACATCATTATAATTGAGAGAAAATATATCTTGATCCATAACAATTTTTTTTTTTAATCAAATCTCACTACCAAGAGTTAAAGATTAGCAAAATTGATTTCTCTCTTTTGACCCCTTTATAGTGACTCACTTTCTGATAGAGAAAAAAATTAATGTGATATCATTTTATATTTTGGGTGGAGAGAAAATCAATTTTAATAAACCATAATTTTCACTTTCCATCAAAGTGGACAGTTAGTTTTTCTCAATTAATCAATAGGATTTCAGCCCATAATTTATTTTATTATTACTAATTTAATAATGTGGCACGTGGGCCACTATAAAATATTCCAACATTTTCCCACTTGGCCCATAGAACATTCAAATTAATGGTTTAATAATAATAAACATTATGCGCATAGTAAGAGCTAAATCCTTATTTGCATTGGTCAAGCCATAAAATTATCATTAAGTAAAAACTAATACGGATCATAGCGATTCCACATAATTATTTCGACATAATTCCTTCTATGTATTACAGTATCAATTTTATACTTAACATGAATTGTAATGAAAAAGAAAACAATGACGGTCCATCAATAATGTCTTAGTCAGAGACAAAACTTGTTAACAATCATATCATCATTCATGCATATATTATAAAATCAAACATGATATAAAAGAATAAGAAACAATACTTAAATGAGCTCATAGTGTCAAATATATAAAGAGCATAAAAGTTTAAATATAATGTTAATAAAGACATCCAATAATACCCATCCTTTCAACATGTTCGCTGAAAACCTTTCGGTTTAATCCTTTTGTTAGAGGATTCACAATCATAAAGTTGGTGTTAATGTGCTCGATTAACACCATTCGTTTATGAGCATCTTGTTTAACGGCAAAGTATTTTAATTCCATATGTTTAGCACCCTTCGAATACTTGTAATTTTTAGAGAAGAAGATTGTTGCGGCATTATCACAATAAATCTTCAGTGGCTTGGGAATACTGTCGATAATTCTAAGTCTTGAAATAAAGTTCCGTAGCCATAATCCATGAATAGTGGCTTCAAAGCACGCCATAAACTCAGTTTCCATAGTGCAAGTTGCAATGACATATTATTTTGCACTTTTCCATGAGATGACTACTTCGGCCATCATGAACAAATAGCCAAATGTAGATTTTTTAATATCCAAGCAGCCAACATCATCTAAATATGAATGCCCTATCATTTCAAAATGATCAAATCTTTTATAAGTGAGCATATGATCCTTTGTTCCTTACAAATATCTTAATACTTTCTTTACGACTTTCCAATGATTCAATCTATGATTACTTTGATATCTGCCCACCATTCTGATAGTAAAACTGATGCCTGGCCTGGTACATGTCTATGCATACATCAAGCTTCCAACAATAGATGCATAAGGAATCCTTTCTATTTGTTTACGTTAAAATTCGTTCTTTGGGCATTGCATAAGGCTGAGCTTATTTCATTTCTGAACTGGAACAACACTTGTAGAGCATTTTTCCATTATGAATCTCTCTAAAAATTTATTAATATATGTTTTATTAGACAACTTTAACAATCCTTGTGCTCTATCACAGAATATCTCATTTCCAATCACATAGAATGCCTAACCCATATCTTTCATTTTGAAATTCTTAGAGATAAACTCCTTGGTCTTAAAAAGTAGACTAAAATCATTAGCAACAAGCAAAATGTCATCAACATATAGAATTAGAAAAATAATCTTACTCCCACTGACCTTGAGATATATACATTGATCAATGATGATTTTCTTAAATCCAAATGAAGTAATGATATAATTGAACTTAAGATATCATTGTAGGAAGGCTTGTTTAAGTCCGTATATTGATTCCTTTAATTTACACACGAGGTGTTCCTTTTTTTTCAACTAAAAATCCTTCAGATTGGGCTATATAATCCATCCAGAAGGATTTAGCAATACACTTATCCACTTTATTGATAAACAACCATATTCTCTATCAGTACCTTGGGTTGAACAACAAGCCATTTTTGGCAAGGATGCATAGTGTAAAATCTCATCTACTCCAGTTCAAAAGTTTGAACTACAACAAAAGGAACTCTTATAGTGCTATGCAGATGACTAAATTAATTATGGTCCAGAGAGCAACATTTTCTCTCTTCCGTACAAAGAAGGGTGGACCATACCATATTAGACAGCCTCTTATTCGAGAATGTCCTGTAATGAGAAACTGTGCAAACAATAAATTCAATCACTCTTAAACCTTAAGCTTATCAGGTCATCCAAATTTTAATGAGCTAGCCCTGCATTCAATAGAAATAAGTACTATAGGCAGGTTCAGGAAAAAAAAAAAGATTAGTCATTGACTATAGGAAGTTGCATAAGTGCCTACAAGATATTAGATATCATATACTTAGAAGAACTCTTTTTTTTTAAAAAAAAAAGAAAATAGCATCTGCAACAGTATATTCTAAATTTGACATCAAGTTGAGGTTTTGGCTGATTGATATACAAGATAAAAATAGGCACAAAACAACATTTGTAATGCCACATGGACATTATGAATGGAATGCCAAGCCATTTGGATTAAAAAATGCTCATTCAGAATTCTAGTATAGAATAGATGAGGTGTATAAGTCCATATCAGAGTTCTGCCTTATTTATATTGATAATGCCTTGATCTACAGCAACAGTGAATAAGAACATATTGAGCACCTTCTGAAATTCAAAGATCTGACATACAAATATGGCTTAATATTATTTGAGTCTAAGATGAAAATTAGACTCGAAAAAATTGGTTTTTTGGGACTTCAAATAAAAATGGCCATATCATTCCTCATTTACAGATTTCCAAAAAAATATTCTCAATTTCTTGATGAGTTGTTGAGCAAAAAGCAAATTCAACTATTCTTGGGAATTATCAATTATGCAGTAGATTATATATAGAATCTCACAAAGTTGATGAGTTAGATTTCCAAGCATATAAAAAAAGGATCCTCACAATGGTAATAAGCGATAAAAGCTTTAAACGAATTAAAGCTGGAATGTCAATCACTACCAACATTAAAAATTCCTAACAAAAGATGCCTCATTTTGTAAATAGATGCTACCTAGTGACAGTTATTAGGGCGCTATTCTAATTGAAGAAGTTGATAATCACAAAAGGATTTATAGTTATAAATCGGGGAATTCAATGAAGCCCAGCGTCACTACATATCTTCGTAAAAAAAAAAGTTTTAACAGTCATTAAAGACAAAAAAAATTCTAATTTTTTTTCTTTCCTTTACTATATTTGTGATCAAAATCGCTTACAAATATCTCTAGAGATTACTTAAAAGAAATGAAGGAGAAATCTCAATCCTTAATAGCCAAATAGACTGAATCTCTTTCACGATTCAAATTTGAAGTCAAGCATATCAAATAAGAATTCAATACAGTGGTAGACTTTTTGTCGAAGACAATCATAACCTTCTTAATGGCTACAAGTCGAAAGCTACATTTAGAATGATATAATGAAAAATTCTCTTTTAATCCTTCAGAACTTATAACAACACTTCCCATTGAAATAAAAGAATAAACATTTGAAAGGGTCACAGACTACCACAACTATCCAGAAAGTTCTAATGAAATGGTATAGAAAGTACAAGCGCTTTTGCGAGAGATATAATCTAGTAATCAGAGGAAAAGAAACCCGAAGCTATCTGAACCATTTCCATATATAGATTATATGAATGAATTTGTCTTCCAAACTAGTGCAGTCCTTCACAATCTAATTAATGAAGACACCAACTAGGGACATTTTTATAATATGTGAAGCGCTACCAATAACATACTATGCCTACTGGTTGTTGATAAACCTATATACAACCATATTATTCCAACCTCAGCTTATACACAGAAGTCGAAAATATGCAAAAGGTAGATGATTTGACAAGCTCTTTGCTATTATATTTGAAGATCTTCTTACTTTAAAGCTGACCAATTGTTTCCAGTTATCTCAAGGTATTATTATTATAGTACAACTAAAAAACATATGAAGACATGATAAGCCACCATTGATCAGAGTAGTGGAACATGATCATATGAAGGATGATGATCATGTCATATAGAGTGGCTACCTGCGTGTAAAGAAAGTACTAGTAGAAATATATAATATAGAACCAATGTACAACACCCATAGTCCTTTATCTCTAAACACCCAAACCATACCAGATCTTTCTTATAAAGAAGAGATATGACATGAATAGGTTCATAGTGATGACCATTAAGAGTTAGAGATGAGAGGATATTATGATTATTGACTCTGACGACATGGACGAATGAGAAAAATAACAGCTTTATGGATACTACCACTAAGACTGCCAGAAGAAGAGCTTGAATAGTGGTAGAATCACGATAATCGAGAAGGACAAATAGTTCCAACAACAATCTCAACCTAAATTGATAGATGAAGATGACATGCGGGAGCGATAGTTAGCTAAATATGAGGAAGAACGAATCCATAATGCAAAGTGCAAACCCTACATAATCCATTAAAGGCAATGTTACAAATTAGAAAAAGATAATCGTTAACCCTACCGGCAAAAACAATGGTGGATCTAACTAATAAATAAGTGACAGGTATAAAGAGTCACATATAATAAGTGATAACTTATAAAGTAAGATTCCTTAAGGATAAGATGTAACTAGTGAGTTACAAAAAAAAAAGATTTACTTAGTGTCTATAAAAAGAACTCTTGAGTATTGTAAGAGGCATTGCTTCTGGCAATGATCTCTTGAGTAATAAAATAATTTTGAAAAGTCCTAATTTGTGTGTGTGTGTGTGTATTGGCCAATTTCAGTACCTGCATTTATCAACTAAGTTGATATAGGACCACCATTTCTAAGCACGCTTCTACAACTGCCCTTACCTGTAAGCCTAAGTTAGAAATCAAACATGATCTATTTGTTCAAAAATGAGTAAAGATGACGCATTGGTCACACAGAGATTCTTTTATTGTAGCATTTCTTCTGGTAGCTACTTTCTAGGCTTAAGGAATAAAGACGAAGATAACTATTCAGGGAAAAAAAAAGATTACTCACTCCACTTTTGAGCTCAAAGCCAGCCTCATTTGGCTTTTCTAGTTTCACAATTGATCCCTCACCAGATGTCAAGTCATAATACTTAGCCATTTTGATCAACATTGTTGTAAGTGGACTGGGTTTATGTGTATGTTATATATATAATTTTTTTAAATATATAGATATTAAGAGAGTTATTCAGTGACCTATTTATTTTTTTTATTTTTGGTTAAGTTCTTAATATTTTGACACGTTATAAAATGAATTATGTTTGAGCGAGATTAAATTTCACACGACATGAATCTGACACAACATAAACACCTACCATGACTAATAATGTTGTCAAATTAACCTTTGTTTGATAATACACATTCTCAAGTTAGAGAATTGAACAAGCATAAATTTGAATTTTCACAGGTAATTAGCCAGCGTATACATAGAATCCATATAGTCATTGAAATCGATTGAATGAGACACAACTACACTTCACATTAATGTTCATGAATTAAGACTTTGTGAGATGTAATTGTAATTGCTACATACGTTTGAAACTATTCTCTGTCACTTTCATAAAATTTCACATGCCTTTCTATTTTATGTTTACCCAAAAGCAACAAAAAAAGGTGTATTTAATGATACATACATCTCACATGCTAATGTGCATTAATTTCAAATATGCCTCATTTTATGTTATCTTACTCTTTTAAGCATTGACAACATTTTAGAACGAGGGAAATAATTAAATTGTTGTCTATGCTTTTTTTTTTATTGATTATGATGAAAATATTCTAGCAAAGCCACTAAACTTAAGTAATACGAATTCAAATAAATTAGATGACCTGACAGTATACTTGGCATTTGTTAGTGTTCTAAAATTTTAAAGTGGACAGCCTTATCTCTTAGCTTGTCATTAATTCAAGCTTTTACTTTTGCATTTATTAAGATCAAGATAAAGATAACTATTGTGCTAGGCTTGATTATTACTGGCTTATGGTGTTTCCTGTATACCACTATAAATGTAATGATTATGAGGTGAATAAAATATAACAATAAAAAACGGTGCTTTATTTCTTCTCTAAGCCCATCTTTATAGTCCAAGTTGGTATCAGAGCATGGCAAATTTTAGTTCTACAAAATTAGTCAATATGAATGCTGTAAACCAAACACCACAAACTTTCAACTTTTCAACTCTTGTCAAATTAGATAGGCAGAATTTTATGATACGGAAGTCTCAAATGTTACCTTCTATTTGTTGTATCTTGAAAGCTTGATTAATGGAGCAAATCTTGTACCCACTAAACTCTTGGCGCAAGAAGAAGGGGATCAAACAGTGATGACCATAGACAATCCAGAGTATACAGTGGTTGAGATCATATCAATTTTTACTTAGCTGGCTTCTGTCCACTATGACTGAATCAATTTTATGCGTAGTGGTGCAATATACAACCTCTTTTGAGGTTTGGAATGCTTTGGCAACATTGTTTACATCTCAGTCAAAGGTTAAAATTTCGCAGCTTAAGATGCAACTCCAAACCACAAAAAAAACATATTGTGACCATGAGTGATTATGTTAATAAAATAAAAAAATTTAGCTGACAACCTTGCAACGGCTAAAAAATATATTATTAAAAATGATTTAATTTCTTATATTATTGTAGGTTTAGGAACTAAATATAACCATGTGGTTGTAAACATTACAGTTAAAATTGATGATTTATCTCTGTTTGAAGTTTTCTCTCTTTTGCTCAATCATGAAAGTTAAATGGAGCAACTCTCAATTGTTGAAAATCTTCAGTTTGAAGGCAGTTTCAATGCAAATTTTACAAGAGCTTTTTTTCACAAAAAGAAAGTTGTAGGAAAATGCTTTATGTCAGGAAGTTTTAGAGGCAATGGATGTAGTAGAGAGGCAGAGGAAGAACCAACTTTGGCTGCGGTTGAAATAGGCCAACCTTTCAAATATATGGTAAATATGGATATTCATGTCAGGCCTTTGCCTATATGACATTCCTTGATCAAGAAATAGACAATAGATGATATTTGGACAGTAGTGCAACACACCATGTCACAAATTATTTAAACAATTTGCCGATTAAGTCAGAATTTAAGGGAGGTGAGAAGATGGTTGTACGTAATGGTAAAACTCTATCAATATCTCACATTAGCAATGCACTTATTCATATTCCAAACCATAAACGATTGTTGCTTAATCATATTTTATATGTGCCCAAAATCACCAAGAACTTAATTAGCATTCAAAATTGCTTTATGACAATAAGTTGATGATTGATTTCTATGATAATGTTTATACTAATATGGATAAAGTTTTGGGGAAAAAGGTGTTGCAATGAAAAACTGAAAAAATGCTTATATCGGCTACCACTGCTTTCAAGACAAAACATTCTATTTGGTTAAAAAATTGTTTCTAATATATCTTATGAGTTTTCTATTTCATTTAGTTTTTTTTTCAATTGTATCTCAATAATAAGTTCTATAAATGAACAAAAAATTATTTCTAATTCTAAGTCTAGCAATTTCATAAATCTTTTACACAAAAGGATGAGAAATCCTCATCTTGCTATACCAAAACAAACTTTATCATTGTGGAAAAAAACAAGTCAGCTAAATAAAAATTTCATTTCTCAATTCTGTTATGCATGTCAACAAGGAAAAAGTCATGGGTAAACTATTAAAGCATCAAATTATAGAGCTATAGAACCTTCAGAACTATTGCATCTTGACTTGTGGGGATTTACACCCTTAATCTTTGGGAATGGCTACAAATATTATTTGAGTATTGTAGATGACAATTTTACATGGATATTTCCACTTAAAGTTAAATCATAAGCTTTTTTAACCTTTAAATATTTCAAGGTTCAAGTCAAAAAACAAATAAGAAAGAAAATAAAAGGTTTACAAACTGATGATAGAAGAGAGTTTCAAGCATTTACAATTTTTTTTAATAGAACCAGGTATTATTCACAGACTCTCTTGCCCATATACGCACCATCAAAACGGTAGAGTAGAGCCAAAATACTAACACATTGTAGAGACTAGTTTAACACTTTTAACACAGGCTGACATGCCACTCACTTTTTGGTGGGATGCTTTTCAAACATCTATTTATTTTATTAATAAAATGTCTACTTCCATCTTAGAAAATAAATCACCATTTAAAACACTTTACAATAAAATACCTTATTACTCTTTTCTAAAAGTTTTTTGATGTGCTGTATTTCCTTTATCTTCGAGTTTATAACAAACATAAATTAGATTTTTAATCAGATAAATATATATTTTTAGGTTATCGTATAGCTCATAAAGGGTATAAGTGTCTCCACAAGTTAGGAAAAATTTAGGTGAAGTGACATGCTTTCTTTAATGAATCTGATTTTCCTTTTAAAAGTGATCATTCTTTCAAATTCTCAAAAAGTTATTTAAACCATGATTCTGGTACACTCGTTCATTTTCCTATGGTTGTAGGTTTTGAAAGTCCTAAAGGTGATAAAACTCTCTCAATTATTCAAATAGTAGACTCTCCACCATAGGAAAATGAACGAATGTACCAGAATAATGGTTTAAATAACTTTTTGAGAATTTGAAAGAATGATCACTTTTAAAAGGTTGTAGGTTTTGAAAGTCCTAAAGGTGATAAAACTCTCTCAATTATTCAAATAGTAGACTCTCCACCATAGTTTGTTCATGACACAACAGTCGTATATCAAGTATCAAGTCAAGATGAGGAAACCAATTTTGAATCCAACACCAAAAGCCCAACTAGAGAAGCCAACCTTTAATCAAGCATTGAAATTCAAGAAACTGAGAACACCACATAGTCTTTAGATATCCCTAAATCTATCAATCAAGAAGCAATCTCTCAACCACCTAGTTCATCTCCTCAATTACAACAGCCAACACATACACGATCAACTCATCCAATGATCACTCACACTAAGGCCAACATCTTTAAACCCAAATCTAGACTTTACCTAACAACTTCTAATACCAAAATAAGTGTACCTGCTAGTGTTTAGAAATAAATGCTTTGGCTAGAAATAACACATGGTATTTAGTACAACCTACTTCTGACATGAAGATTATGGGAAATAAATGGGTTTTCTGGATAAAACAAAAAGTTGATGGCTAGATAGAGCGATATAAGGCTCGTTTTATTGCAAAAGGATTTCATTAAACCCCAAGAATCAATTTCAACGAGATTTTTAGTCTTGTTGTTAAAGCTGCAACAATTTGATTTGTGTTGAGTATTGTTATAATGAAAAAATTGGATTTAATGCAATTGGATGTGAACAACACCTTTTTAAAGGAGACTTAGTCAAAGACGTTTATATAATATAGCCTAACAACTTTGTTGACAAAGCAAAACCAAGTCGTGTATGTAAATTGAGAAAAACATTGTATGGGCTTAAGCAAACTCCCAGAACTTGGTTCAAAAAACTCAAGAAAGCATTAGTTGACTGGGGTTTCATAAATTCTAAATCAGACAAATCATTATTTATCTTGTAGCAAGAAAAAGATATAATATTTGTCCTTATTTTTGTGGACAATATTTTAATAATGGTAAGTAAAGAAAGTCTAGTGCAGCAAGTCATTAAACAACTTAATTGTTAGTTTGCTTTAAAAAATGCTGGGACGATTAAGCTATTTCCTTGCTCTTGAAGCTCATCGCATAAAGGATGGCTTACATTTTAGCCAACATATATATATTTGTGATTTTCTGAAGTACATAGGTATGGATGGTTGTAAAGAAACATATACTCATATGAGTATAGTACTGAAACTTTCACCTGGAGGTGGTAAGCAATTTTCTGATCATACACTTTATCGTAGCATAATTGGGCCTTATTATATGTAACTATTACGCGGCTTGAAATTTCTTTTTGTTGTTCTCTGTTTAAGTCAGTACATGCAAAATCCTTTGCAGTCGCATTGGCTTAGGTGTAAAAAAATCCTTAGATATTTACAAGGAACAACTGATTATGGTATTTATTATACTACAAAAGGAAGAATGACACTCACAGGCTATACAGATGTTGATTGGACAAATAATATTGATGATAGAAAATCAGTTGGAGGTTATTGTATTTATCTTGGCAACAACTTAATCTTATGGAGTTCAAAGAAAAATAATGCAGTAGCAAGGTCTTCAACTGACTTAGCGTATTGAGCACTTGCAAATACTATAGTAGAAATTTTATGACTTCATTCTATGCTTAAAGAGTTGCAAGTGTCATTAGCCGATATTCCTAATTATTTGGTGTGATAACACTAGAGTTGCTTCACTGGCCGCCAATCTAGTTCATCATTCAGTAATAAAACATATAGAGATCGATGTTAATTTTCTGAGAGATATAATTTTCAAATGTAGAGTGGAAGTCAAATATGTCCCTACTGAATATCAACCTACAGATATATTTACAAAGGTTCTTCCTACTGATAGGTTTCAACGGTTGCAAGACAAATTACATATTCTTTCTAAAACATTATGCTTGAGGGGGCATGATGAAAATATTGTAGCAGAACTACAAACTTGAGTAATACAAATTCAAATATGTTAAATGACATGGCAACATACTTGTCATTCGTTAGTGTTCTAGAAGTTTAAAGTGGACAGCCTTGTCTCTTAGCTTATCATTAATTCAAGCTTTTACTTTTGCATTTATCAAGATCAAGATAAAGATAACTATTGTGCTAGGCTTGATCTCATTCTTGGCTTATTGTGTTTCCTGTACATCACTCTAAATATAATGATTATGAGGTGAATGAAATATAACAAAAAAAAGTGCTTTATTTCTTCTCCTATCCCATCTTTATAATTCAAGTGATTAATTGTGGTGTAGCTATCACGCGAAGCATGTCCCATTCCTCATATTTAGAGGAAATTTTAAAAGACATCAGAGATACTATGTTAACTATATAATAAATAAATGATTTTAAAACATGTATATTTTTATTTTAAAAAATCACCATGTAAGTTAGAGTGTTCATGGATCGAATTTTGCAGATTGGATATCAATCCATATCCGATCAACAATTTTACAAATTATAATTTTTTAATCCAATCCATGGATGGATGAAATTCAATCTAAATCCAATCTATATATTTGCGGATTTGATGTGAATTTGACCCAATTCACCATTTTGCAGATTGGTTTGTAGGCTAAAATTTTTTAATCATGTCCTATCTACGAACTAATTAAATAAAAAAAGTAACATAAAAATGATTTTATTACCAATTAAATTCAAAATTAAATAAAATTTAAATAAATTAATTATTTAAATAAAGCTAGAAAATGCATTCAAAGTTTCAAAATATAACACACCAAAAAGAAAAAAATCTAATTTGTTCAGATCACTACATGAAAATTAGCTACTTAAAAAACTTTATTTTTTATTTAATTATTTTTATTTTATATTATTATCGAATAAATATAATATGTTATTAATGTAATTATATTTGAACTTATTTATTTATTAGGAGGTATAATGCCATATTTACAATTTTAATTTTTTTATTAGATAAATATTTTTTTATTTTTTCACGAATTCGCGGATTTTTACAAACTTACAAAAGTGAATCTATATCTAATTCACTGACTGTAGATTTTTAAATTTTCAATCCAATCTAATTCACATATCGAATTTTTAGAGATTAGACGAATTAAACAGATCGGATTAGATTCTAAACACTCCTAATGTAAGTAGTGATTATATTAAATTCAATTGCACAAATTATGGTTACTAAAAAAGTACACTATTTGGTTCTTAGAATATTATCTTCCTCTCACAATAATCAAACAAATTAAGTTCAAATTTGATTTATTCAAATTTTAGATATTTCTTTTTATTATTAACAAAATAGGCTACCGAGTGGTACATGACAGCAAGATCTTCATGAAACTCGCCAACAACACATGTATTTTATCGAGGGCTGTAACTCACATGAGCAGTAAGTTAGCAAGACCCTAAATATTAAAGACATTATATCCCCCGTCATTGCTTGCATTTACCTTACTTATAGATAATATTTTTTGAGAAATATGAGTGGTTGCGCAAGGATTGAATTGCGAATTGTCCTTATTTCACTCGGCAATTTATTAAAAAAAAAAACGCTTCTTAATTCTAAGTGGGGTGTCTTCAATTTTGGTTTATATACCGTGGTGTTTCATTTTTTTTGTTTTAAGCCATTACCAGCTCCATGGCACTCCCTATTCCTCTATCTCTATTATTATAAACTAATCATCAACCTCAAGGAGCTTCTCACTGTTTTTCTCTGTTTTTTTCACCATCTTTTCTCAGTCCCTCTCTGTTGTATCTGTCTGTCTGTTTTTTTTTTCATTCGACTGGCTGCTGTTACTCTTAATGGATTTATGTGCATCAAATTCAACTGAAGTCTTATAATTGTTTGTCTTTAATCAACTTAAGATATTATTAATAAACTTGGTTTTTCCTTTTAAATAATCAAAGTGTTATGTCATGTGTACGAAGTGTGTAAATCTTGTAATAAATAAAGGGAAAAAAGACTGATACACGCCAAAATTTAGGGAAAAAAAAAACTCCACGATGTTTTGAAAAAGACATTTTAATTTTAATTTATTAATTAATTCTGTTAATGTTAGCAGAAGATTTATTTCCAACTTATAATTACCATTATTTCTTTCTAACATATAAGTCAATATATTGACTTGTTCATTTTACTCATAGTCAAAATTATGAACATGTCATTGTTTGTAAGAATTGGATTGGAGTTTTTTTGTAGAGCGGCTTTTTTATAATTAAAGATGAAGAGGCCTCTGCAGCAGCATCTGATCCTGAAAACAACTGGAACACTATGATTGGGATAAGGGATGGGAAAGCTTTCAGGAACTAGAACCTCCTGAGAAAGGAAAGAAAGATATAATTAGAGATGTGCTGAGAATTCAATGAAGCCCAGCGTCACAACATATCTTTGTAAAAAAAAGTTTTAACAGTCATTAAAGACATAAAAAAATTTTAATTTTTTTCTTTCCTTTACTATATTTGTGATCAAAATCGATTACAAATATCTCTAGAGATTACTTAAAAGAAATGAAGGAGAAATCTCAATCCTTAATAGCCAGATAGTCTAAATCTCTTTTACGATTCAAATTTGAAGTCGGACATATCAAAGAAGAATTCAATACAGTGATAGAGCTTTTGTCCAAGCCAATCATAACCTTCTCAATGGCTACAAGTAGAAAGCTACATTTAGAATGATATCATGAAAAATTCTCTTTTAATCCTTCAGAACTTATAACAACACTTCTCATTGAAATAAAAGAATAAACATTTGAAAAGTTCACAGACTACCACAATTATCTAGAAAGCTCTAATGAAATGGTATAGAAAGTACAAGAGCTTTTGCGAGAGATACAATATAGTAATCTGAGGAAAAAGAAACTCCTAGCTATCTGAACCATTTCCGTATATAGATTATATGAATGAATTTGTCTTCCAAACTAGTGCAGTCTTTCACAATGTAATTAATGAAGACACCAATTGGGGACATTTTATGAATTTTGTCTTCCTCTCACAATAATCAAACAAATTAAGTTCAAGTTTGATTTATTCAAATTTTAGATATTTCTTTCTATTATTAACAAAATAGGCTGCCTAGTGGTACATGACAGCAATATCTTCATGAAACTCGCCAACAACACATGTATTTTATCAAGGGCTGTAACTTACATGAGCAGTAAGTTAGCAAGACCCTAAATATTAAAGACATTATATCCCCCGTCATTGATTGAGACATTCAATTGCTTGCATTTACCTTACTTATAGATGATATTTTTTGAGACGAAAATATGAGTGGTTGCGCAAGGATTGAATTGCGAATTGTCCTTATTTCACTCGGCAATTTATTGAAAAAAAAAAACTCTTCTTCTTAATTCTCAGCGGGGTGTCTTCAATTTTGGTTTTACATACCGTGGTGTTTCATTTTTTTTGTTTTAAGCCATTGCCAGCTCCATGGCACTCCCTATTCCTCTATCTCTATTATTATAAACTAATCATCAACCTCAAGGAGCTTCTCTAAGTGCTTGCTTTAAACAAAATTGAAGTTAAGTGTTCATGCAAATGTTTAACGTTACAAAGTAGCAAGCTTTGGCTATTATTAATTTATTAGCCATCAAATATAGCCATAAGCTGCCATTCATTAAATCCTTATCTCTTGGCCAAAAACCCATCCTAAAGGAACAGCACTGCCTCCTTTCTTAGCCGTATCTACCAGAGCTTTATTCTCCAATATTCTTCTAATCCTTAAAGGCAATCCACACACAAAATCCTGAGCTTTGTGCCCTTCACTTGTGAGACCTATCAACTTCTCCACTTTCCATCTCTCAATCAGAAACTCCAAGATATCAGCATAGTCCTGGCCAGTGTACACTCCAAGCCTTTGTGTAACAGCTGAGAAGTGATCAAAAATCTTATCATCTTGCCCATCATACATAAAATGTCCCGGCATTCTGAACCTTTTCTTCATCATGCCTGCTAAAGCTAAGATGGTATCGTCCGGGTCGATTTCAAAGAGCTTTTCAACAATCTTTGTGTAGGCAGTTTCATGGCGTTTCTCATCGGAGGCAATGGTGCCACATATTTGTGCCAGCTTCATGTCCCCGTGCTTCTTGACGAGCCTCGCTGTGTTGCCATGTGATATGAATGTTGCTCTCTCTTGGAATGATGTGTAGACGAACCCATTGTACGGATTGTTTTCAAATTTAGGGTCCTACGTTACACCAAAATTCAACATTTGATCAGAAATTAAAAATATATGGGTAAATTTGATCGCCTTTGGTCCTTGCATTTTAGATCAGTCATTTAAAAAAAATTACACAAAATATTGCTAACATTTTGCCAAGCTAAACGTAGAGAATAATTTAGTAAATATATATATATATAAACAATAGTGATATTTTGGATTTACACAAAATGAATACATGTAAAATTCTCTTTTAATTCTTTTTTTTAACGATTAGTTAGAAGAGTTTAACCTAATTAACTAGTTAGTTTTTGTATTTTTTTTAAAAAGCCCAAAATATCCTGATTGCATATTATTTTTCATTGAAATCTACTTAATAATTCTCTTCTTTTTTTTTCAAATTATATATATAGAGAGAGAGAAAAAAAAAAGTTTCAATCCGGAATTTTAAAGTGCGAGAAGATATGAAAAAATGCATAAACCGTACAGTTTAAACGCTTTAAATTTTAAACTTTAAAAAACCCGCGATTTTAAAGTTTTGTAAGACATTTCCCTCATTTTATGATCTCGGATCAGAAAACTACAATGAAAATAACACAGAAATGTTAGGATAATTTTTTAAAATAAGAGAACGAGTAGGAAATTTTAAGGACTAAAAAAGTAAGTATTTACCCTTTAATTCAGAGTAAGATAGTAAGGAAGTAAAGAAAGATTGATAGATGTTACCATTCCTGAGCGGATAAGATACTGAATAGACTTCTCAATTTGCTTCATGTCTACACGGCCAGAGAGGTAAAGATACTTATTGAGAAGGTCACCATGTCTGTTTTCTTCAGCCGTCCAAGCCCTAATCCAGGTTGCCCAAGAAGTGAGGCTTGCACCAGTCTCATCCCTAACACCATCTAGAGTGTTGAGCATCGTTTGGTAAGTTGGCAGAGCTTCTTCTGTGATCATTTCCCCAACCAGCGCAACGAAATGTTCAGCAGGGAGTTGCTTGCATCGTTCTCTCAGCTCCTGGACCTGTTCATAGAATCCTTCTGATGTTTCAGATTCCGGCAGAAAATCGGTTGGCTGCCAACTTTTGTCGACGGGTTTCAGGTGAATCAAAACGTTCTGCTCAGCCCAAGTCTCCAATGATCTGAATATTTCAACCTTTTCTGGTGCCATGGAATGCGTCACGACGTCCCTGTGACTGATGATCACCAATTGAAGAATCACTTTCAGTTCACAACTTTAATTTCCTATTAGTCAATACAAAGGAAGACCGAGTGTAAGTGAACCCAACTAAGCAAACTGAGATCCTGCCTGGAAATACTCTATATACAATATGACCCTAGATTAATCGATTAAATACCATATATGATACCAAATTTAACTGAAAAAATTAACAAGGCTTACACGGTTTAGGAGATGTGATGCAGTGGGACTGAGAAGGTAGCTGCTGGGACATAAAGTAGACTGTTTTCAGACTCAGAGCCATCATTTTTTGGCCTCTTTCAGTTTGTTTAAATTTTTATTCAACGCACTAATATGAATTGTTTTATCATGCGCAATCTTGATGGCAAAATCTATTTTTTAGGCCATACTTTTCGTTGGTCCTTCGATCATCTCGTCAACATGCGTGACTTGTGAGCACACACAACACCACGTAGCTTGGGTGTGTTTTAGTTTCGTGTGAAAAAAATTATTGACTGATCACTTCACAGCCTGTATTTATGCAAACGAATTTCAATGTTAGCAGAAAGCAACTTGTGGTGCGTTTGGTAGTAGCAAGGTTTTGTAACTTTAAAATGCAATTGCTGTGAAATAAAAGCCATAACTTTAGGGTAGGAGTTGATGGTATTCAGTAAATTAATTTTTTAATATGGAGTAAAAGCCATAACCAAACACCTCATCAGCTAGGCTTTAGCAATCCAGTTACCGTACATCAGTCCCAAATGCACCCTTGCTCGATGTACAAAAATGATGATGATAATCATAATAATAATTAAAAATAAATAAATGTATAAGCTTACCTAGTCTTGGCAGCAAGAGTAGAGCACATCAACGCTGGACGAGATGATCTGATTCTGGTGACGCTCCTTCCGTGAGATTGAGAATAAGGGAGCTTTTTGGATACTACTACGAAGGAGAGTGTGTTTAGGTGCAGAGCCATTCTCTCTCTCTATCTTTTTTTTTTTTTTTCACCCCCACTTATGATTTTCCCGACTTTTTCTTCATGTATCCGCCTCAGACCTGGACACCACCTATATATATATATATATAGGTATGATCAAGCACACACTCTCACTGTTTTTCTCTGTTTTTTTCACCATCTTTTCTCAGTCTCTCTCTGTTGTATCTGTCTGTCTGTTTTTTTTGTCATTCGACCGGCTGCTGTTACTCTTAATGGATTTATGTGCATCAAATTCAACTGAAGTCTTATAATTGTTTGTCTCTAATCAACTTAAGATATTATTAATAAACTTAGTTTTTCCTTTTAAATAATCAAAGTGTTATGTCATGTGTACGAAGTGTGTAAATCTTGTAATAAATAAAGGGAAAAAAGACTGATACACCCTAAAATTTAGGAAAAAAAAAAACTCCACGATGTTTTGAAAAAGACATTTTAATTTTAATTTATTAATTAATTCTGTTAATGTTAGCAGAAGATTTATTTCCAACTTATAATTACCATTATTTCCTTCTAACATATAAGTCAATATATTTACTTGTTCATTTTACTCATAGTCAAAATTATGAACATGTCATTGTTTATAAGAATTGGATTGGAGTTTTTTTGTAGAGCGGCTTTTTTATAATTAAAGATGAAGAGGCCTCTGCAGCAGCATCTGATCCTGAAAACAACTGGAACACTATGATTGGGATAAAGGATGGGAAAGCTTTCAGGAACTAGAACCTCCTGAGAAAGGAAACAAAGATATAATTAGAGATGTGCTGAGAATTATTGATCGGTTCTTGTCAAAATTCCATTGGAATGGAATTTTGACAACGAAGATGATGTTAGAAACTTGAACAAAATTGTGCTGGGGACGGATTGGAATTCTGTTCAGGTTCGAGATTTTTTGATTGGGTTTCCAATTTAATCATTGAATTTAGCGCTTTTAGGTAAATTTACTAGCTATTAATAAAGAAATGTGTCATATTAATCTTTTAATTACTTAAACAAATTGAATTTGTTAATAAGGTAGGGTTTAAATGCTTTTTTTTTTTAATATTAGGGAATTTTTTTATCCATTTTCTTAAACGTTTAGGATGTATTAGTTATTTTTTTATAAATAAATAACTAATGAAGTCTTTTTGTCCGAGCAACAATAATAAGTCTTTGGTGTTGATGAGAGAGGCATGCCATGATGCCAACTCCTCTATTTTAATTTTTATTTTATTTTAAAGGATATATGTGGAATAACCAAGTAAATGATACGAGATGTAATAGACACGTTTATCGTAAATGAACATTATTAAATTCTCAAAATTCCTAATAGTTAAGGAATTTTTGTCAAATTTTTCTTCTCAAAAAATGAACATTCATTATAACACTTTTTTTTTTCTGAAACACGCAAATTATAGAAAATGATTTTTTTTGGGCAAAAACTCATTTAATTTTTATAATTTTAGGTTACTTTAATACTTTTACCGTTAAACTATTGATATATTTATTATTACTTTTTGCTCCTTTTGACTTATTTATACGATATTACTCTCTAATAATATTTTTTTTTAGACATTCATGTCTGATTTCTTAAGACAGTAATAAAAAAAATAATATATTAACTTACCAACAGAGTTTTCCAAAAGAAATTATATATATATACATATATTATTTCTATTCTATCTTTTAGTGTTAAATTAATAATTTAATTTTTTATTAATATCTAAAAAATAAATATTATTTTAAAAAAATAACCACATAAATATTTTAAAATATTTTTAAAAATACAAAAATTAACTCAACTCGAAATATAATAACTAAACCAACTTTTTCGCTTTTATTTTTACCCCAAACCTTTGGAGTTGGAAAAATAACAGAGAGAATGATTCCCTTGTACCTTTTTTTGTTATCTTTTTCAATTATTTTATTCTCAGTGGGGAACGTTTTACTTCTTTTTCGTGTCATTTTCGGAAATTCCCAAATCCCACAAAAGGAAGCAAATGTTTCCAATTCTAGCTATTGTTCTACTGTGTTTTTTTTTTAAATAAAAAAATTGGTACCCACCCACTTTTTATTTTGGAAATTTTTTATCATGACCTATTATATTAGGTGAATAGAACCAAAGTAAGAAATGAACCAACAACTCTAATAAGCACATAACAGCAAATTCCCAGTTCTGCTTCAAGTGAAGTGCTTCTGTGAAGTGTGAACAAACTAATTAGGCGAATTAATTTCTTTTTCCTTTCATAAATATGTATATAATTTAAATAATGATATAAATGAAAAGAGACTAATTTGCATTATATTGTATTGTGTATATACAGAGAATCCGAAATTTACAATTCTCTTTCCCTCCACATACTCGTACGTCAATTTTTTTTTCCCACCCCCCTCGAAGTCAGGTTCTCGCAATCCAAAACCATCCTCTCTACTGCCGAGGAGGATAAAATGGAGGAAAAGCAAAAAATGGGGCAAGAAGAATCGCCAAAACTGAAATAAAAATAATTATTCACGGGATGAAAAGGAGAGAAGGGGGTAACAAAAGAGGAAAGGCTACATCTAATAAATATCAAAATTTTGGATTCTAAACCTGATCATATATACAATATGTACAGCCGAGCAGCCGGGTTCAGCTGTTGAGCTTTGCTAAAAACTGGCTCAAGTTGTATTCTTCAGTGTACTGTGATTGATCCCATAGCTCGTCCAGTCCACCAAGAATGGCCTTCAATCCCTTTCCCGTGCCCATTAATTTTGGATCTCCATCAACATCAGAGAGCTTTGATACCCCACCACCCTGCTTAGTCAGTCAGTCAAATGCCAGATAATAGTTGGCGTCATCCATAAAATTTAAGAAATTGAAAGAAACGGATATCGAAAACAAATGCTCAAGTTGTACTCTCTTCAGTGTACTCTTTTTACGTTGTCTCATCAATTATTATAGAACCGCATGCAGTTGTCTGAAGTGCATGGAAAAGAAAACATAAGAAACAGCTGTCAGCAAGTACCTTTTTAGGCGTTTCTGCAGATGCGAATAAATCAAGCAACTGGCCAGTATTCATCGTTTTCATGCTGGCATTCTCTGCATTAATTACGGTATTTGCAATAGAAACTTTAAACCGTTGGAGGCTCATAACTTTCTCTTCCAGTGTGCCGCGCATAATGAGACGATGGACATGTACGACCTTTTTCTGCCCTAATCTGTGTGCTCTGTCCATTGCCTACAAGTTTGATCCCGCAGCAGATGCAAAATGCTTGATCTTAGAAGCACAATCCAATAAAGTATAATGGAATACATAAAAAAGAAAAAAAAAATGCAAGAAGGGGGAGAGAAAAGAACACTGGAACAAGCACAGCTTCATGGTCTAAATTGTTTAATACGCATTTCCTTTTTCTCTGAGACGATAATTGACAAAACTGACGACAACACAATGACTCAGAGACACAGAAAAAGAGAGAGAGAGAGAGAGAGAGAGAGTTTGACCATTAACAATCTCAATAGAATATTTAAGCAACGTACTATTACAGTCATGAAAGGTCAAACCAGAATAAACTAAACTAAATGAACATGCTTGTGTAAAACTCGCTAATATAATAATGCCACACTGTTTACTTTTTCAGATTTATGTAAATAAATCATCTTCAATGGACCATTGCTAAAAATGCTGACTTGTCAAGAAATTTTAATATAAATTTGTACCAACATTTGAAATAACAATTCAAATTACTCGAATGGCCTGCTTTAGATATTTATTTTTTTAATTAATATCATCCAATAGGTAAAAGACCACTACATCAAAACATGCAAATATTTATGGAATCTACAAATCTAAAATAGATATAATGAAATAGAGATTTTAATCACTTGTGATCAAGAATACTCAGAATTAATCATCAATTCTGTGAGGAGATAGTAAGTTCTGAAACTTTAAATAAATTTCTGCTCAGCTTAGACAAGACATGGCGGAATGCAAATGAAACAAAATAAAGACAGC
Organism: Citrus glauca; assembly: GCA_029633175.1. Classification (NCBI taxonomy): domain Eukaryota; kingdom Viridiplantae; phylum Streptophyta; class Magnoliopsida; order Sapindales; family Rutaceae; genus Citrus; species Citrus glauca. Next base: position 24,252,951 of record JAQOOD010000004.1, on the reverse strand, counting down.
AATATAAACATTAATTACCTGATGGTCCCGCATAGGATTCCAGTCATGCTCCATGAAAACAAGGGTGTCAGCAGATGTCAGGTTCAATCCCAGGCCACCAACTGCAAAGAGAGGCATAATTTCAGTACAAGTTAGGACCAGCCAACTCAGCAAACAAGAAGAAACCTACCATGCGTCGTAAGAAGCAGTGCATCAATAGTAGGGTCTGAATTAAAAGCCTTCACTATATCAAAACGTCTTTCTGATTCAACCGATCCATCTAGCCGTAGGTAGGTTACACTGTTACAAGGCCACATGTAAAACATTAGCAACAACAAAAATATTAAACCTTTCTAAATGTACTCATTGCAGATTGATTAAATGAGATGAAAAATCAATATTAGCATAATTTAAGTAAATGAAAATACACAAGTTCACGACAATCCAAAAAGCCAATTCATTTTCCTAGTGCCAACAAAATAAATACCTCCACTAAAAGACAAAAAAGGGGTAAAAAAAAAAAGGAACTCCAATGCATTAGAAGAGTAATTTTCCAATAAAGAATCCCTTACTTTGATAAAATAAGGGAAATGGTGAAAGACATGGAAAACACACATTCCAATGCAATGTGTTTTTAACTGACACATGTAACCAAGGCAATGCATTTGTGAGCTTCGATACTTATGATAAAGCTATCTTAACTTCTAATAAAGACTGAGCATAATAATTAGAGAAATGTATATAACCAAGCTACGGGTCGACAACAAATTGAAATCGATATTACGAGACTCACCTCTTCATATGGGCCTGAAACAAATCTCTTTCAATAATGTCTAGAAAGGCCTACATGCAATGTCATTGTTAGTACAATAGAATTATATATATAGAAAATATAAAACAAATGAAAAATTAAGTTGAACAAGAAAGGATTACTTTATGCTGAGCAAATATCAAAACTCTGTGCTGCCCAATATTAACAGGATTTTCAGAACTAGAACCATCCACGCCTATTCCACACTCCTCCATTATCTCCTGAAGAGCAACTAATTTGGGAGAGTGATGAAGTTTATGTAGTTCAGAAATGATGTCAGAACTTCCTGGAAAGAGTTCTGACAAATGGCATAAAAGTGATTCAGGAATCTTGTCCCCAAGGACAAGCAATGGATGACTACAAAGTTTTAGCAAGTACTGCAGTGCCTGGAACATGAAAGACAGACAGGACACATATTAGCTAATGATTTGCTTTCACAAAGTGAGCTAAAACAAGTAATCACTTTACCTGGAAAACATGCGTAGATGCTTTTGCTGAGACATTGTTCCCTTCTCCTTTATCTGCAGACTCATCAACTTTTACCATGCTAGAAATTTCTTGTTTTGCTTGTGAACCAGAAAACTTTTCATAAAGTTTTAATTGGACAGCACTCAGATCACAGTATCTGTCCTGAATTATCTTTTCTGGAAGGTCAGAAAGAACTTCATCTTTTGTCCGACGGAGTAGGAATGGCATGACCTGTAAAAGACAAACCGCAGTCAGTGGTGAAAATATGATTGCTTCCAGAAGGAAATTTTTTCTATATATATAGAAGAAGAAGAAGAATAAGTTCACCTGCTTATGCAATGCTTCCATAGCAAGTACCCCAGCTTCAGCATCTTTGGCAGAACATTTAGAATCTCTAGCCGCCACCAGTGGCTTCCCATAAGTAGCTTGGAACTGCCAATATAACAACACCAAATCAACAGTTCAACAACAATGAGAATTACATTAATAAAAAGAACCTACAAGTTGAGACTGCTCAATACTTCGAGACATGAAGGAAATCGGTAACAAAAGGCGAAGCCAGATAACTTAAAATCAGAGGGCAGAACACATACTTGTCTCTCTGTTCCAAGAAACCCTGGCATTAGAAAATCAAAAAGGGACCACAAATCTGTGATGTTATTCTGCAAGAAAGTATAAACAACTTCTTAGGCATACTAAAATTAAATAATTCCTTGTGAATTTTTATATTCAAATCTACCTGAATGGGTGTTCCACTAAGTATTAGTCGGTGTACTGCTTTCAGCTGCTTTACTGCAACTGTAATTTTAGACTTGGAGTTCTTGATGATATGCCCTTCGTCAAGAATACAGTAATTCCAAAGTAATTGTCCAAGATAATCGGCATCTTTACGGACCACATCATATGATGTAATGATGACATTATGCTTATCAAATTGTTCTCTAAGAGCAATGCGATCTTGGGCTGAACCAACATATTGGAGAGTACTCATTAAAGAAACATCAATGAACTTCTCTATTTCAAATGCCCAGTGTCCAACAAGTGTTGAGGGGCAAATAATTAAAGATGGATGAATCTCCTCAATACTGTTTGAAGCACCCTGCTCTGCAATGTCAGATGCTACAATAGCCGAAGCTTGGAGTGTCTTTCCCAGCCCCATATCATCACATAAGATTCCATGAAGCTTGAAACGTTTCAGAAATGCCAACCAGTTTATACCTTCCTGTTGGTACCTGATAGTGCCAAATAAACCATTATCTAGGTGAAAAGCAAATGCAAGCATTCAGGAAAAAGGTGAAAATGTTCTTCTACGCTTGCTCACTGTAAAAGCAATCAATTTATACCGATGATCTAAAAGTGTAACTTTTAGTTTGACTTAAATCCTAGTTAAAGAGTTGATCACCAGCACAAATGTCTAAGATACAAGACAATTAAATATACATAAAGAGAGAATTTAGGTAGGGTGAAAGGATAAATTTTTCATTATGAAACCTCAAGAATTATAAAGAAATTAGTTGCTGTCAAAATGGCAGTGAGAGGTATAACATTAGAACAAAACAAACAGGAAAAAAAAAATGAGAGAGAGAGGAGGAGGAGGAGAAGAAGAAGAAGAAAATCGAAGAGCACATTAAGATGAGAGAAGGGTGAAAAAGGAATACCATGCATCCATGCCTTAAATGATAAACCAATTAAATATTCCATTAGTAAACTCTAATAATCTACACGACCATATTGATATTTGTAGGCTTGACTCTTGCTCATCCTAAAATGTTTAGGATTCATAAAACCACAAGCATTAGCAACCATTATGTAATAAAACTCAAAAGGCAAGAATTGCAAATACTAGATTTCTTCCTTACAAGCAAAAGTACTATAACTCCACAACAAACAACCACACAAAAGACTGATTTAACCCTAACTGAATCTTCAAAATGATGTAAATCTAACAACATAACTATAGACCAAGTCTGTGCCAAGAAAGGCAGATGAAAAAAACTAAAACACACTGATCTATAAACATTAACAGGAATGAATAATTACCTCCTCAAGGTTACTTTTAATTCAGTGCCAAGTTTGTAGTCATCAATATGGGAATTGTCAAGTAACTGCTCCAAGAACTGTGCATCTTCAGCATTTCTAGATAAGCCTTCAGTCAGTCCAGTAGGTGGTGAAACACCCCTTGCTAATGGAAGTAGTGGTACAAGAGATGCAAAACTTCGTGTCACGCTCTGTCTAACAGACTGATCACAATCACTCATACACCTCAGAAGAGGAACAACTAACAAAGGAGCGTATGGGACAAGCTCCGCACCCAATCCCTGAACAAGCAAACTAATAAGCATGCCAGCACCTTGTCTGGCATGAACAGAGGTCATATCCCCTAACATTGGAATTGCATTTTCTACTACAGCTGCCATTACATTTATGGTCATTGATTTAGCCATTGAAGTGATACATCTGGAAGCAGCCAATCTAACAGCGACATGAGAATGACAAACACATTTGAAAATGCATGGAAGAAGTGTAAGCAGCTTTGGTTTTAATGCCTCATCTAGCATTGGTGCAATGGAACGTACAAGCTGCCACAAAAAAAAATAATTAATTAATTAAATAAAATAAAAAGCAAAATGAGATCAAGATTTAACCATCAACATTATAAAAAACATCCTCCATAGCTATGGTAACCAAAGGAATAAAACAAAATGAATTAGTCCAATTCAAAGGCAAAAGACCAGAAAGAGAAAAAAAAAAGTGATTCACAAGTATTAAAACTCCTAAGAAGCAATATTACAGATGTAGTTGCTTCCATTCTGTACCATTTCTGTCAAAAAAATTGTTTCCTTAATATATAACTTGTATTATCACCTAAAACCAAAATAATGTGACAAAATCTACAAGGTATTGTAAAAGCACGACAAGAAAACATATAATACATAAATGATAAGTCAAGAACAGTAATAACCTGGATATTATTTATTAAGATCTGTGGATCCCTAACAGACTCAATGGCTAATATTATTTTCTTTTTATTTGAAGGACCATCTGGAATAAGAACTTCAGTAAGGCAGTCCCAGAGTTTTGGCAGCTTATCAAATAATGAAACACCAAACTTCCCACACAAATGCCTCAATGCAAGCTCAGACCCTCTTCTGCTAATAAAGCCTTCAACTCTGGACCGATCTTCACCACCAGCAAGCATGTGAGCCCTTGACTTCTGTTTTCCTGTACTGCTCCCAAAGGAGAGAAAATCTTGATCATCAATTATCTCTGTGGAACCCATAGCTGCAGCTTGAGGTGTCTCACAAGGATCCATACTTGTCAAACTACAAATATTCTTGATTAATTTATCATTTGGACTAGGTTTACGAGCTATACAATCAGCAATAAGTTCTGCAAGTGCCTCAGCAGCCTTCTCCTGCAATTTTTCTTCCTGAATAAACAACAGAAAATAAATTAGATTAAAGGAACTTCTGTAGCATCAAAATGGAGTATCGACCTAGAAGAAATAATACCTGCTCTCTTTTGATTGAAGCCATCAAAGGTAAAATAATTGGATTTAGTCGAGCAGGAAGCTCTGACATCCAGACAACTGCAGCTGCAACTAACGCGGAGACAGTAACATGCAAATTACTCTGCAAAACATTCCAGCAGTACAACGGTGCGTCATAGATAAAACTAAAATTGGAGTAACCATTACTGGCTCCAAACCAACATCCTAGTTGATTATATGGACAAGGTGAATCCAGGAAGTTCATTCTGATATGCAACCATAATACAATAAAATTCAAAGGACAGCTCTGAGATTGAGTTTCCACTAGCAACAGTGTAAGATGATGGGATTCCATATTATATACATTTTCAAGAGAAACATCAGTAAAAAGAAACTAAAACAAAAATTCATGAGGAAATTGTAGCGCCATTGCTAGTTTAGAAACCCTGTGGAGAGTATTAAAGCAGATATCCAAATGACCGCCAATGGAGCAACCTAAAAAGAATAAAATGCAACATGCAAACCTACAATGCAACTAAATTCAGCAAGAGATTTAGCTTTTCAAATAACAGAATATACGAATTAAACTTGGGCCAATTTAGCATGTCCTGAAAGATTGCAACGTCAACATACCTGAACACATTTTAAATATCCCGAGGTTGTCAACATTCGTTGTTTTATCGATTCTATATCATCAAGCATTTGCCTAGTCAAAGATTCACTGCCATCACTATTACTGCCTAATAGCTGCAGTTTTGATGCAAAACTGATTGCATTATCAGCACTCAAGCTTTCCACATCAATTTCATTTGCTGACAACATTTCTGTAAACATGCCAGATGTCTCCAAAGCACGAAGTAATTGGCTGGCTTCATTCCTCATCTTGCCATACGTTCTTGAAAGCTCAGCATAGGGAAGAAGTGAATCTTTTGTGGGGTAACTAGGGTCAGAGCATGCTAACAAATCCAACAACCACTGTTTGAGATGACCGGGAAGATTAGGCAAATCTACTGCAGATCCAGGAAGTTCCTTGCTTTTGATCTCTTTGAACCAAGAAATGAAAACCATGGCTGCCACCTGATGAAGAGACGCAATTAAACAATAGACAGAGGAGATTGAGGGCACTATTACACATCTATAAACTAAGAATAGTAGCTACCTGCCGCTGGACCCCAGAGAAAGAGGTAAGGGCATTCCAAAGTGGGTCAATTACAAACTGTATAGATCTTTCATGCAACTTAGAAGCAAAAATGCCCAATGCTGATGCAGTTACAACTCGAGTATTTGTCACGGACATTTCCAAGTCAGAACCAACAGTTATCTTAACCGAGTTTGTCGAAGTATCTCCATTTCTTTCCTGTGGAAGATCAACACTTCCAGACGAATCATTTTCAAGCTTCACAGCTCTCATTTTTGCTGCTGCTTTAAAATGACTTTTTCGAGGAAGAGCTACAGGCCAAAACATTTTTGTAGCATCTAATGATGAACCAAAAGGTGTTGTAACAAGTTCTATCCAGGAAGACATAAATTTACCACCAGCAGCTTCCAAGTCCTCAACAGGGCTCTGGCCATTGATTAATAAACAAAGCATTAGAGTGAATAAGTACAGAATAGGTATACGGAAATAGAGATTATGGAAATTTCCTGCACAGAATACAGAAAAGGTAGTTTGTGAAATAGCAAAACTACTTGATTTTGAGTAATTGGTTTTAACACAACTTGATAACTTTTTGTAATATTTATTCCCTTCTAATATTCTACTCTGTTTCCTCTATATATATTGTGTGTGTATTTTAAAATGGACACAACTCGATAACTGATGTATCCAACTCTATAATCAAAATAAAATTATTTTTACCCCTAGCAAATTGCATCAATACAGAAAGCAAACCTATTTGTGAAAGTTTTGCACTCTTATTTAAGATTTATGTCTAAACTTAATGATACAGTCAACACTTCATGTCATCTCCTTTTTTACCTCTGCCACTCAACCATGAAACTGGACTGCTTTTTCCACGTCACACTAGGTCTTTGAAGATATTAATGTGTGTCAATTCAATAGGAAAAAAACTTATTTATTTTCTGTTTTGTTTCATTCTTTTGCTTCTAACTCCAGATTGACGATGATCTACAAAGATTGCAGCGATTACATGCAAGACAGAATTTGAATTTCTGTGGTACAACAATCAACCTTTTCTTCTTTTGTAGTTAACACTGCACTTCATACCACCCCAAATTAAACATATCCCCTTGGACTTGAACCCTTGACCTCCAGCTTCCCTAGATATCATAAGTCCTACCAAAAAGGGTCCCAAAAGTATAGAAAAAAATAAAAATGTCTTTACCTTATAAAAGTGTGGGTCTAGGATAAGCTATCTCAACTCATTCTTTTTTGCACCAAACATTGGATTGGTTTAAAATTTGAAAATCCAATCCCAAACTATATCCCATGCACTAAATGTGCCCATAAAGGATTGGGGGGGGGGGGGGGGGGAAAATATATAAATGGACAAAAGAGATAAACAAAAAAATTGTGAAATCAACTAAATGCATACACTCTTATCAGATTAAACACCTGAACAAGCAGTCTCCAAACTCTATCTGAACACTGCAGAATTTCTTCATTTGATTCCAGCAGCAGATTCTGAAAAACAATCCTAAGAGTATCACCCAAAATAAAAGATGGCCAAAAAGAACCACCTGAGGACTCTGCAATCATCCTTTTGTAACCAGCTTCAAGAAGTCGCTCCTGCAGATAAAATTCTCCAGTCAACACAATCAACTCCTAGTGCAATACCGCAAATAGAAAACATGTAAACAAAAAAGAACTAACTGAAAAAGCAGCAACTTGCACATTTCTTCGACTTCTAATTTAAAAAAGTGCACATATTAGATTTTCTTTTTCCTTTTTTGGGGCTAAGAAACAGTAGATAAATATGTAGATAACTATCAGAAAAATATACCAAAAGGAAGGGGATAAAATCTCATAAAGACAAGAACAAGAAGTCCCAAAGAGAAAAACTCGAAACACCCACCATTGAAAATCTCAAGTTAGCAAAAACTACCAGGAAAAAAAAAAATCCAAAAGTCTCTAGAGCTGTCAGACTCCAAACTTTCAGGTTATAGCCACCTCTTAGTTAAGCAAAATGAAGAATAAACGGACATCTTCAATCTCTACTGAATGAAAGAAGGAATCTCTCAACTTCACTTTGCCCATTAGTTGAAAAGGCATTTATTAGATTAATATTATAGTACATGACCGGAAATCAATATTTGTAAAAGGAAAAAAATCAAACGCATGGGAGAAACTATGTACCAAAGTACGAATAGCTGAATGGCGGACTGATGTTATGCTATGCCTCATAAATGGCCATAATCGAGGGGCCAGCATTGATAACATGTAAGGATTTGCCTGAAAATCTCTTCCTTCTCCAACATCATCAGCACGGACTACTTCATTTAGATCAAATTCCTGTTTAAATGTAGCCCCAACCATTTTAGGAATCATCTCTTCCTGCGAGTAGATTTCCGCCAACAGATTCATCACACTGCAAATGTATCAGAGCCTTTCAGAAAAGTTTACTTCACTCTTCATCAATTTAAACTACCATAAATTCAGAGTGCTGCCACAAGAATAATTTTTTTCCCCTCTTTTTGAGAAAAATCCAAAAGTACTGATTAAAGCTGTCATCAATAACTTAAAATTGCAGTTTTATCATCTATGCTAAAATCCACGCTCAAAGCAAGAAGTGGGATAGTTATAATAAAGCTCATTCGTAAATGGAGAGCAAACGAGGCAATAAGAGCCAGGCCACCAACCAAAAACAGAGAAAAGAAATGCCAATATTCAAAGAATACCACAGGAAAAAAATTAATAGATAATTAGCATATTTCTAATATGGGACATCATTCTCCCTAAATTTGCCCCTACCACATACCCCTCAAAAAAATAGAGAACAAAAGAAGAAAGAATCAAAACGATTCCAGCATGTATACCTACTAGTAGACGGGCTTAGATCATCCAAATCGAGCAATATATCCCAAAGTAGCATAACAATCGAATGCAATGTTTGACCATCTAAAGCAACGATAGCAGCTGCAGTGGGTATTAAAGCATCTGCAGCCACTGCTCGAACATCATCATCAGGGTCCTCCAACCCAGCTCTACATGCAGGCAGAACATAGCCTAGTAGACCATGCAGCATCTCCTAGTGTCAACAAAAGAACCACAAACATTAGCAAAAATAGAAACCTTCAAATAGACCTGCAACTTGAATGCCAGGCATACAACGTAAAGGCAAAAGCTTTCAGGCCAAAGATGCATAAGGTTTAAGGGGGAAAAAATCAAAGAATGTTTCCAAATTGGTACATATCATGAACCAAAAAGAAAAAATAATTTTCTACAATAAAGACCAGGTAGATTTAACCAACAAAGTTTTACCTGTCGCACAGCAACCAAGTACTTGATGCCCAAAAGGCTACCATGACGAATTTCCCATTCTGGTCTACGCTGAACACAAATAAATTACACAGCATACAGTCACCAAGCAGCAAGTAGAATACAGTGAACCAAGTGTCTCAGAAATGATGGACTAATAGAATGCACTTACAGGACATTTACCTGCATTTGCAACAAGATATACAATGTCTCATAAACTAAGGAAGGATGCATATACTTAAAAGCAGCACCTAAAGCTTGGGCACAGGTTTCCCTTACAGGAGCAACGACCTGATCAGATACATAATCTCCAAAACTGCAAGACAAAAATTACAGTGTCAAAAATAAGGATACAGAAATGAGGAGGAGGATTGCTGTTCATTATAAATTAAGAAGGAAATGGACTTGAAAAGAATACGTAGAGCCGTACCGGTCCAGTGATAATATACATAAGAAACGAATTGCACAATCTTGAAGAAATTCACAGTTTTTCTGCCAAGAATGCCTAGCTAGTTTCAACCAGTTCATAAGCTCACTGTTTTCAGGAAGATTTTTCAGGGTTTCAGAATTTAGAAAGTCCCCCTTCTCCCCAGATTGTCCCCTTGGCTCTAATATGTCAATAGCTTCTTTGGATGGATGGGATAAACCATCAAGATTAGATTCTGGCTCCACCTTAACAGAACTAAGATCAAGTTGCCCATTGACTGACCCTGCAGGTAGATTGCAACCACTATCGTCAACCTTTATGCTGATATTACAGCCATCACAATTCACAGGAGACACCATTGTATCCATCAAGGGAGGGGGTGCATCTTCAAATTTCATCTTTTTTAGAAGGGGCTCTGGCTCATCAGCTGGAACTTGCACATTCAAATCAATTTCTCTCTCTCTCTTCATTGTAATTGAGTCTTTGTCTTTAAATTCAACATTTAGTGCTCCATCTGGACCCAACTCAGGCATAAACACTCCAGCAGAAGCACCATGATGGGTTAAAATTTCTCTTAAAGCCATAACGCTCCCATGGCGAACCTCCCAAACTGGAAATAAATATTCACAGGATTATCAATTGGATGAAAACCCAAAAAGAAGGTTCTAAACCTAACCAAATGCATTGAAAACTTACCAGGATCAAACATATCAAGGATGAGTTGCTCAACAAAACTACGGAAAGGCCAAAGCCCATCTCCCTCATGCTCTGAGCTGTCCTCATCAAGAACAGCATCTGCCTGAATCATAATGATATTGGGCCAAATACTTAAATATAAGAAAAGTAAATGGGAAAAAGTACACTGCACATTCATTAGCAAGGGTTTATACAAACATGCTCATCAGAAGTATACGCACATATAGATCTTGGTGTTTAAATGCAAAGCAAAAATCAGAATTATGCATCGTATTATTCAAAAGAAAAGGAAGAAAATTATAATACCTTATTGGAATTGAATGGATCCCCACATGATCCCTTTGGAGTTGTCACATTTTGAGCATGGGGGACCTCCATATCTCCATCCTCAGACCAGCTTTTTGATTGGTCTTTTGAACTTATTTTTGCTTTTCTCTTTAACATATTCAATTCTCTAGCACTTGGCCTCTTAGAAATGACACTTGGAACCATACTTGAAACTAGCCGTTGGATATTATGTGCAGATGCAGAAGTGTAAAATCTACGGTCAAACCCATTTCCATGGGAATTTAGTTTGTGAACAATAAGATCTTCATCTTTGATCATATCATTTAAATCCACAAACTGCTCACAGACATCCAAACCTGTGAAAAGAAATCATGTTATTACATATTGTATATATACAGCCAGTATCAAATATTAAATCCAAAAAGGGTAAAAGGAAACTACATAAAAGTGAATACTAAATGCAAAGAAAATACACCATTTCTACAAATGTATTGTTAAAAAAAAGGGGCAACCTGAATCTTATAACGAGATACTAACAAGCTAAAAGATAAAGATACTTCATTTTATCATAACAAAGACTAGTATTCATTACTTATTTTAAAAGATCACCACTCGCTAAGCCACTTAACTCCTTTGCTTGCTATATGCTACACAACAACTCATTTTTTCCTTAAGCTAGCAGACATTAATAGCAAACTTCTTCAAAGTACCACGAGCCATGCATACTTGTTTCAATTCAAATTGAATTTTTTATTTTTTCTAACACAGCTACTATAGTGTTAGTTAAAGCCCATTAATAGCTGACAGCTAGAGAATAAGATAAGACTTTTTACTTTACAGCCACTGATTCTATCTCATACCTGCTTAGGATTAAAAGTCACAGCATTTCAAAACCAAAAAGGCACTGCTTCTATATAACTTACAAAGAGAAAATCAGCCGACGGTGCATTCCACTCACAAGCTTACTTCATTTAACTGGTTGATATGCACCAACTTAGGGCATCAGTGATGAAAGAAAGCAGAGGAAAAGATTAAGACAAGAGAAGACCCCAGGATCTCTTGCATGGAAATAAAACACATCTATAAACCACCAACTCCTATGACATAATGTATAACAAGAGTGTGTTTTTTTACTAAGAGATACTATAATGATGGCAGCCCAGCTTTAACAGCCAGATTGCCCATACTGATAAGTTGTGGCCCATTGTTTGAAAATGAAAATCACCTGATCCTTGGCCGGACCAAATAAAATCACCGATGTGAGCTTAACTTCTACAAAATTAAGGCTAGTATGATAGCAGAACCTTATCAGTGGCCAATAAAGATCCACCAGGTATAGAGCTAAAATGCCTTTGCCTACCTAGGTGCAAACAAGAAACACATTGGACCATATCTTTCAAAGCGCTATGCTAATCCTCAAATTAGAACTCGTCAAGTTCTGGGATTCCCTCTGGGCATCTATAACTACTGAATTCAAATACATCTCTTTCTTTTTTATTTTGCTTAATTGGGAAGCTTCTATATCTTAACAGGGATGCACTCTTAGTGAGCTAGTGTTTTTGGGTTTTGGGATATTTTATCTTTGCAGTTTCTAAGTGTTCTGTTTATATTGGGACTTCTCGTCCTTTTTTGTGGATTTGTAATCCTCCTAATCCTTGTACATATTTCATATAGTTATATTTAATCTTTGCTTCTTAGCAAAAAAAAATCCTCAAATTAGAACTCACCAAATCTGTTGCATGCCAAGTTTACAAAGTAGAACACTGCAATGTTAGGCCATGAAGAGCTATATTAAACCCCACAACAGCAAAGTGTATCCTCAAATTAAACTTAGTACACCTTTCACATCACTCCAAGTTACAAAAGCCAAAAGATCCAAGCACAATGTTCTCTACCAATTCCTCCCTCCAAGCCCATCAAACCCCCCTCCCCCCCCCCCCCCCCAAAAAAAAAAAACCAAAAAAAAAAGTCAGTGAAAATTTTGAAATTTGGCTGGCCAACCCATTCAAGCGCTGGAGGAGGTAAGGGATAAAACATGAATTTCTACCCCAAAAAAACACACACACACCCTTTTGCAACTCAATAAACATCTAAGATGCCGGCCCCTTCTATACCAATTAATAAACCCAGCATCAAAACATGCAGTATTGACCTATGAAAAATCAATTGAAGTACGAATTTACTAACCCAAACGACGTTTAAGATTTTGCTTCTGCCGAGCCAACCGTTCCCTCGGATTCTTGGAATTATCAATTGCAATATCATACTCCTGCATGAGAACTGATATGAGAATTTGAATTTACACATTCTTTAGTGTAATTTCCAATAATCAATACAAAAATAATCAGACTGCAAGAACAATAGATGGAAGATGGATCACCTGTCCTCCAGATGCTAACAAAGCACCAAACTCTAAAACCTTGTTGAGGTCAAAGCTGTTATAATTCAAAAGGGCAAAAAAGGATTTACATTTGGTTTATTCAAACGAAAACATATTGTTCAAATACAGGTATGCTTAAAAGAAAAAAGTTAAAGCAGTGAAAAACGTTGACAACCTTGTAAATGAAACACTTGCTACAATTTTAGAATGAAAATTAGGCCATGCCACCATGTCCTCCACAATACCAGATATCCCAACTTCAGACATCTTTGTTTCCACACAAGAAAATAATTCCTTCAAAGTTGTGAGCTTAACATTCTGAGCAATTGCCCCAATAGCATGAGCAGCAGCTACCCTCGTATCCCAACTTTTACTCCGAAGATATTGTGATACCTACATTCAAATATACAGAATTCAATAGATGAAATAATGATAATAAATCCTGTATGGCAGCAATACAGAGGTTATTGCATCAATGATTGCCAAAGAAATGAGTTAAAAAAAGGGCCTATGGCCCATTAACAAGTTTGACAAACCTAGAATAATTATATTAACAACTAGCAATCTGCTAGTAACAGTTTTCAATAGGAAAACAAAAACCCTAAAGCTGATAGACTAGAAAGAAAGCCTACAGCCAGAGCAGCAGTTTATAGACCAATCATAGGTTTGACAAGTAGAGAATAATTCTAATGGCAAATGGCAATCAGCAGGTAACAGTGGTTGTTATAAGACTCAAGACTAATAGATGATCAGAAGAGCTGTACTCTGAAATCTCAGCCCAACTTGAAAATGACCTCTAAATGATTATTGAATTAATTTTTTTAAGAGGAAATTTAGAAAGTTCTAAATAATCTGACATCTCAAGTTAAGTTCACTCCACAATCCCACCCCAAACGAACTACACCTCCATCTGTCTAGCCACTTCATAAAGAAAGAGTGAAGTCTGCCTAGATTTCTCTAGATTTCTGTGGAGTTACTATTGAAAAAGCATGAAACGTCATAAAATTCCACTGAAATGTGTCTAACACAAAGAATTCCCTATTCCATCAGTATAACAATTATTGAAGATAATAGGGGAATTCACAAGGTTAGAACAGAAACTGGCCCCATTCCTGGGACATATCACACTTTAGACCAGGGAAAACATTAAGACAAGAGTGATATACTCTAGGTTCTTGACAGAAACCCATTAGATTCATTTACGTTAATATAATATTGATCACAGGATGTCATTTCCCAAGGTTTTCAAAACAAAATACAAAGAAAGGAACCACAACCTACTGGAATCTGACTACTCTCTAGTTATTAGGTCAGCCCATGCTCCCGTAGGATCAGATCTTACTCTAATACACTTCACATGCTGTGTGCCATACTGTTTTTTCATTAAAAAGAAGATTGTATGCACTCATATCAATAATAGTATCCAACTTCAAACAAATGGGGAAAAAAAATCAACATCCCGTCACTTCTCATCATTCATATTGCTTAATCATTGTAGCAAGCATGAAGAGACTAAATGTTGACTAATGGCAAGTACTATTATCAGCATAGGAGATGCAACTTACAGAAGTTCGAAACAATGAAGAGACGGTGCACCATTTTTCCGAATGATCCAAAAATCATAGAAAAGAAAACCCAAATGGTACTGAACGAAATAACAACATACCAAGAAACAAAAAATTGAACAAAATGACACACATAAATTCTAGTACCAATCACATACCTTCCTCAGTAATGAATTCAAGTCTTGGGGATGTGTTTTAGCAATCTCCCCAATCTGCCGCGCGGCTGTAAACCTGGTTGCTTGCGTTGAGCCAGCTAATTAAAATTTTGGTTAATGAAAACTTATTCTCAATCACCCATTTCACAATACATTGACGTAGACATAAGTTCAAAACAGTGAGAACTAGCAATTGTGCAATTATACTGCAGATCCAATAATTCAAAATCATACGAGCAATAATTAAACTTTTTAAAAAATAAAATAAAAGAAGGATACTGTCCAATAAAGTGAGCAAACGATTGAGACGTGACGATTGCTGAGCCATAACATTAACAAAGACAATACCAAAACGAGCTTCTTGTGACTAATTCTGCACCCTCGTCTATCATTCAATCCATCAGCTCGCCTCAGCGACTATCACTAACACTGTGAAAATCATCAAACCAACAAAATTTTCGAGAATTAGTTTCGATATTCATAATGTCAATTGTTCTCAACGTTTCTAAAAACAAAACCGAAAAATGTTTTCTTCCTTTTTTTTTAAGTTTGTGTATGTATTCTGGGATAATGTTGAAAATTAAAAAGAAAATAAGCTAGGGTTACCTTAGAAGAGCGCGAAACGGCGGTGACCTTTTGCGTTTCGGATGACGGATGACGATGTTTTTCGTTCAGGTCGTCGATGAGGAACGGAAACCCTCCTCTTCCTACGTGATAATATATAAATATTAAAACTACTGATAATAGATTTAGTATTTGTTGATCTTGCGTTAAGGTCCTGAGGGTTTACACATTTTACATTTAAGCTAGATAAGGTAGACTTTTTTTATTTCTTACCTTGCAATTTTTCATTTCACCCCATCCATCGTTGCTTCTGAATATCAGTTCATATCCTCAATATTTATATTAATTACGTACGGGGTCCAACTTGTTTATGTTAAAATCTCGAAAG
Organism: Citrus glauca; assembly: GCA_029633175.1. Lineage (NCBI taxonomy): Eukaryota > Viridiplantae > Streptophyta > Magnoliopsida > Sapindales > Rutaceae > Citrus > Citrus glauca. Next base: position 24,237,302 of record JAQOOD010000004.1, on the reverse strand, counting down.
ATCTATTTACGCAAAACAATATGTAAATAAGAATAAAGCAATTTAAACTCTGAAATATATTTTAAACATTTTTTTATTAGAACATCTATTGAAAACATATATTTTAGGTCTATTTAGAATTGAGATATTATATCTTTTAAGTTAGAAATTGTTATTAAAAAAATTATAAATATAAATTAAAAACTAATATTATACAATAAATATAATTTTTCAATAATAATTTTAATAAAATAAATAAAAATATAATAAATTTTTATCATACAAATATAAAATTAAATTAACTTATAAAATATAACAGTTAATACTTATTAAATAATTTAAAATATCTTACTTAACCTTTATCCCAAATAAATTTGTTCTCCCTCCTTGAGTGTGAGAATTAATTTTCATGTTATTTACTTTGTTGGGCTTTAATTTTGTTGGACATTACATATTTATTTGTAGATTTCTGTTGAGTTTTAAACATCTTCTTGTAAAGTGAATTCTGTTGAGCTTGTACATTTGTTTATAATTAAAAATAATAACCATTATTAGTTGGGAGTCGGGACACCCTTGTAAATGCCAAAATAATTCAATCAACTCTGAATATCATCACGCTTTTACTTTTTAACCTTTCTTCATGAATCCAACCAGGTATAATAATAATTTATCAAACTACAAAACAAATTGAAATCAAACTAAAATTATACAACTGCAATGTCCAAGCACATAATTCACCAGATGTTCCCACATAACAACCTCTTCTGAGGAAGAAAAATAATTCAAAACCTATGCAGCATGCATTTTAAGCAAATAAAAATCTGCCCATCAACCCAGCTCAGGTGAAAGGTAAATTATATACACTGCATATCCAAATTCATCAGTCGATTCCCAAGCTTGAGTACGGTTCATAGCCATCCTGCCAATGAAATTATTACAGAAATTACAGCTAACATGCAAAACCCATGATGTGTTAACCCAATTCTGCTTAAGGATGCTACTCACCGAGCAATCATCATGTACCCGCCATATGGTCTCCCCAAGAAGGTTTGCAACTGACAGAATCGTCAACTGTGGGAAATAATCCCGCTCTGACAAGGGAATGGTATTTGTTATGATCACCTCTTGAAACAGACCGCTTGACAACCTCTCGATTGCTGGGGGACTGCAAAATGAAGAGGAAAGACACAAAAACACAACAATGGGGAAGAAATGAAAAGTCAGCATAAAAACAATCAAAATAATGATCGCATGTGCAAAGTCTTGAGAATTGCTCTTGAATAAAGGTGCTTGTGATTTTGATTGATGAGGATAAAAGATATGACATGAGGTCAAATTTTAACATTCAAAGTAAAATGTAAAATTAATTGTTGTGGCCTAACTAGTGATAAACCACACTAATCTCAAAGTTAATTTGGAGTGCTTGGCTGAGCATCAACAATTGTACAGTGATTGTACCTTAAAAGCATTAATACATCCAACTCACATCATAAACACATTCCAAATTACTAAAAGTTGCCAGTAATTTTCTAACCGAGGCTCAAAATTGTTGAAGGTAGGTGTGAATCCGTAGATATAAAATTATACAATAAAGATCTAATGATTGTCATGTCTGAACTGTACAGAGAATGCAGCTCAGTTAACCAGAAATTATAATATGCAATAAAGGAACGAAGCAGAATCCGTGACTAAGAACAGAATTGAGATACCTAAAAACAGCATGTGTACTACATGCATAGACTTCCCTAGCCCCCTCTTGATGTAGCAGAGCTGCACCTTTGGAAATTGTTCCTACACCCCAAAATCTAATCAGTCATACTTAACATGGTAACAAATAACAAGATTGAGATGATAGCACTAGGAAATAACAGGAAGAATATCACTTAAACTGGTCATCTATAGCATTTTTTTTTTTTTTCTGTTTAACAAAAAGAAACAAAAAAGTTTGACAAAATGGATTCTTGGGAACTCCTGGTGAATTACTTCCTCTCTACTAAATTTTGCCGTGTGTGTGAACATTTTCATAATTGGTTGAAAAACAAAATGGCAAGAAGTTAATGGAGAGGGAGCAATGCACCGGCAGTACCCAAGATTTTTCCTTTCAGAGCTGACCAGCTGTGTCAATCATGTCGTCCACCATAACAGCCACCTTTCCCTTCACATCACCAATTAAATTCATCACCTGCAAAAGAGCACATGCAAATATATAAAAGTAACAATAAAATATCTCTAGCTATATCACGATATGCAAAATGAAAGAAACTTCAAAGATAACAATCATGGAGCATTAGGAAACAAGCTTATAAGTGAATCTCACCTCTGCAACATTGTGCCCCTGACGTCTTTTATCAACAATTGCTAGAGGAGCATCTGATAATTTTTTGGCAAACGCACGTGCTCTAGCAACACCTCCAACATCCGGTGAAACCACTACTAAATCATCAGAACTTATAGCCTTACTGGCCAGGTAGTCCAGTATCACCGGCTAGAGGTGCAAAAACGAGAAAAAGAATACGAATTTAAAAACTAATATTAATATTAAAGAACATAAAGTAAACATTTAAGTTGATTCAATTATTTACTTATTATAGCGCAATAAGATGTCTCTTAGTCTACATTATACCATAAGAAGGATAAGATATAGCTTTGAAAATAAAAGCTCAATAAGTCTGTTATAAATCCAATCTATAGGAAAGGAATCTTCCAAATTCTATTTTAGCCTTTTCCTATGCCCCAAACTAATCTAGATTCAATCATGTTTTAGGTTTTAGGACTGCTGCCATACTCAAAATCCATATCTATGAATAATCTCATAGAGACCAAACAAATAATATAGCTACTACCTGACCGTATACATGATCCACAGGAATGTCAAAATAACCCATAGACTGTCCAGAATGAAGATCACAGGCAAGCACACGGTTTGCACCAGCCTCAGTTATTAGATTTGCAACAAGTTTGGCCGCAATGGATTCACGCCCTTGAGTCTGAAATAGTACCATTGAATTAAAGGTTGATTAACATGGAGAAATGGAAACCATTTATCGGGTCATAAAACTACCTTTCTGTCAGCTCGTGCATACCCAAAATACGGAATGACAGCAGTAATATTTTTGGCTGAAGCTCTTCGACAGGCATCAATCATTACGAGAAGCTCCATGATATTCTCATTCGCAGGTGGACAAGTAGGTTGTACAAGAAACACATCACACCCCCTAACACTTTCTTGTAACTGAACATATATCTCTCCATCCGCAAAACGCTTTATCTTAATTTTTCCCAGATCCAAACCCATGTAGCCGGCAATTTCCTATTGCATAACAAAAGTACGTTTGATTTTTACATGCATCAAGCTGAAGATATATCTGTGAAATAAAAGTTGGTAATATTTATTAATTATGGAGTAATAAATTCCAGCATTTAAGTCTTAACTGATGCAGCTTATCCATAACTATCGCATTATGTTAGTTATTAACCTTACAAATGTAGCTTAAAAGCTAGAGTTGCCAGACAGCAACACTAAATGGAGCCCTAATTCCAAGTAACAAATTACAATCAGTAACTGGAAGTTAAGAACCTGAGAGAGTGCGGGATTAGCAGTGCCAGAAAATATACGGAGTCTGGTGTCGTTCTTGATCATTGTATTCCCTAAATGGAATTTTGAATCCAAAAGGTTGTTATTAAGGATCGAAATGCAAGGAGGTCCATTGTCATACTTCAAGGGCTCAATCACATTACACCTCTGCCACCAAAACCAAAACCACATACACAAAACAATTAAATAATCTTTTTAAAGCACTCTCAGTATCAGTAAGAATTGGAGAAAATCAAATTACATACTACTCGGAACGAATTACGCTTGCTGCAGTTGCAGATGAAACTCAGGCTTGTTGAATAAGTGAATGCTGAGTGCAGAATTGAAGCCATTTTTTTTTTTTTTACCCTTCGAATTAAATCAGGGAAATTATTGAATAAAATTCTGGAGTTGCCCTTCTTCAATCGGGAAGAAGATATTTCGACTTTCGAGAAATTATCACTTACCTCCCTTGAGGGTTTTTGATATTTCACTCATGGAAAAAATTAAAAATTGAATAAAGAGGCATGGACTTCTGACTCCTCTTCCAAAGTCCAAACTTTAAACTTTCTTTGTCCCTCGACCTCGGCCTGGGCCTCAACGGCCTCGTATTGTGGGCATTTTGGTAACTTTAGCTAGAAACAATTTTATGTAGGAGTTACAATAATGAGCATTTTTCGTATGGAAAGTGTTCATCGTCATTCGTCAGTATTGTCCCATTGATTTACAATGTCGTGAGATTAACTTTGAATTACCTATTCTCTGAATTGGTTATCTTTAAGTTTTTTTAAAAAAAATTATTTTGACCCACAACGATGGTCAATCGTGAAAATACATTTCACTATTTTTAAACTTTTATTTTATCATAAATTTGAGGTTTAATCTCAATAATTTATTATCGTTTGATAATGTTTCTAAAGTACTAAATTTGACACTAAAGAATATTAATAACCACTAATAGGCGATGGCTTGTAATAAAAAATAATTGATTATAAAAATTATGGTTGAGTCGCCATTGTAAATATTTTAATAATTAACAAATTAATTTAAAATAACTACTTATTTAAGGATATTAAAAAATAAATGAAAAAGATGAAACAAGACCATGGGGTCGTAATTAACTTGCAGGTTAAATTAGAAAAACTTAGTCGACTCAGCGTTGACACTTTTATGCGTCCACAAGTATAATTGATTGAATACATTAAATTTGAGTTTAAATATCTTTAAATATTTATATTAAAATTTATTTTAAAAATCACGTAAATATTTATTTACATATGTTATAGTAAATTTTTAATATTTTATATGTTCTATTTTATTCCTTATTTATGTTTTATGCGGCTCATAATTTTTGCCCACTGGTCAGTTTATAACTCCGCTGCTAGGATAGACTGGACCCTCTCTACATGGAGAGCTTAGGCTCTAGCTGGCGCGGGCCCGTTTTGGAGCAAACAAAATACTGTGTGCGAGGTGCGCCCACAAATTTACACGTGGTCCATAATTTAAGAATTTAAAATAAAATTTGTTTTAAAGCGGGTGCAATGACAAAGTCCTGTCCCGGGCTTCTTCTAGAAATATGTTTAAAAGAATTCTCAAGTAAAGAATAATAATATTGGGAAATTTACAAAAATAGCCATAATTATTTTATCATTTTCTTAATTAACCATAGCAACTTTTTTCTATCAACATTAGCCAAATTCAAATCTTTCTTCCGAAATTACCCTTTTTCACATAACAAAACGAACTTTTCTCTAAATCGTGGAACAAACAAAACGCAGCAGCTTAGTTTTGTACTCGTGAATCATCAACGACAGCAACAAAAAGTCAGTTATAATCTATTCAGATCCAACATAAATCAGCATCACTTACTGGTACGATTTATTTTCTCAGTTTTTGTTGGTGAATCTAAATTCAGGGAGGGGCTGGCTGTAGCAATAAGAGTTGGTGCGACAGGCAGGTGTCGCACCAACTCTTGGGGCGACAGGCGCCTGTCGCCCGAGGCTTGGGGCGACAGGCGCCTGTCGCCCCGAGGCTTGGTGTGGTGCGACAGGCAGGTGTCGCACCAACTCTTGGGGCGACAGGCGCCTGTCGCCCGAGGCTTGGGGCGACAGGCGCCTGTCGCCCCGAGGCTTGGTGCGACACCTGCCTGTCGCACCATATTTATGAAATTTGTATTAATTTGATCCGGATTTAAATAATTTTTTTTATAATTACAGGTTAATGGATTCAGTTGTACTTGAATTGTGTTATGATGGTTGGTGGGAGACATTAGATGATGGCCATATGGAGTATGTGAATGGTAAAAATCGAGCTTTTTTGGTTGGAAAAAATTGTCTGTTTGATCAGTTATTGGCAAGAGTATACGAGGTGTTACAAATAAACCCTAATGAATATAGTATTACAATGAAGACAACTTTGAGGTCTAGTAATACATTATATCGTATATGTGCACTGCCTATGGATATATTTGATGATGAAATGGTGAGGGTTGTGTTGCATATGGCATCCGACGTAGCCAATATTGGATGCATTCCTATATTCGTGACCACATCACCTCGAGTTCCGAGTGAAGGTATTGAGCTGCATGTTGATACCGAAACTTCGTTTAGAGCAAATATGTCTGGCCCCGATAATGATGAAGAGGTGTTGCCAAGAACAGTATCGCTGCAGCAATATTACTCTCCAATCCACGACAATTATGACAACATTGAGGATCACGGTGTTACGTTACAGGATGTTGGAGCAACGGTATTCCCAATAACGACGTCGTTGGAGCAACGGTATTCGCCGTATCACAACAATGATTTTCGGGACAATGATGATTTTCATGATGAGACAGCGGGGGATAATGTTTGTGCAGAACCTTCTAATAATACAAGGGGTACTCATTTCAATAATGATGGTGATGATGGAGGAGCCGGCCCTTCGAATGTTCCGTCAGATCAGCATGAGGATGAGTATGAAGATAATGCTCGTGTTAATAACAGAGGCAATAGACCTATTTCTTCTATGGTTCGGTCGAGAAGGAGAATTGATCCTCTTACAAGTCTTGCTCCAACTTTGCCAGCGGACACGGTTGCTCCAAGCTTTGTTAGCAGTTGTAACTCAGATGATATCAGTGTGGGTATGTTATTTGATGAGAAGAGTGAGTTTATATTACAACTACGCAAGGTGGCCTTTAGAGATAAGTATGAGTTCAAGATTGCACGGTCTACTACGACACGTTTTGAGGCTCACTGTTCTTCAGAATCATGCAAATGGCGTATTCGAGCAACTAGATGTTCGAACGAGCAAAATGTTCCTTGGGTGGTGAAGAGAATTGACAATGTACACACTTGTCATAATGAGGTATCGGTTGATGGACGTCATCAAGTAAGGAGCCGGGTTGTCGGTCATATTATTGCAGATAAATATATTCAAGACAAGAGAATTTATACTCCGAATGACATAAGAGCAGATATGCAACAGCAATACGGTGTTCAGTTAACATATCAGCAGGCATATCGGGCGAGAGAAGTTGGTCTTGAAATAGTTCGAGGCAACTCTGCAGAGTCATATAACTTACTCCCGACATACTCTCACGTACTAACTACAGCGAATGAGGGTACAGTCACTCACCTCAAGCAGGATGGAGATGGTAATTTCTTGTACTATTTTGTGGCACTCGGATCTTCCATCAAGGGTTTTATGCAGTTCATTCGGCCTGTTATTGCTGTAGATGGTACTCATCTAAAGGGACTGTATCGTGGAAGCATGTTCGTGGCAACATGTCTTGATGGTAACAATCAATTGTATCCGTTAGCGATTGGGATCATGGATTCTGAAAACAATGATGCTTGGGAATGGTTTATGATGAAGTTACACGGAGTGATTGGCGATAGACCTGAGTTGGTAATCATCTCTGATCGATGCACTGCCATCAGGAGAGCTGTTCTTAAAGTATTTCACAATGCAACTCATGGTGTTTGTTTTTACCACGTGAAAGGTAACATTAAGTCACAGTTTAAAATGTCCAAAGCTCTTTGGGATCAATTTGAGCCAACCTTCATTAATGCAGCAAAAGCATATGGCCACGAGAAATTTAAGAGACAACTTGAAGGGCTGTGGATGATCCACTCTGGTGCGGCTGATTACCTAGAAAATAATGTCGGTACGTGTAATTGGGCAAGGTCTCAGTTTGAAGGTAGGAGGTACAGCATACTTACCACAAACATCGCGGAGAGTGTTAATTCTTTTATGAGGGAACCTCGAAAATTTCCTGTAACTCATCTTGTTGATCACTTTAGGAAAACATTACAGCAATGGTTTTATGATAGGAAAATTATGGCTGAATCAATGACTACTCGGCTAACGACATGGGCGGATGAAATAGTCACTGAGAGAAGAACTATAGCTGAAAGAATGAGAGTTCAACCGGTGTCACCGCATCGATTTCAAGTTGTAGGCGGTGGGCTTAAGGAAGGTTTGGTTGACTTGCAAAAGAGAACTTGCACCTGCAGAGTGTTTCAGCTTGACCAGCTTGTATGTGCTCATGCAATTGCGGCGTGTCTAACACACCGGGTGGATTTTATTAGCCTTTGCTCGGACTTTTACACTACAGAATCGTTGGCGATGGCTTATGTACAACCAGTGGAGCCAGTTGGTGATATGGCTGATTGGGAAGTTCCATATGAAATTCAGGAGATGCAAGTATACCCACCAGTTGAGGCACCACAACCTGGCCGTCGTAAAGAACTCAGAATACCCTCGGCAGGCGAGGACGTTGACCGGCGGACTGTACGATGCGGCCGGTGTCATGAACTAGGCCATAATCGTAAGCGATGTAAGAATCCCATTGCGTCGACTTCAAGCTAGATGTATTTTCTGTTATTCGTCTGTTAAAACTTTTATTATTTTTAGTGTTTTATTGGTTAAAACTGTTATTTATTTTTGTGTATTGTACACTTATTTGTCATATAACTTTATTTTATTTGAATTATTAAAATGTGAGCATTAAAATGATATAAATTTAAGTGCGCAAATTAAAGTAAAAATTCAAGTTTGAACATAATGAATTACTACAACCGTTTATAATACAATATCGTCATTAAATATGTCAGCCGCAATCTTCTTTCTAAAGTACTGGACATGCGTAGCGTCAAACTCTAATTTAAGCCCGAATATTAAATACATCGTAACCATCAATACAAACACTCCGCAATCGCCAGTTGCGGGCTCTTGTTGAGGCGCGCTCTTAACTGCTATCACTTTCCAGGGGTCTGCACTCCGCAACTCAGGTCGAATATTGTAAAAGCCAACATATTCCAACCATCGCGGGAATATAACTTCAAGTGGCTTGAATGTCAACCTGTACCTTTTGTCGTCGCGAAATGTGAGCAATGAGTCGTAAATCCATACTCTTTTTTTCCGGAAGTCAACTCGTGCTAGGACCCAATGCTCGTTGTCCAAGTTAACTGGGATGAGTAACTGCATATAACATTTGAAAAACATGTTCGTTATATACGAATTTGAAACAGAAACTAAGCAAAAACATCAACTCGAATATTGAAATATAATAAAACACGTACCATATCAACATCCGTCATTGATTTGGACAGTGTGTGTTGTCGCCCACACAAATAATCATTCACGCGGTCGTCGAAATCTAATGAATCGACCGCACAATTCCCGTTGTTCCATAGCTGACTCAAGAATACCTAGTACATAGAGAACCAAGAAATGCATAAATTAACAAAATTTAAATGTAATAAGTAAAAAAAATAAATGGCATTTATAAGTTTTGTCGAAACGTTACCCAAAAAAATGTGTCAGTATGTGTGATACGTTGAACGAAGGCATTTGGAAACTGTCGTTGCTTCGCGCTAATCAAGCGGAGATACTCGTGAATATGCTGTAGAGAAACACATACATTACGATGTAAAAGAAAAATTTTATACATAAGTCGACAACAATCTGTTTGCTCCTGGTGGTCATCAGCAGGCACCTCAACCTCATCCTCAGAAGTGTCATGACGCTGCTCTGGTACTGGGCTTGGTATGTCATCATGATGGTCATGGTCGTCTGATTGCCTTGTATCCGACGGCATCGCGTTGATTGAGCGTTGGTACTGTATAAAGTATCATTTAAATTAATGAATGATATGTTGAAAATATCGATTAAAAATTTGATTGTATTTAAAATATACCAACCGTATGAACCCACACTGGCATGCTTGGCACGTAACCCTTCAATGAGAGCCAATAATTTTTCCTACTCTCCTTTGAAGTTGGCTCAAGAGTTTGGAGAACGTCCCCCTGCCATAAATTCAATTAAAAAATGAAGTAAATATACATAACTTAAATTTTGTTATGTTAAAAAAATAACTAATACATATTACTTACAAGACGAGATTCGTCGTTAAAGAACGCATAAACCTCCGCAAAGTTGATGTTCGAGGACGCCATGGGCTTCCATTGCAATATGCGAGGAAGTTTGTTGTTCGTTTTGACAACCCATGTTGATGGCATACCTCCGATTGCTTCGTAAATCCATGCCTACAACAACGCAAGTGAAAATTCAGATAAAACAACTATTACATATTTAATACTATAAAACTTATTAATATAAAAAAACACACCTGAACCCCGTACGTAAAGCCGTAAAGATTGTATTTTTCGATCTTATGATCTGGATTTTGCAACCGAGTCCTCTTAAATTTCTCTTCTTTGTCAGCCAATGCATCGTCAAGACTGTCGTGAATGACTTTCCAGGACATTAGACCCCATGGACGACTTCGGAAGAATTGTATATCATCAACGTCGTCAAGCATAAACCAATTGATTTGAGCGTGACTTTTTTTTCCATTCAGTACTTTGTCCGCAAAATAAAACAGTGCAATTTTCAATGCGTCCATATCATCCATTTCCTCGAATTTCAACGAGGAAAATTCTGCATCGAATTCTTTCACACACATCTTACGATGCAAACCGCCAAAATACTTATTCCGTAGCCTCTGCTGCTCCACTTTACCATCTTTTTCTTTGCTCGGATTTTCAAATGAAAGTCCAGTAACCAAGCACCATTCGACAATTGATAAGCGAATCAAATGCCCACCAATTTCGAACCATAGCTGATCCTCAGGGCTATCTTCTTCAGGGGCCACTTGCCTCAATAAAAGATTGTGCAATATTACCCCACTAAAATGAAAACTTCGACATTCCAAGAAATGCCCAAATATATCCTTTTTGAACATATTCAACTGCCGTTTTGTTAATTTTTCCTGGATCACTTTCACGACCGAAGATAACTTACACATGTTCGTAATTCGACCAGGAAAGTGATCGGCATAAGGAATATACATCTTGCCTACTTCAATATCCAGTGATTCTGATTTCGCCATGAATCTGTAATATTTATAAAATTATTACATTGTAAAAAAAATTTAACTCTTAAAAAAAAACTGATGCGACGGGCGTGCCTGTCGCACGAAGCCTGTGCGACAGGCGCGCGCCTGTCGCACGAAGCCTGTGCGACAGGCGCGCGCCTGTCGCCCGAAGCCTGTGCGACAGGCGCGCGCCTGTCGCACTCTTTTGGGGCGACAGGCGCGCGCCTGTCGCACGGGCTTCGTGCGACAGGAGCGCGCGACAGGCCTTCCCTGTCGCGCGCGATACTCTGTTCTCTTTCTCTTACGATTCCTTTCCCACATGAATCTCACCCACCACCGCCATTAAACACTACCAACAACAACAACAACAACAACAACAAGCCAAACAGAAACAACAACGATAATAACAACTCACCTAGGTTTTTCAATTTTTTCCTTTGATTTTTGATTTCTCCAAAGTTTTGAAGGTGATTTAGCTTCTTTCCACCGTTGCCAAGTTCCTCCGCTGCCGATCTACGCCGCCGCCGAAGATCTATACAACTTCCGGTGATTGAAACTTTGGTGAGAGAGAGAAACAATTAGGAGAGGGAAACGTGAAAATGGGGAGGGTATTTTCGTCCATAAATTAGATGTATGGCTAATGTTGAAAGAAAAAACTTCGAAGGGTTAAATTTGAAAAAAGTCTAAATTTTTTGGCTAATATTGTAAATTTCCCAATAATATTCGCCAAATTTGGGCAAGTAAAAATGGACCGGAGTTTTCATTGTCCGACAAGTCGTTTCGCGTATGAATCAATATCACGTTTCCAAAACCTGCTACAGAACAAAGTCCAGCGTCGTACGATACGTGTCGTTGCATGGTTGCCGTTTCGCCTGCTGGTCAAAATCGTTGCTCCAAAATCTAAGGCTCTAAGCAACTAAATAAAATAAATAAATAAATAAATAAATAAAATAAAATAAAACCGCCACGCATTCGGAGTATCTCGTTGCGTTCTTCCATTACCCATTTTTTCATTCCATATCCAATTCCAAATAATTCTTCGGTATTTTTTTTTCTCATTCGATTTTTAAAATTTGGTTTCATTTTTATTTTCTACGGAAATGAGCAAAACTCGTTGACGAAAGAGGTAAATTACTACTTCCCAGAATTTTTTTTTTTAGATTCAGTTTTGCCCAAAAAAAAACAAAAATGATGTTTTTGATTCAGGTTTTGGTTGAAATTTTGATTATTGGATCGATACTTGTTTCAGATTTATTTTCTAATTCAGAAACGAAATAATGGGAAAAATATTTCTTTTACTTGATTTTGACGTGAATAAAACTTGATCAATTAGATGAGAATTGTTTGAGATTGAAGAAAATCTGGTTGATTTTCTATGTCAATTTGGCATTCCCATAATTTAAATTTATTTGTGCTTTTTTTCATGAGTAATAATAATTTAGTAATTATGGTGTAATACTTGAAACAATTTTAGCTGATTTTTGGCAAATTTGTTTCCCTATTTTGATGATATCAGAAGCTTTTTGTATAATCCGAAACGATGTCGAGAAAATCACGTGGATTTGGAGCAGAGAAATCTCTGTCGTCTGAAGAGCAGCAAGCCAAAGTATGCATCAAAATATTGATTAAGATGTTGTTACTGACTCTTTTTTTTGGTTAGTTATTTGGTGGAGATTCATTCTTTTCCAATGAATTTTTCTATCTATTTTTAGTTGTAATTTCGTGTTAGTTTTGCGCATTTGCATCTTCATTATGGTTTTTCCATCTAAATAATTTGATATAGCCTGTTTGCTTGGATGCCCAGAGAGTTCTCTGTTTTTAAAATCTGAAAAAAGGTAAATATGCAGGGAAATGTGTCTGGTTAAGAGTTTACAGTCATAATAGTTTTCAAGTGTGACCCTGAACTAAGTAAATATCAGAGAAAAATAAATAGTTGGTTTTGTTGTTTTCTAAGATATTATAACCAGATTATAAGTTTGAAAAAATCTGAACTGTATTCTACGTTTTTAAGGATTGTATTGGCCTCATGAATGAAACAGTCTGGCGATTATTTGGTTGAGGATTCTTGGCCTTATTAGAGTTTGAAGGGAAATTTTTATTTTAGTCTGTGGAGTCAAATGTTAAAAACTCTTTAGGAGATCAACTGATTGAATTTGATTTCATTCAGATAAATGAGGTTAGAAAGATTATTGGTCCTATTGCTGATAAATATCCAGTACTTTGTTCGGACGAATCAATATCAAGGTACCTCAGAGCAAGGAACTGGCATACAAAGAAGGCAAGCAAAATGTTAGTAGAAAGCGTGAAGTGGAGGCTGGAATACAAGCCAGAGAAGATCGTATGGGTATGCATATATTCTCTCCAGTAGTTTTTTCTTTTTTTTTGGGGTAAATTAATCTAGTTTTCTCGAATATGTAAAAACCTTTAAACAAAGGGAAAATGGAAAGAGATACTTGGTTTTGTTTGTGAAAAATCATCGTATTTCTGCTGTTGGATTGCAACATGCAATGCTTGTTCGGCGACTAGTTTTCTATTACTACAACATAGATGCTTAGTAAGCTTTTGCACCATACTCTTTAGCTGTGCTCTTCTAAACTCTGATCTATCAACTATGAAGGATAAAACAATAACATTAAAGCAACTTACAAGATAATAATTTTCTTTTAGCTGCTGGTACTATATCTGCATATTGCTGCTATGTATAACATTAAAATCACCTTTTGTTATTGCTTCAGGAAGATGTTGCTCGAGAAGCTGAAACAGGGAAACTTTACAGAGCTAATTTCTGTGACAAATTAGGAAGACCTGTTCTTATAATGAGGCCAGGTTTCCAGGTAGATAGATCCATATTTCCATTTGGTTCTTTACTCTGCTGTTATTCCTATACTGAGTTCGATGATGAGGGATTTTAACAAGTTACTGTGTCAGAATTCAAGCTCAACAGAGGGGCAGATCAAGTACTTGGTGTATTGCATGGAAAATGCTATAATGAATTTGAACCCTGATAGGGAGCAAATGGTGTGGCTAATTGATTTTCAAGGGTGGACAATGGGGAGTGTGTCAGTAAAAGTGACTCGGGAAACAGCTAATGTGTTGCAAAATCATTACCCTGAGAGATTGGGCCTGGCAATCCTCTATAATCCCCCCAAAGTATTCGAATCTTTTTGGACGGTATCTCACTGTTCCTTTCTTTTATATAATCTTTGCTTGTCGAGTTGCGGCATTGTGGTTATACTATAAATCTTAATAGAGTCCTCTGGAGATGCTCATTTGCTGCTGAGGAGAAGATGATTCAGACCATTACTGACCACTGAATTTGTTTTTCTAATGAATGTAATTTCTTGTTTTACTTGTCCTCTCAACAATTTTGGCTGCTGATTGGAGGACCACTTTTTCACTACCTGTCTGGAAAGGAGTGAGGAATCTCTGGTTATTTCCAATGTCGTTGTATTGTCTCATTCTTTTGCTTTATTGATTTCCCCACCTACTTTTGGCCACTTGGTACTTTCATTGCTTTGGCTTACCTCTGATGTGAGACATTGTCTAAGAACACTCGTTAAGGGTTTCATGTGAATTCCGTATCTAGAGCTTCTTCCTCTCTGTTCTTTTGGGAGCATTTTCCATCCTTTATTTTTCTTTCTTTTTTCATTTGTATGAATGTGAAGACTAAGCAGTAATATTGCAAAAAGATGGTTAGCCTCTGAAAATATAAAACCCCTGAGATGGAAAAGTCGTGCCTTCTGCTCTGGCAACATTTTGTGTTAGGCCACTTCCTGTTTACAGTATGATGTACTTTATCATATTTATAGTACTGAGAAAAGTTTAAGTGAATTTTTCTTTCATGCAGGTGGTGAAACCATTCCTTGAGCCAAAGACATACAAGAAAGTGAGGTTTGCCTATTCTAATGATCCTCAGAGCCAGAAAATAATGGAAGCCCTCTTTGATATTAATAAATTGGATTCTTCTTTTGGGGGAAGAAACAGAGTTGGGTTTGATTATGAAGCATTTGGGCAGCTTATGAGGGCTGATGATAAGAAAAAGTCTGATTTAATGAACTCTGGATGCTCAGTACCAACTGACCATCTATTAGTTGCATCTCAGTCATCACAATCAGAGTCATTGACATCAGACCACTGTTCGGATGATTCTGATAACGAGTTAGATGAGGCAACTTCCACCTTGGAGGATGTTGATGAGAAAGTACTGGGGCTGAAACTCGGCTATGATGATGTTCCAAAGAGTGAAGCTGCAATGGCGAAACAAGTACAATGACTTGGGATGAAATCATGGGGCCAGTTCTGGTTTCTATGATCCTTCTTTACAAATTCTGATCATACCTTAATGCAATCTTATTCAGTTAGTTTCTTGAAAGCAAGATTTTGACCGAAATCTTGCTGCTATAATAACGAGTATCCCAAACTATTTAAGCAGATAGGCGAAGTTTATGTTTATGTACAGATGTCAGCTGGGAAATATGATAATTTTCCAGGTTGATTTTAGTGATATCAGGAAATGAGAGGAAAAAAATAAAATAAAATAAAAATAGCAGATCCTTCAATTGCATCCTTTCTATGAAAGCAAGTTCACTTTTCTAATTAGATTTTGTTATTTCTCTCTACCCAATCACTCTCTTTCTATCATTTTCTTTCTTTTTTTCTCTTATTTTTCTCTCGTTTTTCTCGTGACTAAGTATTTTTCTTCTAATTATTATATTTCCGGGTTTATATCGTATAAAAAAGAATATGAGGTTAATGACAAAGCATGGAGAGGACAAGGTGAAACTACTGTCTGTTCCTGTCTCTTTAGCATTTTTCTAATGGACAATCAGGAAGCAATAACTCAACACACGAGCTGTCTCGTGATAGGAATGAGTGATGATGAAAGTCCGTTTTAATGAGATATAATTTAGGAAGTATAGATTCATATTATAATGATTTTCATGAATGCAAATAAGGGATTAATTAAGGAAAATTATTATTCATATATCTTATAAATGTTTTGTTATAAAAAATACTATAATATATTTTACTATTTAAATAAAATAACGCTGTAAGAGTAATTCGATCTTTTTATATTATATAAGTGATAATTGAAGAATATATAAATAATAATAATAAAATTTAAAAATGAATCTCATAAGTAATAATTTATCATTAATTAAAAATGAATCTCATAAGTAATAATTTTATCATTAATTAAAAATGAATCTCATAGTGAATGCGAGAGGGACTAAAATCTTTTTTACCAAATCGAAGTGATAACACGATTCGTACAATCTTCTCTAACCCTTATCGATATATATTGGGTTATTTATTTTTGGCTAAATTAAAAAAAATGTAAAAAGGAATAAAGAAGTAGTCAGATGTTTGAAATGAAGGGGTTGAAAGAATGTCCGTAGAAAAATATTAAAATCAAAGTGAACGAAGAAACAGCCTCACGGGTTACGACTACAACTCACAATTCCAATGGAAAAACCGCCAACCTGTGAAGAAAGAGAAGCAAAGAGAATTAAAAAAACGCTTGATTCATTCTACTTTATCCAAAGAAGCAATGATCGTTCCCACACCTGATGCACGTTCGAATCCTGAAACTATATATATCTATGTGTATATACGCGTGTGCGTGCGTGCATTAGCCTCTAATTCGACGGCTTAGATTGAGTTATCATCAGTTTAATTTTATGTCGTAATACTCAAATTAAAAAAATTCTTTGACACGGTATAGTAAAATTCTTTTTGTCGGAAAATACACAAGTTAAATAACCCAGAAAAAAAAAAGATAGCAACTTTTTTGCTTTCTCGTTTGATCAGATTCTTTTCTCTTCTTTTTGTACCGCCCCATTTTCTCACACACTCAAAAAGAAATATGAAAATAGAAATACAATACAGAAAAGAAACAGCTCCCACCCTTTAGCTGTTGTGTCTATTGCTGAACACTTTCTTTTTCGGTTTCAGTTGTTGATTTGGTCGTCGTCTGATTGCTTGGAATCTCATTTGATTCAATTACTGAGGTGGGTTTATGCTCAAATTGTTAAAGTTTCAACCTTTTTCTGTTTTATTCGATGCGTTATTTTTAGATTTTTCTGTTCTGAATGGATCAAATGCTGTCTGGATTTGCTTCTGACGATGGGTTGTTTTTGTTTTATTGAAAACAGATTGTTTTGTATAGAATAGTATCTCGGGAAGGAGGAAAATGGGTGTTGATGCGATGAGAATTGGAGTACAAATGAGGAAAGTTATGTCCTTTTCTATGAGAACATGTTATGGATTAGTTTGTAACCATCCATTTCTTGCGGGTTTCATGTGTTTTTTGATATTTTTGTATAGATCATCTCCTTTTGTGTTTTCTCTTTTGGTTTCTGCATCTCCTGTTCTGGTTTGCGCTGCTGTTTTGCTTGGTACTCTTTTGAGTTTTGGACAACCAAACATACCCGAAATTGAAATTGAAAAGGAAGAGAAAGTTACTACTACTCGTGAGATTGCTTCTTTGAAAACTGGGGTTGTAGAGGATAATACTGTTGTCACTGGAGATGAGAATGTGAGTTTTGAAACCTTGGAGAGATATGTGGGAAAGGGAAGCGACATAGTGGAGAATGATCTTGATGATTCGATTTTGGTGGATGGTAAAGGAATTGAGGTTCAGGAAGATGGTGGTTTAGTCAATCGTATGCTGTTTATTAATGTGAATTCTAGGGAGATGCAGTGTGAGAAGCAAGCTGTTGAGGAAGTAGCGAGAGAATCTAATGATTTGTTGGCGTTTGAGAAGAACGGGGAAGTTCATGAGGAGAAGCCTCAGATTGAAGGAAAGTTGATTGATGGAGAGGTTCTTGATAATCTAGATTCCAATAATGGCCTTAATGGGATAGAGAATCCTGTGGTGGAAGATGGTAAAATTCCTGAAGAATTAATCAGTACCCTCAAGAAAGATCAGCTGGTTTCTACTCCAGATTCATCTTTGATTGATGCTCTGGAGGAAGATCAGCCAGATTCTGCTCCAGGCTCATCTTTGATTGATGCTCTCAAGGAAGATCACCTGGGTTCTACTCCAGGTTCTTCTTCCATTGATGCTCTCAAGGAAGATCACCTGGGTTCTGCTCCAGGTTCTTCTTCCATTGATGCTCTCAAGGAAGATCACCTGGCTTCTGCTCCAGGTTCTTCTTCCATTGATGCTCTCAAGGAAGATCACCTGGGTTCTGCCCCAGGTTCCTCTTTAATTGATGCTCTCAAGGAAGATCATTTTGCCTTTGCTCCAGGCTCGTTTTTAATTGATGCCCTCAAGGAAGATGAGTTGGGTTCTGCCCCGGGTTTGTCTTGGAGAAGGTTAGAGGAAGATTATGGTGAGGGCAATGGAGCTGATGGTGATGAATCTTTGGATTCTGGTTCTGATGGGGCAGAGAGTTCCTCACCAGATGCTTCAATGGCCGACATTATGCCGATGCTTGATGAGCTTCACCCACTTCTACAATTGGAAGCTCCTCGACCTGCTTGTGGATCTCATGATGGATCAGATGCTGGTTCGGAGAGGCTACATAAGAGTGATGATGAGAGTCTGGACTCTGAGGAGGATACGGATAACCAAGGTGAAAGTGTTGACTCTGAGGAGGATACCGACAACCAAGGAGAAGGTGAAGATGATAATGATGATGACGAAGAGGAAGGAGTAACAACAAAGGGAGAAAAAGAGGATGAAAGTAAATCTGTAATTAAGTGGACAGAGGTTGACCAGAAGAATCTCATGGATTTGGGGACTTCAGAGCTTGAAAGGAACCAACGTTTGGAGAATCTCATTGCAAGGAGAAGAGCTCGTAAAATCATGAGATTGATGGCTGAGAAGAATCTAATAGACCTAGAAAGTTCCGATCTTCCTTTTAGTATTCCACCAATTGCAACAACAAGGCGGAACCCTTTTGAACTTCCTGATGATACCTATGATGATATGGCCATTCCTGGATCTGCACCTTCTGTTTTGTTGCCAAGTCGGAACCCTTTTGATCTTCCCTATGACTCAAATGAAGAAAAACCTGATCTCAAGGGAGACAGTTTCCAGCAAGAGTTCTCAGCGTTGCAACAAAAGGAACCGGTATACCGGCGAAATGAAACCTTCAGCATAGGACCATCTGTTTTGGGGGGCTCCAGGCATGAGAGACAAGACTTTAAATGGAGACCTTATTTTCTGCCAGAACGGTTTTTGTCTGAAGAAGGAACAGGCTACCCATCATTCCAGAGGCAACTAAGTGAAGTTAGTGAGTCAAAGTTGAGTTCTCTTCCTGATAGTGAATCTGTGAATTCAGCTGTTGATGAGGATGATAGAAAGTCTAATGAGCAAGTACCAGAACAGTTTTCTTCAGAAGGAATGAGCTATGCTACATTACAGCGGCAAATAAGTGTGATCAGTGAGTCAAAAGCAAGTTCTGTTCCTGATACTGAATCAGTTAGTTCAGCTGTCGATCAGGACGACAAGAAGCTCAATGAACCAGATGATTCTCGAGAGACAGAAGGGATCTCCAACATAGATCATGGCGCTAACCATGTTGAATGTGGAAGTAAATCCTCCGGAGAAGATTCTTTGGATATTGAACCGGCTGGGAACAGAGATGTTCATCGTGATGAGGTTGTAATTACTTTAGGGAACGTGGAGAATCTCCAAGAAAATGAACCAAGCTTCTCGGAACTCAAAGAAAATGAAAGTCATCTGGAAGCAGAAGCAGAAGCAGAACCTGGTGAAGAGAACAGCAGTAGATCAAGTTACTCGTCATTGTCAGAAGTAGATGAATATATATCTGATGCGAGAAAAGAAGAATGCTTGACAACTTTGGAGAAAAACGCAAATGTTATTGGAGAATCTGGTGTTTCAACACATACTCTGCCTGAGTCATCAGAGTTTCAGTTTATGAGCGAGGTGGTGGACCGTAGGGAGCCTGTTTATGATTCAAGCCCTCCAGGAATGGAGAGATTCCTGTCATTTACATCTATTTCATCTGACACACAGCTAGAGATATCTGAAATGACTGCACTTCCTGTATTGCTTGAGTGTGTGGAAAAAGAATCTGAAGCGCACAGTGATGATACAGACAAGAATTCTGCAGGTTTTGAAGAGGTCTATGCATCGCCTTCTCAAGTCAATGCTGTAGATGAAAATGAATCAGTGGTGAGGGAAGTTGCTTTCACAGAAGCTAGCGAGCTTGATGTCAAAGAGGTTAGGTCATCTGGTGGTGTTCCAAATTTTGGTGATGATAAGGAATCTGTTGTGAGTTCGTTCTCTCAAGACACTGGACCGTCAGAGGATTATACGGTCTACCAGGGAGAACGCTTTTTCCCTGACAAAAAGCAAGTGGTCTCATCCAGTCATGATTCTGATATCCTTGTAGGGGTTCGCCAAAATCCTTATGAGTTAGATTCCGCGGCTCCATCTGCTGATTCAAGATTATCTGCAATAGAAGGGCAAGTGCCTTCAATGGTGTTTGGGCATGTTTTGGTGCAGCCAAGTGCATCTGCTTCTGAGACTGAAACTGTGGAGGAACGGGCAAAAGATAAGGTAGACCTTGTTCAGCATGATCAGGATGATGTTAACTTGTCAAGGTCATCAGACAAGCTGTTGTTAGAGGAAGGCATGGCAGACAAGGATAGAGATTTGCAGCATGATGCAGATGAAGCCCACTTATCAAAGTTAGATGCAGATATTAATGATGATGACTACCAAGATGTTGTTCAGGAGCAGGATCCTCCAGTTGTGACAGATCCAGTCCCAATGATCCATCTCAGTTTGTCTTCTTCAGAGGCCGATCATGTACTGGAGCTTTCATCAGATAACAAAGAAACTCACCAACTTGAAGAAGCCCAATCATCTTTATTGGAAAAGAATGATTCTGGACTCCACCAAGATATGGATGCAAATGGGGTATCAGCCCATTTTAGTAATGAAGATGTGCCTTCTAGAGAAAAGTCTTCATCTGAGTTGGAGAAGCAATTGTCTTGGTCAGACAAATCACCATCTTATGATTTGATCCAGGTGAGTGATGCTGCTGCTTCCATGCTCTGTCTTCTTGCTGTAGTTTTTGTTAAGACATCATGTTAGTCTTGCCTTTAGTTTGAAATAATAGTCTCCAAGTCATATAAATATGCTGTTTAACTTAAAAATGGAAATATCCTCCCTTTATGTTTGGTCATGGCTTTTTTTTTTCTCCTCTCTGCACCAGAAGGACTTTTGGAAGAAAATATTGATGCCTTGAAAACCAAATGATTGTACCTCAACTCACTAATAAAGGTTCTGATTTCATTGGCAAATCATAGACTCATCAGCTTTTAATTGAATATATTGGAAATGCAATGTCACATATCAGAGTTGGCCTATTGAGTTTTTTTTTTTCCTTTTTTGGCTCAGAAACAAAATGAGAATTGAAGTCCACAAGGACAAACGACAAAAGTCTCCAAGCCCAAGAACTGCAAATCCTATGAGATCAAAAGTTCTAACTAATGATAAGAAGAAAGACAAATCTTTAAACTCCAGAGAGATAGAAGCCCACAAAGAAGCCCATAAGGAAGCCTAGAATTTAACTCTGTCCCCTAGAAACATGTAATCTTCCATCACTTTTCTCTAAAAAATTCTTAAGTTTCTTTCCGCCCATAGAACCAAGGAGTTGCCATATCTGGTTACCGAACGTTAGGATTACGCCTACCTACATGGGGGATATGAGTACTTGATTCCATTGCATTTCTTATATTTGTGGATTTTTCTTCAGACTTGAGTGTGCCTGCTCCACTGCAATTGTTCAATTGCAAATACTCATATTCATTAAATGTTTCTTATTGAAATTTCTAGATTTGCATGATCCATTTGATTTGTCCACTTTATTTGTGTTAGTCAAATGAGCCATTATGCCGTTTGATCAATATGAGTATTCGTTTGAGAGCTAGATACTTATAACAAAATAGCTAATGTGAGGCTAACAAGGATTGTTCTTTAATTTGCAGCAAGCACCTACCATCCTGATGGAGTCTATAAAGGAAGTAAACGTTGCCAACAATGAGAATGCATCTGATGATCATAATCACGAGGATAAAACTTTGAAAAGTTCCTCACACTTAACTTCCGGATCCCCTTCAACCCCATTCGAGAGTCCAGAATTGAGGTCACCTCGTGGAGAGGAAGTAAACATGGTCAATGGAAATGCGTTCAAAATTCATGATGATAAGCCCAAAACTGAGAAAAAATCTGCATCTTTGACTTTGGACTCTTGTTCAACAACTCCATTTGAGAGTCCTGAAGATCAATCTCCTGGTGGAGAGGATATAGAAGAAGATATCCTTGACAGAATGGTATATGGGGATGCAGGACATGTCAAGGAACACCTTTCTTTAGAGGCGTATGAGAAAAGCAACAATGAAGAAGCTGATGAGATAAAAGAAATTGATGAAGGATTGTTGTCAGAATTAGATACGGTCGGGGACTTTAGTGTCATAGAAGTTGTTGGGAAGTCCCTAAATACTGAACCGACGCCAGCAGGGATTACCATCTCTAGTATTGAGTCATTGCATAATGATTCATTCCCACTAGAAACCAACCTGGATCTACCGGTTCTTGAAGCAAAATCAACCCAAGATATTTTCTTGGCATTTAAGCAACTTGAAGAAGGAGCAGATGTGGCGGATGTCATTTTACCCAGTTTGCTCGAGAGTGAGGTAGTTAAGGGGGAAAGCAATTCAGACATACCAGTTGTTGAAGCACAATCTGTGGAAGACATTCTTGCTGTTCTGAAGCAAGTTTCACAAAGTGATCTGGCTGAGCTTCCAAAACCATTGGAATCAAATGATCACTCAGCTGAAGTAGAAAAAGTGGAAGTGGTTTCAACAGAGCAAATTGAATCATCCAGTGATGTACATTCTGATATTCAGGAAGATATTGCAGAATCAAATGATCACTCGCCTGAAGTAGAAAAAGTGGAAGTGGTTTCAACAGAGCAAATTGAATCATCCAGTGATTCTGGTATTCAGGAAGATATTGCAACTGCTGCCGGTGAATTGAAACTTGTACCCAAAGAAACATCTGAAAATTCCAGTCCGAAGATATCAGATGATAAGAAAGAATACATTGTAAAAGAAGATCAAGTCCCGACTCCCTTTCAAATGCAAGGTCCAGTGGTTCTGAATGAAGACAAGAATGCAAAAGGAACTTGAGAAAGGAAGAGTTTGATGGGCTTGCTTTTCGTCTGTTTTCTGCAGAATGGTGGTATTGGTTTTGAGTTGCTTATTTATCATATCTTGGGTTAACGGTAGAGCTGCATTTGGGTTCTTCATTTTTATTTTTTTTGGTCTTTTTTTTCCCGCATTGATTGATTTCTTCAAGAATGAGTTTTGGTTTGATTTCTTGAAGTGTGCAAGTTTTCTTGTTTTTGATATACCTTCTAAGAGTGTGCAGGGTAAAGTTTTTGAGAGGAGATGGCTTTTAGTGTTTGCGTATTGTAAATTTTGGATATATTAGTGATGAATGGGATCAGGTTTGAGTATGTGCATTGATGGCTATTTTGGCCTTTGGTGATCTTTTTAATCCTTGTATTCTTCAAAATATTATACCTAAGCAACATGAAAGTCTTGTCTTAGGTAATGTCAAGATTATTGTATTAACAAGTGCGTCTGGAAGAGTAAATTAAAAATCGTTCATGAATCGCGTACTAAGTGAAATACTGAATAAAAATCGTAAATGAATCACCACCTTTTAGGATAAGTTTTGAACCTGCCGGCAGTACAGAACAAAGATTGGTAGGAAAAGTTCCGAGTGATTTGAAATTTCTGACACGAAATTATGTAGTTCAAATCAAACTATAAGCGGAAACAAACCTAAAACAAAAATGGCTTTTGCAAGGGATGTATCAGATACCCCCTACAAGGAAAAGGTACACTGCGAATACCCTGAAAACGATTACTTCCCAGTTTACAATAATTACATATTGGTGTCAACAGGGTTATTACCGGTAAAACTTTCCAGAAAATGAATGATTCCTTCATATACAGAACGTTAGTCACTTTTAACTCCATTGACTCTAAAGATTGAGTTGTGATTTCATTCTGGCAAAGTAGGCAGCAGTGAGCGTAACTGTTAGATAGTGCTAATTACGGTGGAAAGGACCAGGGGAAGGAAACCAAAAAGACCGACTGCCTTACTGCTTCTGCTTTTTCTGTGGTGGGCCCGAAGAAGTAGCAGCCTGCCAAGACATTGTTCAGAAAACAAGTTTGTTGTTGAAATGTTCCACCAAGCCATTTAGGAAAAAGATATGATTACAGGGTAAATAATCTTCTAAATAATCAGAGGTTTCATGACCACAATACTTCTATTATAAGATATGAAAGAAATTTGACATGATAACATTAAATTTTTATATTTTTTCATTTTTCATCAACAAATGGTTATGAAAATATTTCTTTTTCAGGATTATAAACAAGTGGTTATGAAGACAATTTTTTTTTTGGGGGATCATTTAAGTTTATTTATTAGTAGATGTTTACTCTTCATGATCGACAAAAAAAGCATAACACGAATAGGAATCAATTTTATTTCCTTTTCCCATTTTTCAATTTTAACATAGCCACTAGCCTTGATTTTCCAACCATTTCTCATAATCAACCGTAGCAATATCAAAGAAAAGCATACTTACCAAGCTTGAGAGTTGTTCATTGATATATGTCAATGATCTCAACATAGCTTCCAGTGTGTCTTTAGTAAGCTGAAATTTCACCTCAGTTTCTCCTGAAGGAGACTTAGTGTAATCTTGCAACTGTAAACAAGAATATGAGAATGGAAATATCATTGAGCATGATTTGTTGCACAATTTGTTAGAACAATAACAAGTACCAAAATACAACCACGATTTCTACAAGATGGTATTAATCCTACTTCTAGAAATTCGAAAACTGACTTTATGAAGATGATGGCAGTCCAAACACTGCTCCATATATATACCCTTTTATGTATATAGGCAGGTGACCATCAATCTAAAGTGTGAATCATCATTTTGGTCCAATCCATGTAGCAGCAAAACCCTAAAATAAGTGATTCTTGGATTATTCTTATCATAAGAATAGCACAAGACTCGATTGCATAGCAACATTGTTTCTTAGACTGTAAATGTAAATTCTCATCATCACTGCTCACTCACTTGGGCACAGACATTAAATTCTTTCATAGCAGATTTTGACAAAAAATCTCAATCCCTTTCCAACATTAAATAAATTTTGAAATTAAAATATACATCTTATTTGCCAAGAAGCCTGCATTTACAACTTTGATATCGCAAGTTATTTACTCCCAAATAACCAACCCACTCTAAAAAATATTAGTAAAAACATAAAAAAAAAATCTTCTGGCTGTTCATCATTCTACTAAGCCCATTGATAAATTTAAAGAAGACTATTATTTGACTGCATACCTTGAGGCTAATTACAGCCACTCTATTACCAGGCTCTGAGTTGCTTTTCTCCATGGTCCATGTCATGGACTTGAGGCAGGGTAGACTTCCCTATACATCAATGAGAGAAAGTTACATTCCAAGGCAAATTTGTGACAAAATAAGCAAGCTTGTTGCTTCATTGCAGTTCTTGAAACTATAGCACAATATTTATTCATTCAAAAACCCAGTGCCTTCGTGTAGAAAAGTGGAGAGAAAATAAAACAAACTAAACTCTAAAACTCTGATACCATGTTTCCAGGGGGACCACCATCACGCTGGAGTGGCATGGGAGCCAAAGGTGCCACATTAGTATCGGCAATGACTGATGCAGAATCCCCTAGATCGTTGTGATTAAAATTTGTGAAGGGATCATCTTGATGAGGCCACAGCGGAGTTGAAATCACAGAAGACGGAAAAGGCCTAAAAGATGGCGCCGCACTCATTTTGACGTGATACGAAACACTGGTCCCTGACAATGGCTGCTGATTAAGAACATTATCAACAAACAACAGAGTTACAACACGACAACAGAAGAAGTTCATCCCAAAAGGGGTCTAAGTGACAATTTTTGCCAAACCACAGGGTGCCGAAGCTTTGCACATCTAGTTCACGAAAAATATAAATAATTTTCTGACTTTGAGAGAGAGGGGAAGGGCACCTGTTCTCTAGAACTTTCATCTTTCCATTGTTTCTGATGTTTCTGGAGCAGCAATATCAGGTTGCTCTGAAGATCAATCGAAAGATCCGGCGGGAACAGCTTCAACAGATCATCGCTTGTAAAATTCTCCCGTACACATTTTCTAATAAGCGAGCGAAGGCTTGCCACGACCTAATCGTCAGATTTTGATGTTTCATTTTTTTTTCTTTTTCTTTGTTTGAAAATTTTAACCAACAAAAAATATTCTACTAATAATTCACAGCAAATATAACATAAATATATAAATTAATTTATTAATTAAAATTAAACGACAAGCGATAGTTAGTGAGAGAGTGAGGAAAGTTACGGGATCGACTTGGCCGGGAGAAGGGAGATTGAGAAGAGACTGAACGTGAGACTTTTCGGCTGACCGGAGACCCGTCTTTCTGGTGGACCATAGCGTCGTTAGTATGTTGTCGAGTGCTTGTTCGGAATTTATAGCCGATAGCTTGTGCAGTTGCAGATACAACGTATCTGTCCCCGTATCTCCCTCCATTTTTTTTTTCCTTTTTCTTCTTTTTCTCCCTCGCTCTGTTAGCTGCTTCGGGTTAGTTTGTAGTACCGGTATTTGCCGGATAGGCTTAACTCTGGGCTTCGAAATTAATTTTGGGCGAATTACTCCTATCAATTTATGCTACGTTTATTAGAATGGGTGAAAATCGTAATTAGAATAAACTGTTTATTTAAATTGTAGAAATTGAAATTAGGATGAGATTTATTTTTATTGGTATGTTTATTTTGTTTTAAAATTAAAATAAATTATTTTAGTTTACTATAACAACTTTTATTAATCGTTGTCGAAATAATGAAATAATAATAATAATAATAGTAATTAATAATAATAATCATAATCATAATGATAACACTAATAAATAATAACATTACAACAATGACGACGACGATGATGATGATAAGAAAAAATAAATTAAATAACTAAATTAAAGTGATAATTACTAATAATAATAGTAAATAAATAAATAGTAATAAATAATAATAGTAGCAGTAGTAATTAATAATAGTAATATAAATATTAATAAATGATGACGACGATGACATTAATAAATTTTAATAATAAATAAAAAATAATAGCAATAATGAATAATAATGATGACATTAATAAATAAATAAGTTCCAACAATGCTAATACGAAAATAAAATTAAAAATCCTTACATAACATAAGCATTTGAATTACATATTCTTTCTTAAGGTGATCGGACAAGATAAAGTGATCGGACAAGATAAAGAATACACATAACAAATCATATTTTGTGGCCAATATATTAGTCACATCATATATTTCTTCATCACCCAAACCTTCGATTTTATTGAACTACTTGGAGCATAATCTACATGCTGAGGAACAATATCCGAATGGGGAATATTTGACACACCATGAACAAAAACTTCAATAAAAGGTTCATTAATCAACTCATCTCATAAATTCACACTAATATCATCACCTTCACGCGTCTCTTCTTCATCATTATCTACATAGATAGCATTAGCTCCAATTACTTGATGTTGACCATAAACGTTAGACAAATTGTGATAATGAGAAAATGGTTTGTTGAACAAACTAATTGTCTCCTTTCTTTTTTGTAAAAGTAATAATAATAATAATAATAATGTCTTAGTAATACAAATTCAAGTAAAGCAATAAAAAAAACACCATACAATTTAAAGCTTTGCCTTGACATACTGATGCAGAGCAAGAAATTGAAGAAATCATAATTATATTTAAATGTATAATATTTAGAAATATTTTAATTAATTTATATTCTAGTTTAATTTGGTTTTCTATTTAGAGTCTTATTATTTAGGTATTGCTTATTTGGGTAATAGTCCTAATTTAGGCATAAGTCTTATTAAAATAGGTTTTCTAATTATATTAGGATAAGTCTTACTTAGTATAAATAAGTGTCTTTTGTAGTTTTTGAAGACAAGATTTTTGAATTTAATAATATTTCAATTTTCAAATCTCTTTGTGAGTATTTGAACAATTAATTCCCAGTATTATGCGGAATCAACGAGTCTTAATCCCTAAATTCGCGATATTCTTTTAAATATTAGTTTCTTGAATATTATTTATTTCTTCAAATGAAACTCTTGAAATAGTTATATTGACACGACTCAAAAGTGGTTGATTATTTCCAAGTAAAGAATGCCTAATTATAATTTAACCTAATTAGTTTAGGGTCGAACCATAGGCAGCTTATATATTTGGTGGTTAATTATTAAATAAAAAATAATTATAGAAAAAGAAATTAACAAGGAATAATTTAAATTAAAAAAATGTTAAGGTTATGAGATCTACTTTTGGTGTTCAAATTATGGTCATAATACGCTCTTATATTTATATTTTGCATTTTTTTCAATTTGACAATTATATGACTCGATCTTTAATTAATATCCTATGAATTAATATAAGGATTAAATATATAATGTTTCACTACCTATATTGGAGTGTTCTCTCTATCATATTGTTATGTTGAGATTAAGTCTAAATACCTACATAAATCTAAAGGAATTTGGACCTACAAATTCTAACCACTCTATGAATAATATATGGGGATTAAGTACATAATTTACCCTTGTTGTATTAGACTGTTCCCACTACCATATTGGTGGTTGACATTATGTATAAACACGCATATAAATCAAAAGGGATCTAGATCTATAAATAAATATGACATGAAAATAACTGGAAGAAAATACAAATTATAAACATGTAACTAAAAACGATAAATTTACAGCTCACTTGAGAGTGATTCAATCCATTATTTGAATCCTTGAACTTTACCATTCATCTTAACATAGAAAATTAGCCCTATTTGCAAGCAAAGCACTCATTTTTTTTAGCAAACCTGTAAAGTATACAACAACAAAATTGAAAACGAAAGAGAAAAGAAAATTCTTTACTTATTAGCTATAATTTTTCCAAAAAATTTACTCTAGATCAACACCAATCTATATATACATATATAGTTAGGACTTGAGGAGGTGATGTGGCATCACCATTTTGCTTTTTTGTATATTCTCTATTATCTAATAAATAGAGATTTTTTTTAGATTTAACTTTTCATCTTCTCATAATTAATTTGATTGTATTTAACTCATTTGATAAATAGTAACTTTATTAATATATATCATTCCTCATCTAAAATATCTAAAATATTGGTGGATATTCTTTTTAATTTTTTTTCTCTTTTCGTTTAAATTCAACAATATGTAATCATTAATAATATTAATTATAAGTTTTTTGAAACATTTATTTATTTTATTATGCTAACAATTAAACTTTAGTGGCATAGAATACATGAATTAATCTCTCTCTCTCTCTCTCTCTCTCTCTCTATGTATATATATAAAGTTGGGACTACAAGAGGTGATGTGGCATCACCATTTCTCATCATTTCATATTCTCTATTATCTAATAAATTGATTGAAATTAAAAAATAATTACATTACAAAATATTAAAATAGAAAATAATTATTATTTATAAATGATTACATGTCTTTGCCTCTCTCTGTTTAAATTTAACAATATGTAACCATTAATAATAATTAATTATAAGTCTTGAAATATTTATTTATTTTATTATGCTAACAATTAAATTTTAGTGGCTTAAAATTCATTAATTAATTAATATAGGAAGGAATGTTCCTTCATCTTCCCTCAACAATGCCATTAGAGCTTAATTTTAATGTCATAATCTCATATTTAATTATTCAATCTTTTGTTTAGTGCCTTTTAGCTTCTTCAAACTCCATAAACATTAAATATTTAAGATTTGTGGCATCATTATTTATCATCTTTTTTTATTCTCTATTATCTAATATATTGGTTGAGATTAAAAAATAATTACATTACAAAATATTATATATATATATATATATATAAAGTTGGGACTAGAAGAGGTGATGTGACATCACTATTTCTCATCTTTTGTATTTTCTATTATCTAATAAATTGATTGATATTAAAAAAATAATTACATTATAAAATATTAAAAATAAAAAATAACTATTAGATTATAAAAGATTAGATGTCTCTTCATCTTTCTATTTAAATTCAATAATATGTAACCATTAATAATAATTAATTATAAATCTTGAAACATTTATTTATTTTATTATGCCAACAATTAATTTTAGTGGTTTAAATATATCAATTAATTAATATAGGGAGAAATGTTCCTTCATCTTCCCTCAATAATGTCAATAGGGTCTAATTTTAATGCCGTAATCTCATATTTAATTATGCAACCTTTTGTTTAGTACCTTTTGACTTCTTCAAACTCTATAAATATTAAGTAGTTAAGATTTGTGGCATTATTATTTCTTATCTTCTTATATTCTCTATTATCTAATATTTTAATTGAGATTAAAAAATTACATTACAAAATATTAAAAATATAAAATAATTAATAGATTACAAAAGATTACGTCTCTTTCTCTTTCTATTTAAATTCAACAATATACAACCATTAATAATAAAATTAATTATAAGTTTTGAAACGTTCATTTATTTTATTAAGCCAACAAATAAACTTTAGTGGTTTAAAATACATCAATTAAATTATATAGGAAGGAATGTTCCTTCCTCTTCCCTCACCAATGCCCTATGACCTTATTTTAATGTCATAATCCTATATTTAATTATGCAACATTTTATTTAGTATCTTTTGGCTCCTTCAAACTCTATAAATATTAAGCATTTAAGATTTGTTATGTTTGAGTTTTTTTTAATTATTTAACTAATATTCTCTTTAGAAATGTTTTTGTGTTTTTATTTTTTGACTTATTTAAATTTTTAGTATTGTATGCTTAATGGAGTACTATTTTCTTTATGAGTAAAACAATAATAAAAATAGTTGGATAATAAGGGTTAGACTTTGTAAGATGTGAGAGTTTGTTAATATTAAGAAAAATGGAGATTTGATTAGTGTGAACATAATTTTTATTGATGAAAAGGTTGTTTACATTTAACTATACACATTAATATACATTTTTAATGTTAACAAAAAAATAATTATCTTTCATAAATAACATTAGTTTTATAAGATTGCGTCATCTTTAAAAAAAATAATTCATATTTTTTATTAGTTTCATCAATTGCAAAGTAATAAAAAAATAATACTATTTTTTTTTAAAGCTGCACGAAGTGCGATTCTATTTCCTAGTTTTTCTATAAAACTTATCTCTCCAAAAATCCTACATCGTTTGTGAAATCTCTTGCCAGGCAAATTTTAAGTTGATCAAATGTGGGCATTTACATGACATCTTTGGTGAGCTTCTAACCACAACTCTTAGATGAATTTTACTATTACAAGCCAAATATCTAAAATTACAACCATTGTGGAACGTTGGATTCAACATAATCAATGGCTACAAATGAAGTCAAATAAGGACTCCCCACTGCATCTTTTGAAATGGTGGTTGAACTATTAGATCGATAAGTGTAAATCTATTGCAATGAGGTGCACGTAAGCTTAGACACGTGAAACGATCTTAGCCGTTCAAAATTAATATTGGATCAAATGACTAACAGTTCTTCCAAAGGCTTTTGAGTCTCTGGAATTTAAATTTCACTTTCATTTTTCCAATTTAAGCATCGTGAACTTCGGGATTTGTCTAGAAAACACAAAAAATCATACTTAATAATTAACAAAGATAGATAATTCATATAAGGATTATTAAATGCAATGAAATCATTAGTACAATCAACATTATAAGTGAAAAGTGATAGTTTTAATCTTTATTAAATGTGCATTTTCTAGTGTTTAATCACCTATGAATTGAGTTACTTCTAAAGAATTATGCGGTAAAAGCACATGATTGCTCGGTTTAGTTTGTGTTTTGAGGAATAGCTACAAATTAATAAATTGGTTATTGGGCCGCAATTAACTCTGCTTCAAAGTCTTTGTTTTTCTATTTGGTGACTTTTTACAGTAAGCATTTTCTATGCGTATAAAATTAATAATAAGGTATGAAATTGTGAGATTGTGATTATTTAACAAGAGTTAAGACATTGACGTATAAGATTACCTTAGATCGTGGATATTAAGTAGTAACATCAAATAACCTAAGTTTCACAAAAACAATAAAGGAATGATTACTTTAATGCAAACTTTGCAGAACTTGAAATTTTGACCCGAATGTAGTTGAATTTAATTTGGTGTGGATTTACTATTCAAACTCGATTGGGTTGAATCATCCCAATTGAATAGATTGTAATTGAAATAGAAATTTAAAAAACTCGAACTGAATCCCAATTTACCTATCCTTAGAAGAAACTCAATTTTCAAAATGCACATGAAATTACTTGAACTGATCAATGTGTGGTTTGGTTCAATTTAAAATCAATGCATTGTATATACAATTAATAAATTTCTTTGTTGAATTCAAATATTTTTATCACTGGAGAAAGTAATCCATGTTTTCTCATGAACGACTTCATTTGCAATAGTAGAAAATGAAAATGATAATTGGACCTCCAATATTTAGTATGAAAAAATAATAACCCAAAAATTTGTGATATTTTTAAAGTTTTAAGAAGAAATATTTTAAATTAGTATTCGTCATACTTTTTTACACTACCATTAATCAAGAGATTTAATGATGGATTTCTCTCGTACATTAATCTTAGCGATAATGATTCTATTTATATGAAAAACGTTTGAAGGGTTTGAGAAACTTGACCCACTAATATAACAATCATCACCCTTTATTACTACTCGAACTCAAAACGATTGAGGAGCAAAATATGTTTGTGGTCAATGAAGCTGACAACTGGTATACATAAGTATGCTTTTTGATGAAAAAGAAAATTCAAAATAAGGATTAATTTATCCTTTCATAAAATGATAATATTTAAAACAATTATTAAATTATTATAAAACTCTACATATCCCTTAATTTGTTAAATAAATAATTTTTTTTCAACATATCCTATTTTTAAATTAAAATTTATAATAATTTAAAAATATTTTGAAAATTGTGATTTTATGGGATGTAATTCTCAATTAACGCTTAGGAATTAATTTTAAAATGTGCACAGTAAAACTTTTTTTTTTTATAAATGAATTACGAAACTAAAAAGGTTACTTTTTCATCATATCACAAAATCCTAAGCAGGTGTACTTATAGATATATACAACAGGCCCCACTTCATTATAAATCGACGCTCATTAATTTACCACGTCCCCTTCTTCGATTTATTTTATCCCAAAAAAAAGGTCCCCATCTCTTTCTACGACAGGTTCCCACATCTCGCTCTCTCTTGCAAAATACAATCACGAAGAGCCCCCAAATTGATTTAGGGTTTTTTCTGTTAATTCTCAGGAGCTTGATTTTGTCTAAGTCTCAGGTACAGTACTGAATCTTTTACTTATTGGATTCCATCACTTTGTTAATTTTTTTTTTACTTTTCTTAATTTGAATTTTTGGATAATTTTACAGTTCATTTTTGCTCTTTATAATTTTTTAGCCGAATCTTTGGTTTTCCAGTTTTTTATCCGAGAAATCGTAGTGTAAAGTGGAAAATAAATTGAAAAAGAAAATTTAAAAGTTATTGAAAGTTTTGTTGCGTTTGAAGTTGACGGGTTTGAAGTTAACTTGTTAATTTATAGGAGACATAGAGTGAATGATCTTTTCTCTTCTGCATGAATGACAATTGGATTTCAAGAGAGTAATTTTTTTCTTCACAAATGTAGCTGATACTGGGTTAATGTTATAAATCTCTGGTCCTTTGGCAAGCAGCTTTGTATTTGATGGACAGTGGTGTTCAGTGGGACACCATTTATTTTCAGATCAAGATGGTTTTTGTGGGCAGCTTGTTCAACTGTTGTTATTGATGCCTGATAGATTGTTGTAAGATCTTTTACTTTATAAATAAACAAAGGAGGTGTAGGTTTTATGGGTTTTATCCTATTGAAGATTGAGGTGGTTTGTGACTGAATTATTATATCTTCTTGTGGGTTTTGCACACAAAGTGGTCTTAGAGTTGGGTATTTTAGTATTGTCTGAGATTGGAAATCATTGCCGCAAAATCTATTTGGCATGCAAGTACACAATTTTTCTGTTTTCTAACGTTCAAAATGTGATTTCTTCTTGTATTCTTTGTACTTGTCTGAATTTGGAGTTCAGTGATACAAACCATTGCATCTAATAGACCCTAACTAGTTAGTGATGATGTGCAAATCTCTATCCCTTCAGTTGCTCTTTCCAAACCTTGTAGAAAGATGTGTCTCAAAGTATATAAATAAATCGTCTATTTGGGAATCTTGTACGCATATGGCACTTTGAAGCACCTATATCTCTCTTGTAAGGACTCCACCTTCTTGGTCCTTCTCATTTCAAATTATGAACTTTAAAATTATTTCATTATGAATTTGTTGAAAAGTGACCTTTCTCAAACACCTTTTTCATTAGTCACTATAATTTGTCAACATCTCGATTTTAATATGCTGAAGCTATCCCCTTGAAAGTTACTATTAGTTCAACCCTTTTCTAGGTATTTATATGCTAGGATGTCGAAGAGTTGAGGACAACTTAGATCTTCTGTGCTGAATCACTAAGCTCATTTTGATTTTTCATGTTTGGTTTCCACAATTTATATAATTTTTTTACGGAAGTATCTCATTACAGTTTGTAGGTTTTTATCTTTCTAATTTTTCCTTGATGATCTTTTTTGTTTTTGAGGTGCATTTTGTTCCAGTCTTTCTCTTACCTTTCTTCCCCCACCCCTTACTCTCTCTTTCTCTCTTAATTTGAATTTCTCCCTTCTCTGAGTAGTAAGGGAAAACAAGCCAAGAAGGATCAAACTATGCTTTTCTCTTTCTACATTTATATGTCTTTTCAAATGTAGAAAGATGTAGTTGTAATAATAGAACCTACATTTATACTTTTGTTCTGTTGAATTTTAGCAATAAGTTTGGTATGGATCTTATAACTATGTGATGATCTATATCAGCCCTTAACATATACTTATTATCTTCACATAATGAAATTCTTGTACTGTTAATTTGTTTTTTCATTTGATGTCTGGATAATATTGCATATAATCCTTGGTTTTATTATATCCGTGGATGTATATGTGTAGGTATTCTTGATGCCAAGACTTGGCTTTGGTTTTTTCACAGCATTTCAAGAGCGTACCTTTTAAAATTGTAAAGTTGGTAGTCAATGAAAGTTTATAGCACTAGAGGGGGGAAAAAGAATGGTTGTGTTCGAACATATGCTTTATCTATTTTCTTTTTTCTTTTTTAATTAAAGAGTAGCTGATACCCAGGTCTATCAACCAATTGCCACAGTTGTAGAAACTTTTGTGATATTTAGGGCTTGAACTTAACATTTTTAAAAGCATAAATGTGGAAATCAATGCTGAAGATGCTAAGCTAGACCTCTTAGCAAATAAAAATGGTTATGGAGTGAGCTGCTGGGGCATGAAATATTTTGGTACGCCTTTACGTGAAAATATGAGAAACTCATCCAATTTGGGATCTAGTTGCAGAGAAATTGGATAAAAGATTGGAGGATAGGAAGAAGGCTTTTCTTTATTTAAAGGAGGAAGAGTTTGTTTGATTTAATTTGTGTTGTTGCATCTTGGTACTTGTTATCACCTCGTCGAATTTTGCATAAGGTTGCTAAAAGATTGGGGAACAAGCGTTTGAGTTCTTACTAGATGGGAGTTGGAGAAGAGAAAATAAGAGTTGGAATCATGCGACTCAATCGCGTTGTAAGGGTGGTTTGGGAGTGGGCAATGTGGTGAAGAAAAACTAGGTTATTGTCAAGTTGATGGTAGTGAAGATTCCTGTTCGAGAGAGACATTATTTTGGCGTTCATCAGTTCGGAGCAACTGTGGTCTCCAAATGAATGGTTGGGATTCCATTTAGTGATTAGGGGCTCCAGGCACTGCTCTTGGGCTTATATTTTATGGAGCAGTTTGATGTTTCTCTGTAATGTGAGCTTTGCTGTTGGTAATGAGGAGAAAGTATGCTGTTAGGAGGATAAGCTAATAGGGTTTTATCATTCTGCTCTCCTTTCCTGCATCTTTGTAGGTTTTCAAGTTCTTTTATGTTTCAATTGGAAGTGTGGTTTTTTATTTTTATTTTTTTTAATTTTTTTGGAAGATTAGTGATCTGATATTCACCTACATTGTAGTCCTTTAAGCTATAGAAAATGAGATAGCTCTTCACCAGCTATACAAAATCAACCTAAGATGCTGCAGCCATATCAGTGACCGAAGAAAATCAGAGTATCTTTTGAGAGTTTCTCCTCAAAATTGATATTTCTCTCATCATATGTGTTTTGTAGGTTTTGGGTCTCATTTATAGTTAGCTAGGATAGCAATCCATTTTCAAGTCAACTATCGAGTTTTTATGGGCATCCCCAAGCAAAAAATATATTTTCATCTTACTTAAGTATGTGAACCATGCTTTCAACATGCCAAATAGAAGTGCATGGTGCAGGTTTTCCCCTGGAACTTGAGTGCACATTGTTGGGCTTGGGCTAGGTTCTTGTGGGCAACAGCCAATGTCTGGCACATCACATGCTCCTGTTGGCGAGACTTGGAAAGAAAGATTCTCTAAAATTGTCATGTCTTGTGAAGTGTAGAATAACAATAAGTTGTTTTTAAAGGATGTATCTTTATATAGAAATGCATCTCCTATGTAGACTTATGTCTGATTCTTGATAAAAGATGGTTGTGCATGATTCTTTTTTGTTCTCTCTCTCTCTCTCTCTCTCTCTGTGTGTGTGTTTCTCTTGGTGAAATGTTCAGCTAGAATTAGTAATTATTTATTTGACATAATTTTTTTCCCCTTGTATGAATTGTTGCAGGATATGTAGAATCTTGTTGAATAGCAGGATGAGCAACGAAGCTTTTGACGGACAGATATTGTCTGAGAAGTTGTCAAAACTTAACAATTCGCAACAAAGCATTGAATGTATCCTTTAACCAAAAAGATAATGTATATCTATATAAAAGGAGAGAAATCCTGAAGTGGACCAGATTTGCATGGACAGCTTGGGAACAACGAACTAAAATTTTCTGTAATTATGTGCTGTATCACCAGTCAGCCCATCAACCTTTTAACAAATTACTCTCAAAAAGTATATAACTATCTTACAGTCCTTTTCCAATTGTGATTATATTTTTTCACTCCCTGCATCTGAGTGTTTCTTTTCGTTTAGATTGATTCATATCTTATGGTATGAATTTCTTTAACATATCTTCAGCATTGTCCCGATGGTGTATTACTCACCGGAAGAAGGCAAAACAGATTGTTGAAACATGGGATAAGTCATTCAACTCTTCCCAGAAAGAGCAGCGAGTTTCTTTCCTGTATTTAGCTAATGACATTTTGCAAAATAGTAGGCGAAAGGGCAGTGAGTTTGTGAATGAGTTTTGGAAAGTTCTTCCTGCAGCACTCAAACATGTTTATGACAATGGTGATGAATATGGAAAGAAAGCAGTGACCAGACTGGTGGGTTTTCTCATATATGAAGATATCTCTGTTGGTTTTCTTACAGCAAGCATTAAATTATAGCTGGCATATCAGAAAGTGTCATTTATTTACCTTGTACTTGTGTATCAAAGTAAGTTATTTGATAGATGGATGGGTGTTCCTATGATCTCGTTACATCATGTTTATGTCCGCTTCTTTCTGCTTTCTGTTTAAATCATTGACTTTGCTGTTGTGCAACTTGCCATTTCTCGCCGAGGTTATGTTGTCCTCCCTAGTTCTGTCTTTCTGTTTGTCTGTGTCTGTGTCTTTCTGTGTACCTTTCAACTAATTTAGACGTGATATTCTTGGAACATTACTGTCATTGTGAATGGAGTCGGTGTTGATCATGTTTTCTCATAAGTTTTAATTGGATTTTTTTTCCCTCATCTGTTCCATGCCATACATGCAACTCTCGATCTTTCTATATGGATACAGACTGTTTCTTATAAGAAGAATAGGATGGTAGACATGGGTTAAAATATTGTCAGTTTTTTCATTTGCTCATACAATTTTCTGGTTCCCGAAATGCCTTTTTTCAAAAAAATTCCATATGCATTACGTTCAACTAAAGTTTTGCTACTCAAAACTCTTCTGTGCTAATTCTTCATTTCTTTTTTTTTTTCAAAAAAGCGTTTTTGTAAACCAACTATTGTTTCACTTAAAAGGAATTATTGTTTCGGCTAACTAGCTAGCATATTATTGTTAAGATAGAATTGCTTAATATCCACGTGGAGTACCACTGTATCAAGATAATGCACATGATTTACCAACTCGCGCAATGATCTGTTGGCAGTAAGGGGAATATCAAACAAAGCCTTATTATCTATTTATCTTTGGTTTGGCATTTTTGTTTGAGTAGGATTTAGTTTACATGGAAGTAGAATAGGCTTCTGTTAACTAGTATAAATCGGCTTAGCTTTGTTCTTTTAGTAGAGCATATGAATGATCTGAATAGATAAATGGTCTTTATCTTCTCTCCGCTCTCCTTCTCATTCATATTATGAATTACAAGAAAGTTGAAGAAGGAAGGGCATCTCTGCTCTGTATGTCATACAACCGTATCTAAGTGCTGAATTTGGGGTATAACTACCCAATCATGATACAGATGCATTTAGTTGTTATGAGGTGAATATCTTTCCTTGCATTTGGGGTAAAATGATGATGTAGTTTCATGCTAGAATTTCAATTTTATGGCTATGCATATAACATAATGTGAGGAATAGTTTTGTAAAGCTCTTCTATAGAATTATGATTCTAGTGTAAAATCATGAATGTTGTTGATTTTGACTTAAAACAGAACTGCTTGGGCTTCTTTCCTATAAACTCTTTGTTCTCTACTCTTTTTTTAAATTATGGTTTCCAATTGCTTTACATAATTTTCCAGGCCTCAGTATGAATCTACAACAAGAAGATTTAATTAAATATTGAAAACGTGACGTAGAATAACTGGTTTTACTATCCATTTTTCTTTAGCTGGAACTGTTGCTTCCATTATACACACTGTCTACATTTCTAAGCTGAAGAAAACATCTTTTCCCCTTTTGATAGGTTGACATATGGGAAGAAAGAAAAGTTTTTGGTTCACGAGGGCAAGGTCTTAAAGATGAAATGCTGGGTAAGAATCCTCCTCCTGTTCCGGTGAGCAACGGAAGGAGCTCAAATCCTATCAAGATAGTGAAGAGGGATGCTAATTCTGTGAGAATTGTAAGCATTTATCATAGGTGGCATATTCTTTTTCTGATCTGTTTCATTTTCAGTTGCTCTTTTGTCTTATTTTATTTTTATGTCGTCCGATTTTTGTAAATGTTGTTTGCTTGACCATCTTAACTGTAGAAATTGGCTGTTGGGGCTCTGCCAGAAAAAATACTCACTGCCTTTCAATCTGTACTCGATGAACATCCGAATGAGGAAGTTGCTTTAAATAACTGTAATGCTGCTGTACATCACGCGGGGAAAGTTAGTGAAGATGTTGAAAATACTCCATCTCAAGGTAGTTTTTCTATGGCGTTACGTGCTTTCTTTTTGCAATGAAAATTTATGGGTGATTATTTGTCAGGCTTAGTGGTTCAGTTCTACGATGATACTGTCGAAATTTTTATGATAAAAGATTTTGTGAAACAGTGGTACGTTTATGTATCTAATTGTTCAACTCAGATTTTTAATAATATTTCCGTCATCTTTTATTGCCTATAAATGAATAATTTTAACTATCTTGCTTCGGCAATAGTATTGAAAGGGAGCTAGGCACCTCTGGTCTCCAAACAATCACTTCATCGTCAATCAGCATCTGGATTAGAGGGTACTAAAGCTTGTTGTATGAACCAAAACCTTAGCTTTAGCTAGTTCAGATTAATTGAATTGTTAACTGTTACGAATCTCTGTATTTAATAATAGAAGCAACAAATACATTATAGGGTCCAAATAACTGCTGTAGATGCTAAACCCAAAGCTTCTTCATCATTTAGAGCCAATTAAGAAATCTGGATTTTCACCTAGTTCTTCTCTGTGCATCTGTAAGCTAAGCCCTTGAACTTGTTGTCAACTTGTTTTATTTTTTGTCTCTTTCCTGATAAAGAAAGGAAAGGAAGAAAGGGAGAGTCAAAAAGGTCAAATATTTTCAAAGTTTAAATGCTATTGTTGGATGCTTTTCTATTAGCTTAAACTTTTAGGATGAGTTGCTCCTCAACATACTGACTTTAACAGAACTCTACAATATTATTTATATTATATTATAAATAGAGTCAGTCATGTATAGTTTTGTTGTATGATTCAGGTGACAAATCTATTAATTAGATTTGTACATGGATATGGTGGGAAGTCTACCATTGTAAATGTTATTTTTATTTCAGTTTACGCCTTTGGAACTAATGGTTAGTAAAGATCATCCTCGTTTCTTATGCTTTATATATCTTTTTTCTTAAACCAATAGAGTGAAGTAGCTTTTCACTTTTCTTTGCCTTCCTTTTGTGGCATTTTCTTCCCACTTCTGTAGTAAAGGAGAGCTAGGAGCCTTGAAAAGGCATGTTATCATGAATTAGGGTTTTTAAGCTCCTGATGAGGTCCAGTCTTTTGGACTCAAATGTCATTAGTGCTTGCTAATTATTGAAAGGCCAAAATTGGATGTTTCATATAGGAACTGATGCAGTATATAGCAGATATTGTAAAAAAGGAGAAAGTAAGAAACTGAACGCCCTCTAGATACAATGGTTTAAAGCGGTCTACTTTAGGAAACTGGTAACTTCTTGGTTTCCATCTTTCTGTGCATGGCTCGTGGTGTTTTGATACACTGTGGGATTATAAACTTAGTTTTAGTTTCATGACTTCCCGTTGATTGGCTCCCAGCATCAGTACTTTCTTGGTCTCTGTATTTACATTGCAGTTTAAGGAAATGAAATGGTTTCTAATTTTTGTGCCTTGGCTTTTATGCTTATTTCTTTTAGGAAATCAGCATGGATCTGCATTGGTGGATCAGCTGCAAGAGCAGGAAAATGTCCTCCAGGAATGTGTCAGACAAATGGAAAGTGCTGAAACGACAAGGGCTGCCTTGGTTTACCAGCTTAAAGACGCACTTCATGACCAAGTACTGTTTTGTTTTTTCTAAAGCCTGTATTTCCAATGCTAAGTTTTGCAATTTTGTCTCCTTATGGAGTTTAAATCTTTCAGGAATCGAAGCTTGAGCTTATCCGCACTAAGTTGCAAGTAAGTAATTTTATTTGCTCTCAGAAGTTTAGTATTTGATTTTAAAGTGACTTCAAATCATGATAAAGACAGAGTGTGGTTGCACTAACTTATAAAACAGTTTAATAGGTTGAGCAATTTAACACAATAGGTTTCTTGCAGAAAATAGCTCTTGATGTGATACGTTTATTGCATAGAATGAGATAACATATCGTGTCATTCAAAAGAATTATCTGTGGATGTGGCCAGCTTCTCATATGTTCTGAGGACTGTAAAAACTTTTTTGCTCCATTTTTTCTCGGATAAAGGAGTGCCACACATTTGGTTTAATGGGCTTTAACTGGAGCAGTCAATTGTGTGAGCATCTTGTTAAAGCCTTTGTTGGGGTGTGGTGGTAAGCATGCAAAACATATGACAAGAGAGCCTTTCCTGGGATAGGTGGATCACTTGTATTTCAAAACCAGAGCAATTATAAGAAACTAAACCTTTATTCAAATAACAAATGCTGCAAACGAATTGTAATTGGTTGAAAGTACTTCACTTAGTATATCAGTTGCTGCACTAGGGAAGCAATGGGCAGGGGAGGAGAGGGGACTGGACAGGCATCCCTATACCCATCTCCGATGACCTGCATTTGTCCTTGTATACATTAGAATTGTGTAAGGGGATTCCCTTCCCCTCCCGAAATAATAACAGGGATTCTTGAGGGTCTATCTCTGAATAACCGGTATCTTTTTTAATTCTTGAACTTAATTTAATCATATTAATCTAAATATATATATATATAATAAAATGAGAATAATCATGAATGGGTCTTATTTCATTTTACTCCATCAAACGTTTGGTATATATAATATTCAAATAATGATTTTCAAAACAAAATTCAAATAATATGATTTTATACAATATTGGCATGAGTGCTGTCCATGAGCAATGATACCTCTAGGCCACCGAATATAGCGCAATGAACGTCGCAAGCAGGCCTGTTGATTGACGTCGCGATGAGCTGGGCTGCTCGGTTGTCGACAACTTGACATGCTACTGGGTTATGATGAGATGAGGATGAGCTGGGTGCTTACTACGACAAGAATAACGTGGAAAGGATAAGTGAGACTGTGAGACAATTGTCTTAAGAGTTTGATTTATAAATTGTGGGATTTTGGGCTTTGAGCTGTGGTTAAGTTTAAATTATCTTATATTAAGTAATATTTATATTATTTGTATAAATATTTTGATATTTGTTATTTACACCAATATTTAATATTTCACAATTTAAATTTTATTATTTATTCACTAATAATTCTAGAAAATAAAAATAAAATTCAAAATTAAAATGGAGAAATGGGAAGATGGGGAGGGGATGGGGATTCTACCTCATCTTTGTCCCTTCCCCGAGTAAGAAATTGAGTAAAAAAATCATCCCCATCCTTTTTCCAAATAAGAAATTGGGCAAAACTGTTCTTGTATCCTTCCCGAATGGGTAAAATCCTCCAGGGACTCCCCGCGGTACATGTAGGGATTTCTACCATACATATGCTCTACTAGTGCTTTGAGCTTCTTTTCGGCAAGTGGATGGTGTAGAGTAGCTGGAAAATGAGTTATGAGAACTCATTGCAGCTCTTAGATGCAGTATCAGATGTTTTGTTTGCATGAATGGGCAACTTTACCACCTGCTCTCACTTTTGTTTTTACATTTGATTGACGTTTCATAGTTGTAGTTTCTCTTCTGTTTGAGTTGGATCTCTTCTTCGTATTCTCCGTCTATTTGGGTGCTCCATTGGCATTCTACAGAAATACATCAATTCTCTTATGAAATGGTAACTTTAAACCTTGTGAGAAGTTTTCTCTTACTGAGGTTTTACCTTATGTCTTCGGCTTTAGGCCGGATTGCAGCTTATCAACTATTTCTTAATGTGAATTGCTGCTGATGTCTGGGCGTCAACTTGTCTTCTGATGGAGAGGCAATCCAGTGTTTGTTAGGTCAGATATGTACTTCTGGTTGTAATCTGTTCTTTCGAGTTACGACATTTTGGAGAAATTTTCTAACTGGGGTATTGTTTTTTCTCGAGACATGAATCTATCTGATGCTTGTTTGATGCAGTCTGAGATGGATTTCATTTGTGAGTTTATTCTGGGAAAGCTTGAGCAATTGGTTTTCATCCAATATTTTCCTTTTCTCAGTTTAAGTAGTTTATTTTCTATACCTAATATGAAAAGCAATTCTTCGAGGCTATGCAAGTGTGAACTCTTATATCTATCTGAGGTGGGTGGTCAAAGACATTCTATTCTGTTTGCACATATGAAATTAGCTCTTGAGATTTTTTTCTTCTCTTTGAAAATTTGCTAGAGAGTTGGAGAAAAGAATAATAACAGAAAACGTTTCTGCGAACTAGTGCACAGAGACTGCACATAGGCTTTGCCTCTGGCTAAGGGCTTTACAAGTGTTATGTTTTGGATCATGAAATTCTTTATTTTTGCCGTTTAATGCAATTCTATCCTTCTTTATATTCTATTTGGGATAGTGTCTATGTATTTGTTGGGATGAAACTGTAATGATTGACTATATTGTAGGTTGCCCGAGGCCAAATTGAGCGAGCTAGTGCCATGAGGAAAAGGCTGACAAACCCCCTTGTTCCAGGTCTTCCATCAACCAGCATTGCCCAGGGAATGGAGGCAACAAGAGGGGCTGAACCTATCCTTCCATCAGTTCCGCCAACAAGCACTCCACCTCAACCTTCTGTTAACCAACCAGTGATTTCGTTTGCCCCACTGAAAACTACAGAGGAAGAGAACAAGAAAGCAGCAGCAGCTGCTGTCGCGGCTAAACTTGCTGCCTCTACATCCTCTGCTCAAATGCTTACCTCTGTTCTGTCATCTCTCGTTGCAGAAGAAGCTGCCAAGAATGGTAGCTTAAACTCTGGTGGATTTACGGCAGGGTTGTCCATATTCCCTCCGGAAAAACGGCCCAAACTTGAGAAATCAACAACAGCTTCTGATGTCAGCACTTCTGATGTGGCCAATACAACCTATTTTAGCCCCTTACAACAGCAACAAGTAACCAATATGCCAGTTGTACAATCTACAAGTATGCAACCCATGTCCCA
The DNA here is from genome assembly GCA_029633175.1 of Citrus glauca. Taxonomy (NCBI): domain Eukaryota; kingdom Viridiplantae; phylum Streptophyta; class Magnoliopsida; order Sapindales; family Rutaceae; genus Citrus; species Citrus glauca. The sequence goes on along the minus strand of JAQOOD010000004.1, from coordinate 24,192,955 downwards.
AGTGAGCCAGATCCAATCTCAATTTGCTCCAGCTCCACCACCTCCTCCACCACTCTCACCAGCTACTCCACCTTCGAGTCAGTATGTTCAGTCTACTGGTATGATGGTTGGGGTTATGCCATATGGGTTTGGGGCAAATACACTGCCACCGCCACCTCCTCTGCCTCCCCATATGGCAATGGGTTTAGCTAGACCCTCTCAGTCATTACAACAGCCTCAGCCACAGCAACTGCAACAGCAGCAGGCGGCAGCAACAGGAGGATATTACCGGCCACCAGGCATTGGTTTCTACGGGCAAAGCCAGCCTTCAACGTCCCCTGTACCTCGGCAGTAAGCACCTGTGGACAAGAAAGCTGTCGACTATTAGATATTTCGGTCAGAGCAATCAGCAAAACATGCCCCCAAACTCTTTTGAGTTTGTTTTGAAATCATAAAGGCAACAAGGTCTTCGATGAACTGTGCTATTATGTAAATTAATAGAAATTTAGATAGAATTTATGTTAGTCCTGTCCTGTCACAGACACACACCACCTTATGAAGTTATCACAGCTTGGTAGCTGTAACGACATACCATGTTGGCATGCTACAATGTATCTCTGTGCATTATCTTGGATTTCCTCTGTGATCTAAACTTTTTAACTGGCTTAAGTTACCCTGTACATTGCTCCGTAAAATGACGCATGCATCTAGTCGTAACAGCAGCTGGTGTAACTGCTGCCGAAATTCAAGGTGTTCCACGTCGTTAGAAGTTGATCTTGTAAGTATTTGCCATGCATCATTTGGTGTTATATAAATAAAAAAAAAAGTGAACTGATTTTTATGTAAATCTGAGATTTTGATTTTTTTATTAATTTTTTGAAGTATACAATTAGTCATTATTAAATGAGAACGTGAAATTAGTAGAAAATTATAAAGAGTTGAGGATGGTCAGCGTCATATTGGATATAAATCTATAATTTTTTTTTACAATTTATTAGTTTGCTATCCGTTAAAGAACGTCTTTCTTTTTTCTTTATGATTCATTAATATGCAAATTAAAATTAAAAATTTATAGAAAACTTGAATTATTCTAGAGCAAGTTAATTACAGTACGTGGATTTGAGCACAGGTCAACTTAATATTGAATTTAAATTTATAAATTTTCTACAATTTATTACTGTCCTATCCATCAAACACATTTTTATGTCCCCCCCCCCCCCACCACGATTCAGTAATTTGTAAATTATAATTAAAAATTTATTGATCTGCTTGAATTATTCTAGATCAAGTTAATTATGACACAACATGGTTAGAGATCTGTTAGGACTACTTTAGATTAAGTTTATTATGTTATATTTTAAGTTTTTATTTTTATTAATGTTGAGAGATATTTACTCTATACATATTTTTAAGAGAGATCTATTCTTAAATAATTAAATTGGGAGCCTAAACCACGCAATAGCTTCACAATTGTGAGGACGATAAGTTGAGCCCCCACAAAGTATTGGTGGAGGCTTAATTCATTCCTTAATTATGAAAAATAAATGAATAAAAACAGCCTTTTATCTTTTGAAATATGAAATACCGGAGGTCGATATTTTTTAATATTAGAGGATTAAAATCTAAAAAATGTTATATAAGATTTTATCATAGGCTAGTCCTAATAATTATGTTTAATTGTTTGATTTTATATAAAATGAGTTATAATTTAAGTAATAATATCAAATAATTTTAAAAAAATTAAATAAGTCCATTAAAGTAAACAAAATAAGTAAATAACAAATCATTTCCAGTAAATAAATATGGCGTCGGCGGCACGTGAAATGAAAGATCGCAGGCCTCGACGAATTTAATTTTTTTTTATTAGGTGAGCTTTTTATGTTTCTAAAAGGAGCAGTCTTTTACACGTTATGTAAGATCAGAAACGTCATAGGCCCAATAAGTATCTCCAGCGTAATTTCCTCCGTTAAATAAATTAGTTAAATCGAATTTCTTCCTTTTCCGTCTAAATAAAGTCCACTTTGCTTTGCTTACTTGCTAAGTTTATTATTGACGTCACTTTGCATATATTTTAAAAAAAAAAACATTTTCTTTCATTCATCTATTTATTGCAAAGCTTTGTTTGTTTGCTTCCCCCTCAATTCATCATCTAACTATTTTTATACATTACCCTTTTTAACCATTTAAATCAAAAACTTCTTTCTTTTTTTCCTTAATTTTGAATCTTGCTTTTTACTCTTCCCTCTTTCGGCTCAATTCTTGAATCTGCAATTTGGGAGCTCCTCAAGTTGCAGGCCCAGCAATTCTGTTGCTCATTCAATTTCTTGCTACCCCAAATTTACCTCTTTTCTTGGTAATTTTTTTTTCTTTATCTGGGTTTGAGTTTTAGGGTTTTTTCAGGATTAGATAGTGCTTATTTAAATATTTAGTTCATACTGTTGGTTATTTTTTATATTGGTATTTGAATTTGGAGTGTCAATTTGCATTTGTTTGTTTGTTTTTTTTTTTGAGAATAAGGTTTAATTAATGACATCAAGAACTTTGAGGCGGCGGCTCCATCATGAGGATGTTGGTGGAAGAGGGAATGAGCGTCTGGAGTCATCTGGGTATGATGGCTTGAGTGAGCCTTTGTTAGCTAATTATCAAGATGGTGATCAGAGCCGTTCTGAGGTTTGAATTTTGCTAGCATTGAACTACTGAGACTTATTGAATACCAAATGAATGAGTAAAAGAGTTTTTGAGAGGACGTTTTTGATTTGTTGTTGATATAGGGACACAGAGCAGAAGATCTTTGGGATGATGAGGAGAAGAAGGCACGCTTGCATTGGATGTTTATTTTCTCTCAGTTGATCACACAATGGGCGCAATGGTTAGGTGTGGTTTACTTTTGTTATGATTCTCAGAATTTCAGCTTCTTGCCTTTTTCATCATTTAGGAAAGACATGATCATTTAGTTTGCCGATTTGGATGTATTGGTACTTTCGGTCGCTAGTAAACTTGGCAATATGAAGCTTGTTTCTAATCTAATAGCTTTGTTTCGTCTTGTGTGTGCGCTATCATGAGGCTTTGTGGTTAGATATGAATTTTATATTGGATGTTCCACAAATCTGTATTTAGATGCTTGTGCAGGTTGCAATACAATTCAGAGTTGCTGGATTAATACTAGTGAAACTTAGACATGCAAAATAAAGAAGTACATCTGTTTATTTGAGGCAATTATATTGATTCTTTTTTCTTTTCTTGTTTTTGTGTTTTGGACAGTTAAAATGTCCCTATCTGGTGCTAGTATATTCTGATGATGAGTTAAGAGCACACTAAAAGGTGTTATTAAAAAATCACTTTAGTTTACTAGAGACATCAAAATATTTTTTTAAAAAAAAATGGTACACAAGTTATGTTGTTTTTGAAATGATAGATGAAATTTAAGTTTTAATAAGATGTGAAAGAGTATTCATCCAAACAGTTTTAAAGCTGGATGGGCAATGTGCTGCCTGTTTATCCTCTGCTTTTCAATAATTTTGTTTTGTTTTGTTTTGCAGGAAATAATGCTTATATTGCCCTTTAATTTTTAATTGTTCTGTGGTTTTTGACAATATTATCTAGGAGGTTATGTGTTTTGTTTACTAAAGGTTTTGGTCTTTTGGCTTTTGTAGCTAATATTGTATTTGGATCTGGGTCACTTATTGGCAGAATTTTGCCTCTAACTTCTGGCACCCAAAACGGAATAAGCCAGAAGCTTTTCCTACCTCCTCTTACTCCTTTACAGGTATGTGGTATATGTACTTAATGTACCCCACCAAGGCCTAGATGGTTATTTTATTTCCTGGGAGAAGACTGTATCATGAAATATGTGGAGAGAAAAATGAGTATTTCAGAATTTCTCTGCTTGAATTTCTATAGTTTTGAAACAAAAAGGATGGATATAACTTACTTCTATAATTGATTTCAATTCAGGAAGAAAGGCTTAGATATTTACAACAGAGGCTGGAAGTCCCCTTCGATGGATCACAAGTAGAGCATCAAGTAGGTTTCATTCAATTTTTCTCCATTGTATTCATTTATTAGTTAGTAGTTGGTCTCAGTGTCTTCTGTTTATGCTTCAGTCAAAAATATCCTTGAAAGTAAACTTATCCAGACCTACGCTGTCAATTAAGTAGTAGAGAATTAAGATGAAAAACCATGCTGATGCGGTAATTAAGATGAGGAAGAAAAAGAGAACTTTAACCTTAACCTGCGTGTGGATGCACTTTAGGGAGCAAGTAAACATGTTTGTTACTTTGTTTAATATCACTTTGCCGTTATCAAAAAATAAAAAGGCGTGTAGTCAATCATTGAACCTCAGCCTAAACATATTAGTGATTTAGAATCTCTGGTGTGCTTCTAAAGCTAGCTTGAGATTCAAATTTAATAGTGGCATGCAAGTTTGAGTTTTCATTTTACTTTCTTTCAAATATCTGATAAAAATTTGAACCTTTGTGTAGGATGCACTTAAACAGTTATGGAGGTTAGCTTATCCTGGTAGAGAGTTGCCACCTCTGAAATCGGAGCTCTGGAAAGAAATGGGATGGCAAGGGACAGACCCTTCAACTGATTTTCGGTATGTAGCAGAAGCTTCTTGGAATTAGCTATTAATTATATATCGTTGGTATTGATTGTGAGGTATGGAATATGCTAATGCATTTTTACCATTATTTGAAGGGGTGGAGGATTTATATCACTGGAGAATCTTATATTTTTCGCTAAGAAGTATCCGGTTTGTCCCTTTCTTGAAATTGACATGGATCTCTTTTATTTGAAGCAGTTTAGATTTTATTATCTTTCGCTGGAAGTAGTGGGGAGGGTAATTTTGTGTTGGATTGCTATGTATAATATGTTTGCTACATGAATCTCTACCACTAGAGAATCATGTTACATTGCTTGCACATCTTTAGTAGGAGTAATATCTTGAATGCTTGCTTTGAAGCATGGGGATACTTTTCTCATGATATGTTGTGGTTCTGAATATAAATAAAAGTCTATAATGTAGTCAAAAAGTGGTAATACCAGTGAGATGCTGATCGGAAAGAAATAAGATCAGGGTAGGAAGACTATCCAAAGTTTATTGTGATCGGGGAGTACTTTATCTTGAAATAATCTCTAAGATTCTGTTAAACATTGTGAATGCATATTTGTTTATTTTGGAATCATACCTAATATTCTGCTAATGTTCAATGCTTGTAGAAGCCTATTAATTGTATGGGGTTGTACTTGTTCCCTTTTTTGGTTTCTGAGCTTTCCTATTGTTATTTACATTAACCAAGAGGAAAGTGAGGACTTTGGTGGTGGTTGCCCTTACAAGGCAATTAAATTTGATGGTTAGTAATTTGGTCTTATTCAACAGGACTCTTTTCAGAGATTGTTACACAAACAAGACGGAACTAGAGCAGAATGGGAGTATCCCTTTGCTGTTGCTGGCATCAACATTTCTTTTATGTTAATACAGATGTTGGATCTTCAATCAGGTAATTAAATTTCTGACTAAGTAACATTTATTGTAATCGTTGCGGTTCACTCCTCGATCCTGAAAGGCTGGGAAACGGCAAAGCCACCCAGTCAATCAAGAGGAGCCTTGGTTCCAAGCGTCCCCTTAAGAAATCAACTTGCTCATCCAACATCTGACCAGCCATATTTTATTAAACACACTTAACTTTGTGCTATATTCTGCATTTCCACTTGGTGTCTTCATATTGTTGAAATTTACGTGCAGGAAAGCCATCTTCTTCAGCTGGTATCCGCTTTCTAGAACTGCTTGAGAAAGACGAAATGGCATTCGACAACCTTTATTGTGTAGCCTTTCGAATGATGGATGCTCAATGGCTTGCAAAACGGGCTTCATATATGGAATTTAATGTAAATTTAACCTAGCATCCTCCACTTTATGGATATATATATATATTTTTTACATGAACCATGATTTAGGCTTAATTGTTATGATCTTTTAATTTTTTTTTCAGGATGTATTGAAGTCTACAAGAGCACAATTAGAGCGCGAGCTTAAACTCGAAGATGTTTCTTGTGTACGAGATTTACCCGCATACAATCTGTTGCATACATAGATAGGTATATGATCAAATTTGCATGTTTTGAATTGTGAAATAAAAACATCAGCTGTAGAGGTTGTTTATTTGAACTGTTTCTGCCATAATCTCTGTAACATTGCAAATTATATAGTTGGTATCATAGAAAGATATATATTTATTGAACTAATTTGGTTTCAGGATCATTTTTTAAAATGATCATGATCCGAAATCTCATTTAGATCTCATTTGTAAATAATCATTTAATGTTTTAAAGGGTAATACTATATGTTTTAAATATTATGGATAAATTTTACAACATTTAAAATTATTTATTACTCACTTTATATAAATAAAAAATTCCAGATAATACTTAAAAGTTTGACCTTTTTTTTTCCTTCAAAAGAACAAAAATTAGGTTACGATAATTTTCAAATTAGATTTAAATAATCAAGATATATACACCGTATTTAATTAACACCAATCCATTATAATTTGAAATCTTATTTGAAATCTAGTAATTTTATTTCACAGTAGCAATGGAAAAAAGAAATAAAAAAAAAACGATTCTTTCTATTTGGAATGGCCTTGCGTATAATTCCTATAATTTTGGAGAGGCGCACAGGACCGAAATTTCAGCACTACTGTACAGGGAATTTAAAATACCATAGTTGCATGATTAGCTAATGCCACTCACAGAACACCAAATATCTAATCTCGAGTGGAAACAAACTGGGGGTTAGGGTTATTCGTAACCGTCTATTAAATGTAAGGACTTCTTACCCAACTCGCAAGTTCACCCGCGTTTCTCGGAGTTGCCTTAGGAAATTGTTACTTGTAATCCAAGCTAGGTCAATTCACTCCTCTAGGAAATTGTTACTTGTAATCCAAGCTACGTCACTTCACTCCTCCATATGTTATAAGGAAACTTTAACACCCGCGCTTCTTACCACTTCTGTTCTAATTCTCCAACCCTATCTTTGCTTCTCTCTCAACTTCCGTGTTCTTTGTTTTCAATAATTCACCCAAAAACTTTCATCCATCAATCATCAACCAACCCACCATTGAATTAACCCTCTTCTCCTCAAAAAAAAATGCAAGAACATAGACCCTTTCTTCCGCATGGCTTCCAGTTCAGACCATCCGATGAAGAACTCATCGAACATTATCTCAAGAAGAAAGTTTCGGGAATATTCATCCCTCTTGCTGAGTATTTCATAAGGGATTGTAATCTTTACGAGAAAAAACTCTCTGAGATTTGGGATTCACACGGAGGACCCTTCTTAAATGCTGATGAGGATCTTTATTTCTTCACCCAATTGAAGAAAAAGTCTTCCAAGGGTTCCAGAATTGATCGCAAAGTCGGATCTTCTGGTGGTACATGGCAAGGGGAGGATGCTGGTAAAGACATAGTAAGCGGCCAATCCAAAATTAAAATCGGCTCCAAGAAGCGGTTTCGTTACGAAAAACAAGATTGTGAGGATCACGGGGCTTGGATCATGCACGAGTACACTCTACATATGCCCAAGAATCAAGCTACCAATTATGTGCTTTGCAGGCTCCGAAAGAATCAACCAACTGGCCATGATGTTATGAAGTACGGTTCTGCAAAGAAAAGAAAGCTGAAGGGTTTTCAAGACAACAGCAATCAATCCGAACAAGTAGCAGATATTGAGATGGATAGGCTGTTGGCCCACCAACAGAATCAACAACAGAACTACATGGATTATCAAGAAGTAAGCTACAGCAGTTCTGACATGATGAGTGAGCAGAGCTTATCTGGTGGAATGGGGCTTGCAACCAGTGTTTACGAGCCATCCATGGAGATGATGATGAGTCATTTTGATCAGATGATATGTAACCAACAACATGACTCCGGGAACAACATGCTTCAGGGTGGAAAACCTGGAGAGAATTATCATTGTCATTCTGAGAGTATCGCTGAAGTGCCCATGGCGGTGCCTGAATCATTGGTGCAACACGAAGAAAGTGATGGACTACCTGAGTTAATTGAGGAAGACTATTCTTTTCTGGAAGACTTACTGCATGATGATGCTGAAGAACCAATAGGGGATGTGAGCGGTTCGTTCGGCTTGATGCTGGACTTGGATGATCTCCTGTCATAAATAATTGAATTATGACTTCGATTTGTATTGTAACTGTAAGGACTTTTTCCCCATTTACTTTAATCCTTTGTTCGTATATATTCGTATTCTTTATTCTCTTGAACTTCAATGAATATGTTTTCTGCAAGCTGATAACAGGCAAAGGCATTTGGTTTGCATTTTAGCAAAAATCGTCATTAATTAGTTCCAATCAGTAAATCTGATGGTTCATTCTCTTATTCCGTTTATTTATTTACAACTGAGTTCGCAAAAAATGATTGTTTTGAGAATACAGATAAAAATGATGAGCTAGTTAGAATCTTTCTAAAATTCTACTTCTTAATTTTCATGAGGCACAAAATTTTGCTCCTTGTCTAATAGTATTTGGCAGCTCATCGTACTGTTAATCAATCCTTCAGTAAACCCTTCCACAAATTTTTTATATATGCATACACACACACACACACACACATATATATAAGATTTTATAGGTACAAGATGCAATGGGCTTGTATCACATCGCTGAGATCCCGTTCATGAATATATGATTTTGCATGGTTGATAATATCGTTTTGTTTATGTGAATGGTATTTTAGGCCTCGCAAATTTAGCGCTTTTATGCAATTTAGAGCCGAACTTTGAGAGATTTAACACGTTCGAACAATTATGTTTAGATTTTTTTTGTGTGTAAAAAAGGGGAACAACTGTTTCTTTACAGCCAAGCTAATGAGGAAAAATTTCAAAAGTTGTCCTACTATTTCCATTTATCTCTGAAAACAATAAACTTTTCATTTAGTTTAATTAAGCAAATAAAAAAAGCCACCCGGCAATTGAAAATTAAAAAAAAAATTGTATTGAAAGTAATTGGAATTCAATTCTATATTCACCCTAGGACATTTATAACTTTTTTTCTCAATTTCTATTATATAAAGTATTTGTTTACTACACAGGTTAATTACGTAAAATCATTTTTCTTAATGTGGATTAAGGTAAAAAAAAGAAGATATTATTTGGCATATACGATATATCAATAAAATTGGATCTAATACCCTTGTAATTTTTTATTTTGTTTACCAATAATACACCATTTGTCATTCCTATATCAATTTACTTATTTTACCTTTCATTTATAAGTCTTATGTTTTATTTATTTAATTTTATGTTTTATTTTACACTTATTATTAATTTTTAAGTTTTATGTTATATTTGTAAGTTTCTTTTGTTTACTCTTGATACACTAATTTATCATTTTTATGTTCATTTACTTGTTTGACATTTTATTTAGAAGTCTTATGTTTTATTTAGACCATTTATGTTCTATTTTACATTTAATGTTGATTTACAGATTTTATATTTTATTTGTAAGTTTTCGTTTTGTTTAGTGATAGAACACCAATATACTATTTTATGTTAATTCACTTCTTTTACCTTTCATTCATAAGTTTTATCTTGCATTTACATAATTCATGTTAATACAGACGTTGGATCTTCAATCAGGTAATTAAAGTTCTGAATAAGTAACATTTATTGTAATCGTTGCGGTTCACTCCTTGATCCTTAAAGGCTGGGAAACGGCAAAGCCACCCCAGTCAATTATGAAGAGCCTTGGTTCCAAGCGTCCCCTTAAGAAATCAACTTGCTCATCCAATATCTGACCAGCCATATTGTATTAAACACACTTAATTAATTTTACTTCTTCATTTTCATGAAGCACAGAATTTTGTTCCTTGTCTAATAGTATTTGGCAGCTCATCATACTGTCAATCAATCCTTCAGTAAACCCTTCCTCAAATTTATATATATATAAGGTTTTACAGGTGCAAGATGAAATGTGCTTATATCACATGGCTGAGATCCTGTTCATGAATAAATGATTTTGCATGATTGATAATATCGTTTTGTTTACGTGAACGTTATTTTTAGGTCTCGCAAATTTAGCATTTTTATGCAATTCAGAGCCGAACTTTTAGAGATTTAACACGTTCGAACAATTATGTTTTGATTTTTGTGTGTGTGTGTGTGTAAAAAAAAGGGAACAATTATTTCTTTAAAGCCAAGCTAATGGGGAAAATTTTCTAAAGTTGTCCTACTATTTTTATTTTATCTCTGAAAAAAATAATTTATTCATTTAGTTTAATTAAGCAAATAAAAAATCACCTGTCAATTGAAAATTAAAAAAAAGTTTTATTGAAAGTAATTGAAATTCAATTCTATATTTGTCCTAGGACATTTATAACTTCTTTTTTTCTCAATTTCTATCATATATGCTGCATTTACTTGGCAGTAATCGAAATGGGTTAGAATCAGAATAAGCTAGAATGGGAATGAGCTCGAATGGGAATGGAGAATGAGAATCAAAATAAATTGTTTATTTGAGATACAGGAATCAGAATTGGAATAGTCTGAATTGTTTCAAGTTACTAAAGTGCCCTTAGTTAATTATAATAATAACTATTGTTGTTATTATTATTATTAAAATTACTGTTAATATATTAATTAATTACATTCATATATTGTTAGTTTATTAATTAATTATAATTTATCATTAATAATAATAATAATAATAAATTAATAACAATAATCAAAATAAAAATATCATTATCAGCAAAATAATAATCCATTTCAAAAAATAATAATGATCATAATCAGATTCATCATAATCAGCAAAATAGTCCATTTCCAAAATAATAATAATAATAATAATAATAATAATAATAATAATAATAATCATCATCATCATCATCATCATCGTCGTCGTCAAATTAATCCATTTCCCAAAATAATCATCATCAACAAAAATAATCCATTTCCCCAAACAAAAAAAAAAAAACAGCAACAATCAAAATCTCAATTGTCATATTCATACACAACAACGGCAACACCAATCATTGTCATTAGTAGTGGTAGTAGCATCAGATCAGAACCGTCGCCATTAAAGACGAAATCAGAGATGAAATGAGACGGGGGCGAAATCGAGACGGCGAGGAAATTGACGCGGCCCAACGGAGACGAAACCAGCGGCGAACAACTGTCCACAGCCGATGAACCGCGATGTCAAAGACGGTGATGACTGCGATGGTGATGGAAGTAGCTCTGATGGCATTCGATTGGGAGGCACGGGTGGGAGAGTTTAGGTTTTAGGGATATTTTTTTCACTTTCTATATTTTTTATCTAAAGTGAGGGTATTTCTGGAATAATACAAATTAATGTGGGTAGAATGGGAAATGCAGGGAATGAGAGTTTGATTCCCAAGCCCCCCTTGGGAATCAGAAATTCCCAAGCCCACCTTGGGAATCAGACTCCCATATTTGATTCCCAAATTGTTGTGGGGTCTACGAAAATGAATCCGATTCCACTCCTTATTTTAGCAAGTAAACGCGGCAATGGTTTCGATTCTGGATTCTCATTCCTGAATCCGGCAAGTAAATGTAGCAATAAAGTATTTGTTTACTACACATGTTAATTACGTAAAATCATTTTTCTTAATGTGGATTAAGGCAAAAAAGAAGAAGAAGAAGAAGAAGATATTCTTATTAGCCATACATTATATATCAATAAATTTGGATCTAATACACTTGTAATTTTTTATTTTGTTTACCAATAATACACCAATTTGTCATTCCTATATCAATTTACTTATTTTATCTTTCAATTATAAGTCTTATATTTTATTTATTTAATTTTTATTTTATTTTACACTTATTATTGATTTACAAGTTTTATATTATATTTGTAAGTTTTTTTTTGTTTACTATTGATACACTAATTTATCATTTTTATGTTGATTTACTTGTTTACCTTTTGTTTAGAAGCCTTATATTTTATTTAGACCATTTATGTTCTAATTTACATTTATTGTTGATTTACAAATTTTATATTTCATTTGTAAGTTTTTTATTGTTTACTATTGATACGCTAATTTATCATTTTTATGTTGATTTACTTATTTTACCTTTTACTTAGAAATCTTATGTTGTATTCAGACAATTTATGTTCTAATTTACATTTAATGTTGATTTACAAATTTTATATTTCATTTGTAAGTTTTTGTTTTGTTTACTGGTAAAACACCAATATATCATTTTTATGTTAATTCACTTCATTTACCTTTCATTCATAAGTTTTATCTTGCATTTACATAATTCATGTTAAAAAAGATGTTGGATCTTCAATCAGGTAACTAAAGTTCCAAATAATTAACATTTATTGTAATCGTTGCGGTTCACTCCTCGATCCTGAAAGGCTGGGAAACGGCAAAGCCACTCCAGTCAATCAAGAGGAGCCTTGGTTCCAAGCGTCCCCTTAAGAAATCAACTTGCTCATCCAACATCTGACCAGCCATATTTTATTAAACACACTTAACTTTGTGCTATATTCTGAATTCCCACTTAGTGTCTTCATATTGTTGAAATTTACGTGCAGGAAAGCCATCTTCTTCAGCTGGTATCCGCTTTCTAGAACTGCTTAAGAAAGACGAAATGGCATTCGACAACCTTTATTGTGTAGCCTTTCGAATGATGGATGCTCAATGGCTTGCAAAACGGGCTTCATATATGGAATGTAACGTAAACTTAACCTAGCATCCTCCACTTTATGGACATATATATATATGTATATATATTTTTTTTTTACATGAACCATGATTTAGGCTTAATTGTTGTTATATGACTTTTTATTTTTTTTTCAGGATGTATTGAAGTCTACAAGAGCACAATTAGAGCGCGAGCTTAAACTCGAAGATGTTTCTTGTGTACGAGATTTACCCGCATACAATCTGTTGCATAGATAGATAGGTAGATGATCAAATTTGCATATTTTGAATTATGAAATAAAAACATCAGCTGTAGAGGTTGTTTATTTAAACTGTTGCTGCCATGATCTCTGTAACATTGCAAATTATATAGTTGGTATCATAGAAAGATGTATATTTATTGAACTAATTTGGTTTCAGGATCATTTTTTTCAATTATCAAGATCCGAAATCTCTTTTAGATCTCATTTGTCAATAATCATTTAATGTTTTAAAGAGTAATACCATATGTCTTAAATATTATGGATAAATTTTACAACATTGAAAAGTATTTATTACTCACTTTATATAAATAAAAATTCCAGATAACACTTAAAAGTTTGACCTTTTTTTTTTTACTTCAAAAGAACAAAAATTAGGTTACGAATATTTTCAAATTGGCTTTAAATAATCTAGATATATAAATAGTATTTAATTAACACCAATCCATTATTATTTGAAATCTTATTTGAAATCTAGTAATTTTATTTCACAGTAGCAATGGAAAAAAGAATTTGAAAAAAACGATTCTTCCTATTTGGAATGGCCATGCGTATAATTCCTATTATTTTGGAGAGGTGCACAAGATCGAAATTTCAGCACTACCGTATAGGGGAATTAAAATCCCATAGTTGCAGATTAGCTAACGCCACTCACAGAACACCAAATATTAATCTAGAGTGGAACAAACTGGGGGTTAGGGTTATTCGTAACCGTCTATTAAATGTAAGGAATTCTTACCCAACTCGCAAGTTCACCCGCGTTTCTCGGAGTTGCCTTAAGAATTTGTTACTTGTAATCCAAGCCACTTAACTTCACTTCACTTCAAACTGAGGGTTAGGGTTATTCGTAACGGTCTAGTAAATGTAAGGAATTCTTACCCAACTCGCAAGTTCACCCGCGTTTCTCGGAGTTGCCTTAGGAAATTGTTACTTGTAATCCAAGCCACTTAATTTCACTTCACTTCACTCCTCCATATGTTATAAGGAAACTTCAACACCCGTGCTTCTTACCACTTCTGCTCTAATTCTCCAACCCTATCTTTGCTTCTCTCTCAACTTCAGTGTTCTTTGTTTTCAATAATTCACCGAAAAACTTTCCTCCATCAATCATCAACCAACCCGCCATTGAATTAACCCTCTTCTCCTCCAACAAAATGCAAGAACACAGACCCTTTCTTCCACATGGCTTCCAGTTCAAACCATCCGATGAAGAACTCGTCGAGCATTATCTCAAGAAGAAAGTTTCGGGAATATTCATCCCTCTTGTTGAGTATTTCATAAGGAATTGTAATCTTTACTCTGAGATTTGGGATTCACATGGAGTACCCTTCTTAAATGCTGATGAGGATCTTTATTTCTTCACCCAATTGAAGAAAAAGACTTTCAAGGGTTCTAAAATTGATCGCAAAGTCGGATCTTCTGGTGGTACGTGGCAAGGGGAGGATGCTGGTAAAGATATAGTAAGCGGCCAATCCAAAATCAAAATCGACTCCAAGAAGCGGTTTCGTTACGAAAAATGAGGTTGTGAGGATCACGGGGCTTGGATCATGCACGAGTACACTCTACACATGCCCAAGAATCAAGCTACCAATTATGTGCTTTGCAGGCTCCGAAAGAATCAACCATCTTGCCATGATATTATGAAGTACGGTTCTGCAAAGAAAAGAAAGCTGAAGGATTTTCAAGACAACAGCAATCAATACGAACAAGTAGCAGATATTGAGATGGATAGGCTGTTGACCCACCAACAGAATCAACAACAGAACTACATGGATTATCAAGAAGTAAGCTGCAGCAGTTCTGAAATGATGAGTGAGCAGAGCTTATCTGGTGGAATGGGGCTTGCAACCAGTGTTTACGAGCCATCCATGGAGATGATGATGAGTCATTTTGATCAGATGATATGTAACCAGCAATATGACTCCGGGAACAACATGATTCCGTGTGGAGAAACTGGAGAGAATTATCATTGTCATTCGGAGAGTATTGTTGAAGTCAGTGCAACACGAAGAAAGTGATGGACTACCTGTGTTAATTGAGGAAGACTATTCTTTTCTGGAAGACTTACTTCATGATGATGCTGAAGAACAAATAGCGGATGTGAGCGGTTCGTTCGGCTTGATGCTGGACTTGGATGATCTCTTGTCATAAATAATTGAATTATGACTTCGATTTGTATTGTAACTGTAAGGACTTTTTCCCCATTTACTTTAATCCTTTCTTCGTATATATTGGTATTGTTCAGTTTCTCGTATTCTTTATTCTCTTGAACTTCAATGAGTATGTTTTCTGCAAGCTGATGACAGGCAAAGGCATTCGGTTTGCATTTAAGCCAAAATCATCATTAATTAGTTCCAATCTGTAAATCTGATGGTTCATTCTCTTATTCCATTTATATTTACAACTGAGTTCGCAAAAAACGATTGTTTTGAGAATACAGATAAAAATGATGAGCTAGTTAGAATCTTTTTAAAAATCTACTTCTTAATTTTCATGAAGCACAGAATTTTGTTCCTTGTCTAATAGTATTTCGTAGCTCATCATACCGCCAGTCAATCCTTCAGTAAACCCTTCCACAAATTTTTATATATGCATATATATATTTAAGATTTTATAGGTACAAGATGAAATGGGCTTGTATCACATGGCTGAGGTCCTGTTGTTGAATAAATGATTTTGCATGATTAATAATATCATTTTGTTTACGTGAATGGTATTTTAGGTCTCACAAATTTAGCGTTTTTATGCAAGAGCCGAACTTTTAGAGATTTAACACGTTCGAACAGTTATGTTTTCAATTTTTATTTTTTGTGTGTGTGTGTGTGTGTAAAAAAAGGGAACAGTTGTTTCTTTACCGCCAAACTAAAGAAGAAAAACTTCGAAAGTTATCCTACTATTTTTATTTTATCTCCAAAACAGTAATTTATTCATTTAGTGTAATTAAGCAATTTAAAAAAATCACCTGTCAATTGAAAAAAAAAATTGTATCGAAAGCAATTGGAATTCAATTCTATACTGGTTTGGGACTTTATAAACTTTTTTTTTTCAATTTTCTATCATATAAAGTATTTGTTTACTATATAGATTAATTATGTAAAATCATTTTGTATTAATTATTTTTTATTTTGTTATTCAATATAATTGATGATGATGATGATAATAATAATAATAATAATAATAATAATAATAATAATAATAATAATCTCTTTAAATTAATGATTTTATTTCGCAATTGAATAAAGATAATTTTGGATTTTTATATATTTGCAGATATATATGGAATTGCATTAAATATAAAACTCATTTTCAAAATTAAATTTTAAAAAGTTACTCTTGCCTATTTTTCAAACTCCGCTATGGGATAAAGTAAGTTTTTCCAAAGTAGTTTAAAAAAAATTATCGAACACCAAAATTATTTTTAAGTCTCTCTAAAGTAATCTCAAAAGGGCCTCATAAAATAATATTTCATTTTGATATAACTTAAAAATTCAAACAAACCTAATAGGCAATACGTAAAAATAGATAATGTGAGAGGACTTTACAATTTTTAAAAAATGCATGAACTAAGTGATAATTAGCTCAAACAGTCGTGACTAAAAGAGCATTTACCCACAAAAAATAATTCAAAAAAACATAAGAGCTATATTAACGATAATTATCAAATTACATATCCTCACTAAAAGATGGTAAATTTAAATCTATGAAGTTCTTTATCAAGAGGGAAAAAGATGAAAAGTAAGAAATACAAAGATGAATTGATACCTTAACTTTGAGATTGGCCACGTACATGCAAAACTCCTCCAGGTACCAATCACATAATGGCAGCAAATGTTAATATACTCTACTATACTTTGCCGACCGGCACCAATTGCAGCCCCTACTAAATACATTGGCAAATTAATTCAATAAATGCATGATACAAAAGACTAAGGCTCCGTTTGCTATTATTGTTGGGAGATGTGACTTCATCAACTCTTAAGTGTTAATTGGTAAATAAAAAAAAAAGGTGACTTATGCGTAATAAATCGACAATACTTTCACTATTCTTGTCGAAATAATCATTATAAAAAATATGTTATATATCATACATTATCAACTTACGTGAGAGTACAGGGCTACAGGCTGGACACCGCTAAGTAACATTGAGAAAGCTAAGGGGACAGACAGTGATCTTGTAACAGATTCCAATACTTCTTCATCGCTTGTAAATAAATAAACAATTTTTCTGATGAGCACATTATTATCGAAAAGAAAACTCTGTTACACATGGAAGCAATTACGGCAACTTTGATGGAAATTTTGCAGCTTTAGCATTTCCTCTCCCCAATTCATTTCAAACCCGAACTCTGGACATAAATACATACGTTTGTGTGTGTGTGTGTGTGTATGCAATAAAGCATCAGTATTTGAGTTTGCAAAGCATATACGCCACTAGAAACTCAATGTTTCAAAATCTTTCATACCTAATTGAGGCTAGGAGGCCAAAGCATAACATGAACTCGCAAGCTATGATGTTGAGGCTACAAAGTAGTACATTTGATTTCATTAGTATATGCCTATGACACTCTTAATATATATGGGGAAGTAATGATATCATGGGCAGCAGTAATTACCTAATTAATGATGAGCGACAGTGTCATGTGATATTGTTTGATTAATCCACAATTTAAATACTATTTACAAGATGTCCCAAAGTCCAGCTACGTTTTCAGGTGCTTACTATATGGTAAACACTAATGACCACTAAATTATACTTATGTATGTAAGTATTTTTCAATAACCCATTATATCCATAGTCTTAAAACAAGTAAATAATCATAGAAAAAAAACACATTTTTCTTATTTTTATTATTATCATATATACTTTTGATAGTCTAATCTAATGTGTTTGTCAAAAGATGTGACGGATTTTGCCTGTTAAAATTATTATTTATTTTTTACAGTAAATTTGAATATCAAACTTTTAACTTAAGAGACATAATGGGTAATTCGAATGAAGGGAAAAAAAGTTATAGGGACTGAAATAATAAAAGCGAAGCGAAAAATATTAGACAATTATGTAGTATATCATTCTGTAATGTAGCTTGCAGCGCATTGAAAATCCAATTTTAGGGTAAAAAAGAAAAAAAGAAAATAGAACCAACATAGACTTATCATATGGAGATGGCAAATATCTCAACTCTGGCATTTTTCCATAAATTTAATGAGAATTAGTGTTTATTAAGAATGCTCGGTTGCACTTATGTACCATATCATACGCTCGAAGATGTCAAGAGTTTAATTAGAGGAAAATAACTCAGCAAAAGGATTTAAATTGAATCATCTCCAAGTATTAGGGCATCAACCACCAGTGACATACAAATAATTTGAGTTTTTAAGCTGTGAGCATAGGTGCCTTTCTATGGTCAAGTGAAATTGCCAAAAACAAATAACGGCAATGAACCATGGGCAAGAAATGTCCTGCCCTGACTATTTGCTATGTCTTTGCCTTGGCCAAGAAATTTGAAGATTGAACTTGAGACGATAAACGCAGGGAGCAAAATTGTTGCTGTAATAAGATGTATTATCCACTAAATAAATTGAAATTATAATAAAAATTAAAATGAGTATTGGAATGCTGCTCAGTAAGAGGAGCCAGATATACACACATATAATTGATCGATGGCATACTGATCGTTAATCAGCTCTCTCTTGTAATATGTATATTAATTTCCATTTATTTTTACAAATTAATCAAGTAGAACTTTAATATATCTAGCTATACGTGCTAGCTCGTCGGATTAATTAAAATCATCACACATGTTGAATGAGATACCCAGCACATTAATCATAGAAATTAAAGAGCAAAATTAGAGCTACAAGTGCAAACTAGTTAATGTTAAGATCTGTTCAAATATTTGTTTGACCAAAACCGAAATATTGTTTGTCTCTCGAATATTTAACTGGCAATACGCAGCCAAACTTGAGCTACGATCAAGTATTAATTTTATTGCAGACATATATATTTATTTGCGACGCAAGCAATGTTGTATATGATGCCAATTTTTCAATAAGTTGCTGATTAATTAGCTAGTGGGGATGGAAAATTTATTATTTGCTGTTTTACCATGCATAGTGACACAACTTAAAAGTATTTGATTTACTCTCAAGTATAGGAGTGCTTAGTTATAATATATCTCGGTGAGTCCGAGGTCGATCTACAGAGAAAAGATTTAATTTGTTTATTTTATTTTATCTAAAATTTGAAAATAAAACTTAAATATAAACAACTTAATTTAAATAAAACTATGAAATTGAATTAGTTAGGGTTGTGGATTTACTTTTAGTAGTAAATAAAACTTAATAAATTCCTTTTTCCATTTTTTAGATTTATCGCTCAAAAGATTAATTATATAAATTATTATTCTTTTTCCTTTAATTTTATGATGGATTAAGTATTCATTGTGCCAAAATTTAATTTGTCTACAATAAGTCAAAATACCATTTTACCCTACCTTATATTTAGATAAAAAGATTTTATTGTGCCAAACTCCCTTGTTTGTCTACGATAAATCAAAATCTCATAATATAAAATATGTATAAAATTAAATAGAAAATAATTTAATTTATAAAATTAAAAATAGAATTTCATTAAATCATATTTATTTCCTAAGAGTTTCACCTTCCCCTAACTATTAATATTTAGTTAAACATTTTTTTATAAAGGAAATTACTAAAATTGAAAAACACATAATTAAAATTGGAATTTGAAAATTGAAATAAAACTAATTTTATTGATTGAAAATAAATTACAAAGAGAGATAAGAAGATGAATTTGGGGGAAAAGAAGAGAAGAGAAGGTGTGGAGAGGTGTGTTCGCCCCCTCTATTTATACTAATAGATGGTAAATCTACACCACACAAATTAAAAATTTAATTACATCTTAACCTTACATTTGTCCCATTAATAATCCCACTAATAAAACATATACCTAACTTATCCACTCAAGCATATCTAACACATTCCACTAACAATTACCATATCTAATATGATAAAAACTTATAATTTTACAATTACTACATTTACTGTGGTAAAAATATAAAAAATTTCAATAAAAGTCTTGGATCCTCCTCGAAAATGACATAATTTCTCAGACTTTTGGAATCTAAATTTGACATCCATGCATTTGTTCGAATCCTCAAATTGTATGAAATTATTATTTTTACCTAATAAACACAAAAAAATACACAAAATCAAATATTTAGAAAAATAATTAGAAATTCACAATATATTACACAATTACAAATATAAATTACATTAATAAAACAAAATAACATTTTTATCCCTTAATAAACATACAATTTTTAACATTAGTCACACCCCCAACTAGCTTACTGTTAGCCCCTAGCAATTAAAGCATTATATTAACTTAAGATTTACAAAATTCACATGGAAGTTAATAGTTGTTCATCTATCCTCTAAACTACCAAATAATTAAACTCTCCAATTTTTTTTTTGGTCATCCACTCATCATCCAGAATATCATAAACCTTTTTTTGTGCTCAAGTAATTAACACAATACTTATGGGATTTTATTAAAATAAAACAAAAATTTCATTCTAAAACTTATTAAAAATTCTATCTTCAAGCAGTAGATTATTCAAGCTTTTTTTTAACCTATGTAGCGAGCTTTAGGCCGACGACTCCCTTTCCAGTTGACCTTAGGGCACTAGGTGTTGAGATACCCCTATGGACTTAATTACTCAGGTTTTTAATAAATAAGCAAACAATATATCTATAACCCATGTAGCGAGTTTTAGGTCAGTGACTTCCAGACCAGTTGACCTTAGGACATTAGGTGTTGAAACACCCCTACAGACTTAATTACTCGGGTTCTAGATATAACAAAATTAAATTCATTCAATTTTTTTTGGAATATACAATTTCTACCACCTAAGATATTATTCTTAATAAATCAAAAGAACTAAATGCTACAAAAATTTTAACTTACAACCCACTAGTATGTGTCATAGTGTGTGTGTGTGAAGAATGATTTAATAATACCTATTAAATGAGTAAACAACGAAATAACTTTATAACCATATAGAGGAGAGTTCAAAAATTTGAGTAATTCAAAGAAAAAAAAACTTATTATGAATTTTAAAATCAAAATATAATTTAATAAGACTGTTAGGATGCGTATAAAAAGTTGTGACTCTTTACAAAGCCATCCTAGACAAAAAGAAAATTATTGATTGTTTTTGGTTTTTTTGGGTTTTTTTTTAAATTAAACACACCTATTTACAATTTACGTCAATTATCCCTTCCCCCCAACCTAATTTAAACATTATATACATGCAGAAAGATGAAAAAGAGAAAGGAAATATAAATAATAAAAGAAGAAATAGGAAAGATCACACCTGAAAAACCTGCTGAAGATGCATTTCTAGAGTCTTTCTACCCCATATTTTGTCATCTTCGACAAAAGCATTACTAGGATTTGCTATATTCCACATCTGTCAACTATTCCTTCCCCCCAACCTGAACAAAACATTGTCCTCAATATCTTAAAGGAAAGAAGTAGAGTTTAGAAGACACAACCTCATAGCTCTAAGAAGATTGTTACAACCGAAGAGTTAAATCTAATTTGTACTTCTTACTAGGGCTAGGGTTACCATCATTAGTCAACCATTCCAAGGCCAAGGTTTTAGGATCTAGCTCTGGTTTGTAAGTTTGTAAGTTTGTAAAAGATCAAGTAACTCATTAGCAGTAGAAGCACAAACAAAAAGATTTTTTGTAGAGATTGAAATAAAATGATTCTTAATTGCATGGTTAATGAATGTGAGCAACCCATCAAAAAAATTTATTAACATTTAGTAAACCGATGGGTTTTTGATGGATATTTAAATGAGCCCAAAATGCAAATGTAATTAATGTCTCTAAAGTTGCAAGATCTCCTGACAAGAAAATGAAAGCGTCAGTATGATTTATCATCTCAATTATTCACTATTGCATACTTGAGACAACTGACTCTTCTCCAGTTGGTACATCATACCTGCATCCTAGAGGTTTTGAGGCTTGTGGAATGATACCTAGTACTTGGTTTCCTCTAATAAAAATAGTTTCTGAGACAAGTTTTGATAACCCGCGGTCACCTTCTCTATATACAAGGTGCATTTCCTCTCAGCTATGGCACGACCAAGATCTACAGCTACTTGAATGAACTCTTTGTATTTTCCATATTGAAATCTAGAGAGCATACAAATATTTTTGAATTGTCTACTCGAAGATGATGCCATTAGAATAATCTTCAAAAACAAGATGTGAGTGGTTTTAAAAAAGAGCTCTTATTTAAAGATCTAAGTGACAGACAAAATGAGAAACATCTGTAAATAGGTTGGTGTATTTGTCAGATAACATGTAAAGCTCATGTCTCAATTATTCAAAAGCAAACAGTAAAAAGAAAAGCAAACAGTGAAAAGAAAAATAAAAGAAAACAAATCATGATGAAATACAAATCACACCATTAAATGCAAGAATACAAATGATAAAAAAGCAATAAAGTAAAAAGATATTTACTGGTAGTTGTGATTGTGGCTCACATCTTCCTCTGGTTTTACGTTCAATAACGGATTGAACGCCCTCCATGGGTCAAGGATAAGCGTCCTATCCAGTGTTCTTATAAACTGGCAAACAAGATCTTTTTGAGTCAGATTCCCAAGACTAAAATGTGCACTTTCGTTTTGGAACAGTCTCCATAATCTGTGTATCTCGTATTGCACATGTCATCTTCGATGCTCTCAAGCGATCATAAGATATCATCCAACGATTCTTTACTTATGCCATCTTTGACGAATTTAATTTTATCCTCTCGACTATCAAAAATCATTCCTAAAGATTTACAAACTTCTAGTCTGCAACTAAGTCGTACTTAATTATGACATTTTGAGCCAAGTTGTTTAGCTCTCATTTTCTTAGCAAACGTATTTTACCAAAACCAGGCATGTAAGAAATAAATGGATTAGAAAATTCACCAGCTAATCGGACCTTTACTTTAATTAACCAACGAATGTCAGAAGGAATGCCATTGATCATTAACGAACGCAATCGTTCACAACGAGATTTGCTAATTTTCTTAAGGGCATTTTGAGGGAGAAAAGGAAAAAACTTATGCAAGTTATGTTGTATTTCTTTCATGCTTGATTTTGAGATTTCAGTTATTGTGGGAAACTGATGATATCGACTTGAGAAGTCACGGAGTACTATTATCTGCCATTTATATGGAAAAATAAATTGAAACACACTAAAATCAAATCTGCAAAATGAAATCAAGCATGAAAGTGAGCAAAACGAAGCACACTGTAGAAAAGGAAAATGAACTTATTTTCGTCCTCTCATTGAGTTAACTTCAAGCTCCAATTGAAATTCGTATATGCCACTTTCTACCGTTCTGAGTTGTCCCTCTAGATCCTCAACATAGGACACGAATTCTAGTGGTTGTAGATCTCAAAGTGAATGTGATTTACAGCTTTGTATCAGGCCTTTTAAGTGAAATTTCACACACAGAAATCTTTTAAGATATGTGAATAGGAATTTTCTCATTGAAGTGCTCATGATGTAAAATGAAAATTGATGAGAGAATGTACAACTGTCAAACAAACATGCTTACACAAGAAAAATAATGTTAAAAAAATATATGTACAGTACATCAAAAAAATAAAATAAACAATGAAACGGTAAAATAATAGTAAAAAAACAAATCATTAAAGACTTAATCAATAATTGGTGGGTCACTCAAATTAATTTCGGTGTCCTCATCACGTCAATGATGTTCCAGATATGATTTTAATCTTTGACCATTAACTTTGAGTGTGACACCGTTCTTTGGATTCTCAATTTCTATGGCCCCATATGAATATACATTTTTTACAACAAATGGCCACTCTATTTTGACTTTAATTTCCCTGGAAATAAATGAAGACGAGAATTATAAAGCAACACTTTTTGACCAATCTCAAATGTTTTTTGAAAAATTCTTTTATCATGAAATGCTTTTGTTCTTGCCTTAATAATTCTTGAATTTTCATATGCATCATTTCTTAATTCCTCAAGTTCATTCAATTGTAATTTTTGCACATTATCAACATCATCCAAATTTGAATTAAAAGCTTTAATAGCTCAAAAAGATTTATGTTCAAGTTCAACAGATAAGTGACAAGGTTTACCATAAACTAACCAATAGGGTGAAATTCCTAAAGACGTTTTAAATGTAGTACGGTATGCCCAAAGTGCATCAGTCAATCGAAGAGACCAATATTTGCGGTTTAGGTTAACTATTTTTTTTAAATTTATTTTATCTCCCTATTTGCTAATTCAACTTGACCATTTGTTTGAGGATGATAAGGAGTATCAACTTTATGTGTAATTTCATATTTTTTCATTAAAAACTCAAATGACTTATTACAAAAATGCCTACCTTCATCATTAATAATGGCTCGAGGGATTCGAAATCGACTTAGAATGTTTTCTCTTAAAAATTTAACGACAGTTTTACTATTATTATTTTGATAAGATATTGCTTTAATCCATTTTGAGACATAATCAACTGCCACTAATATGTACACAAATCCAAAAGATAGTGGAAATGGACCCATGAAATCAATTCCCCAATAGTCAAATATTTCAATTTCAAGTATGAGATTTAAGAGCATCATGTTTCTTTTAGTAATTGATCCTAATTTTTGACAGTTTTCACAAGTTTTGCAATATTCATATGTGTCTTTAAATATGGTAGGCCAATAAAATCTACTTTATAAAAGTTTAGCCATAATTTTTCTTGAAGAAATCTACCCCATGCTTCAGAATGACAAAAATTTAATGACATGCTTACCTCATTATTAGGAATGCATCGTTAAAAAATCTGATAAGAGCAATATTTGAATAAGTAAAGATCATCCCAATAAAATTTCTTTTTCTGCTGAGTATTCCATTGCGAAGGCATTTTACCTGTAACAAGGAAATTAACAATGTTAGCATACCATGGTATTGAAGTAACAGATAATAAAAATTCATCACGAAAGAAATCATTGATTAATGTTATATTAGTGCAGATTTCAGATGTGAGTCTTGATAAATGATTAGCAACGACGTTTTCGACACCCTTTTTATCTTTGATGGTGAGGTCAAATTCTTGAAGTAACAAAATTCAACGAATTAGTCTTGGTTTGACATCCTGTTTAGTCATCAAATATCTCACAGCAGCGTGATCAGTAAAAACAATAGTTTTAGAACCAAACAAATATGAGCGAAATTTGTTTAATACATACACCACAGCAAGTAATTCTTTTTCAGTTGTCGAATAATTCATTTGATTATTATCCAAAGTCTTACTCGCACAGTGAATCACAAACGACTTACGATCCCTTTTTTGTCCTAAAATAGCACTAATAGGAAAGTCACTTGCAGCACACATTAATTCAAAAGGCAAAGACCAATCAGGAGATTGCATAATAGGTGCAGATATCAAAAGGCAAATTATTTTCTCAAAAGATTTTTGGCAATCATCAGTCCATTCAAATGGTGCATCTTTTAATAAGATGTTACAAAGTGGTTTAGATATAACACTAAAGTTTTTTATAAACCTCTTATAAAATACTGCGTGCCCTAAAAAAGATAGTACATCTCTAACTATTTTTTGTTGTGGCAATTTAGATATGACTTCAATTTTTACTTTGTCAACTTCATTTCCTTTAACAGATATAACATGACCCAAAACAATTCTAGAAGTAACCATATAATTGCATTTTTCCCAATTTAAAACGAGTTCTTTTTCAACACATCTTTTTAAAAAGTTTTTCAAATTATCAAGGCAATCATCAAAAGAATTCCCGAACACTGTCAAATAATCTATAAAGACCTCTAAACAATGTTCAATTATATCAGTGAAAATACTTAACATGCATCTTTGAAATGTTGCAAGAGTATTACAAAGTCCAAATGACATTCTTTTAAATTCAAATGTTCCAAAGGGGCATATAAATGTAGTTTTTTCTTAGTCTTCAAGTGCTATAAGAATTTGATAATAACCTGAATACCCATCTAAAAAGCAATAGTAGGGATGTCCAACTACTCTTGCTAAAATTTGGTCAAGAAATGGTAAAGAAAAATGATCTTTTCTAGTGGCTTTATTTAATTTCCTATAATTAATGCACATGCGCTAACTAGATGTAATTCGTGTTGGAATTAATTCACCTTTTTCATTTTTAACAACAGTGATTCCAGATTTTTTAGGCAATACTTGTGTAGAACTTACCCACTTACTATCAGAGATAGGGTAGATAATTATCGCATAAAATAACTTAAGAACTTCTGTTTTTACTACTTTTTTCATGTGTGGGTTTAATCTTTTTTGAGGTTGTTGACATGTTTTACCATTTTCTTCCAAATTGATTCTATGTGTGCAAATTAAAGTTTTAATACCTTTAATGTCATCAAAAGTCCATCCAATTGCATTTTTATACTTTTTAAGAATAGATAGTAACTTACCTTCTTGGTCGCTTGATAAGTTCGAAGAAATCGCAACAGGATAAGTATGTTCTTCTCCAAGATAAACATACTTCAATCCCTCTGGCAAAGGTTTCAATTCCAATTTAGGTACTTCTTATTGTTCAATCTTTTCAATAATTCCAAGCTCCTCAAATTTTGGTTTCCCATTATCAGTTTGAAAAGTCTGACAATCAAATAACAAATTTATATTAGAAGTATCATGTTCAAGTTGTTTATTTAATTCAATTGAATTAACCAAACAAATATCACTAAGTTAAAAAAAAACTTCCTTTTTGAATATTCTCCTCTATACAAGATTTAAGCAATTCCTTTTGTTTATCAATCTCATCTTCATTCTCATTTTTCTCATCAGGTTGCCTACACATATTGAAAACATTCAATTCCAGAGTTATTTTTCCAAATGAAAAATTCATTAAATTATTTCTACAATTAATCAAAACATTAGCAGTTGTTACAAATGGTCGACCCAAAATTACAAAATTTTTTTTATAATTATTCACAACAAGTTCAGTTTCTAAAACAATAAAATCCACATGGTATATGAATTTATCAACTTGTACTAAAATATCTTCCACTATTCCTTTTGGTATTTTAACTGATCTATCGGCAAGTAAAAGTATAGTTGAAGTTGGTTTTAACTCACCAAGATTAAGTTGAAGAATAACTGAATGTGGAAGCAAATTAACACTAGCACCAAGGTCTAACAAAGCATGCTCAATTTTGTCCAATAATACAAGAAATAGTAGGACAACCAGGATCTTTATATTTTAACTTATTATTAGTAGACAGAATGGTACTTACCTATTCAGCCATGAATGCACTCTTTTTTACCTTCAATTTCCTCTTAACAGTGCACAAGTCCTTTAAAAATTTGGCATATAAAGGTACCTGCTTGATTGCATCTAATAGGAGAATGTTAATTTTCACTTGCTTAAAGATTTAATAAATTTCAGAAGAGTGGTTTGATTTCCTTGGTTTATTCAATGCATGCAAAAATGATGGTTTAGATGGAATAGTAGTTATTTCTTCATTAGGTGTAAGCTTATCTAATTCTTCCTTACCCGTTGAACTGTCATTTTTACAAGGTTCAGGAATAGGCCGATCAATAACCTTACCATTACAAAGAGTTATAATTGACTTAACATGGTCCATCGGTGCATTTTGAATCTTAGGATTTGGTTGTGGTTGAGTTGAAAATTTTCTTTTTTCTTGAATTATAAGTGCAAAAGAAAGTTTAGCAAGAGTATCTTTCAAATCAGAAAAAGTTTGTGCATTTTGATTGTTAATAGTTTCTTGCTTCTTAATAAATAAATGCATTGTATTTTCCAAATTTTTCTATGGTGGTGGAGCATATAGTACATAAGGATGAGTATTTTGAAAATTTTATGGAGGTGGTGCTTGTGAAGATTGTGCATTATTATTATTCCTCTAACTGAAATTTGGATGATTTCTCCAACCAGGATTATAAGTCTGTGAATATGAGTTTGGTTTATTAAAAGTGTTGATGACATTAGCTTGATCATGCAAACATTCTTTGAGTGCAGGCAGAGTGGGACAATCTTGAGTGAAATGATCAGAATTACAAACATCACATGCAATTTCTTGAACAGGTTTTACTTGATCACTTTTTTTATTTTTCAAAGCTTCAACCTTCCTAACTAGGGATGCAAATTTTTCTTGTAGATCATGATCTTCCCTAAGGTTGTAGATTCCTCCATTAGATGGAGATGGTTATGGTTTATTAGTCAATTAAAAAGTTCCAACAGCATCCTAATGTTGTGCATTTTCAGCTAATTGGTCAAGGTAATCTAGTGCATCTTCAGGATTTTTATTTTTAAATTCACCATTACACATCATTTCTACAACTTGTCTAGTTTGTGGTATTAGGCCCTTGCAGAAATAAATGACCAATCGCCAAGTTTCAAAACCATGGTGTGGACATATGTTAAGTAATTCTTCAAATCTATCCCAATACTGGTATAATGTTTCTTCATTTTTTTAGTAAAAGAAGCGATTTTCCTTTTAAAAGAATTTGTTCTATGAGGTGGAAAATTTTTTTTCAAAAACTACTCTTGCATGTTATTCCAAGTTCTTATTGATCCAGATCTAAGGTTTTGTAGCCAAGTTTTAGCTTTATTTTTTAATGAAAAAGGAAAAAGCTTTAATCTAATTATGTTCATGCTACAATTTTGGTCTGTGTATGTATTACAAACTTCCTCGAAATCTCTTAGATACAAATATGGATTTTAATATTCTAAACCATGAAATATTGGTAAAAGTTGAATAATACCTGGTTTGAAGTTAAATCGAGATGTTTCTGGAGGAAATACTATACACGACGGTGCTCCAGTTCTGGTTGGATTCATGTAGTCTTTCAAAGTTCTCGACTGATCATGTTGAGATTGGTTGTTTCCTTGATCAATTGGAGGATTAAGTTGCCCTAAATTGTTTTCGTCTTGGATCTCGTCCATGATTGGTGATGGTTATTGAGATTCACGAATTAACCTGCCACTTGAAGTTCGAGACTAACGCCTCATACAATAACTATATCACAAAGATAACAAACAAATTAGTAATATAAAAACTAAATGAAAATTACAAAAAAATGAAAAATTAAATATGTCAATAATATAAGTGTATAAAAGAAAATTAATAACATAAAATTAAATAACAATTTTGGTGGTTGAACCCACCAATTAAATTAACAAAAAACATAAAGCATAAAATAAATGCAAAAAAAAAAAATGGTGGTTGAACCCACCATATAAAATAAAACAAAATGCAAAATAATAAATTAATAACTTAAAATTAAATAAAAAAACCGGTGGTTGAATCCATCAATAAAAAAATAAAAATAAAAATAATGCAAAAATAAAAATTAAAAATTAAATACTGAAATAAAAAAATTAGTAGTTAGTTAGTTAAGTGTTAGTAGTTAGTTTTCTTGGTCCAAATTAAGTCTAAATAAGTCTAAGTCTAATTATTGTGAGAAATTTCATTTAGGGATCTTATTGAAATTATTTATAATTTTATGGCCACACCGTAATATTTAGAAGTTTAGAATTGAGCCATGTGGGATGAAAATGAAGATTTAAAAATATTTTGGGTTCAAAACGTAATTATGAGACGAAGAGTAAGAAACGAGAATTGTTAGGGTGAAACTAGAATTATGAAAGATGTGGGGGTAGAAGAGAATTTAAGAAAAAGAAAAGGGGGCAACAAAAATTTACAAAAAATAAAAAAAGAAAAATAAAACAAAATAAATACCTTTCCCTGATAACGGCGCTAAAATTTGACACGACTTAAAAGTGTTTGATTTACTCTCAAGTACAAGAGTACGTAATTATAATATATCTCGGTGAGTTCGAGGTCGATCCATAGGGAAAAGATTTAATTAATTTATTTTATTTTATCTAAAATTGAAAATAAAACTTAAATATAAACAACTTAATTTAAATAAAACTATGAAATTGAATTAGTTAGGGTTGTGGATTCACTCTTAGTAATAAATAAAACTTAATAAATTCTTTTTTTTATTTTTTAGATTTATCGCCCAAAAGATTAATTATATAAATTATTATTATTTTTCCGTTAATTTTATGATGGATTAAGTATTCATTATGCCAAAATTTAATTTGTCTACAATAAGTCAAAATACCATTTTACCCTACCTTATATTTAGATAAAAAGATTTTATTGTGCCAAACTCCCTTGTTTGTCTACAATAAATCAAAATCTCATAATATAAAATATGTATAAAATTAAATAGAAATAATTTAATTTATAAAATTAAAAATAGAATTTCATTAAATCATATTTATTTCCTAAGAGTTTCACCTTCCCTAACTATTAATATTTAGTTAAAAAATTTTATTAAGGAAATTACTAAAATTTAAAAACACATAATTAAAATTGGAATTTGAAAATTGAAATAAAACTAATTTTATTGATTGAAAATAAATTGCAAAGAGAGATGAGAAGAAGAATTTGGGGGAAAAGAAGAGAAGAGAAGGTGTGGAGAGGTGTGTTCACCCTCCTTTATTTATACTAATACATGGTAAATCCATACCACACAATTATACTAATACATGGTAAATCCATACCACATAATTATAAAAAATCTAATTACATCTTAACCTTACATTTGTCCCACTAATAATCCCACTAATAAAACATAAATCTAACTTATCCACTCAAGCATATCCAACACATTCCACTAACAAGTATACCTAATATGATAAAAACTTAAAATTTTACAATTACCACATTTACGGTGGTAAAAAAATAAAAAATTTCAATAAAAGTCTTGAATCCTCCTCTATAATGACATAATTTTTCAGACTTTTGGAATCCAAATTTGACATCCATGCATTTGTTCGGAGCCTCAAATTACATGAAATTATTATTTTTACCTAATAAACACACAAAAATACACAAAATCAAATATTCAGAAGAATAATTAGAAATTCACAATATGTTACACAATTACAAATATAAATTACATTAATAAAACAAAATAACATTTTTATCCCTTAATAAACATACAATTTTTAACACTAATCAAATAGGTTTGCAACTATATATTGAGTAACGACAATATTGTTCATTGTAAGGTGAGAATTATATCATTGACTAGATCATACATGTATTTGTGTGTGTATAGATATATATATATATATATATATATATAGTGGTTTCCTAATTATGAATCCTTAACTTTAATAAAGTCAAGAATTAATTAAAAGACAAAAAAATAATGTAAATTCCAATATATTACAAGATAAAATAAGTACATCAGAGTCTATATTTATTTTATTTTTTAATTATCCCTGACTTTATTAAAGTCACATATTTCTAATTGGAAAACTAATATATATATATATATATATATATATTCAATGTGTGAATTTTAATCCCAAAGCCAATTTATACTTCACGTTACTGCTTTAAAATTCAGACATAGTCGTGTCCAACTTTTTAATCAAATGCAGGAGTGGTGTTCGCGGATCGAATTTTACGGATTAGACAATAGACATCAATCCATATCCGATCCACGATCTTATGGATTATAAATTTTCAATCCAATTCAATCTACAGATTGGTGAAATTTAATCTAAATCAAATCCATACATCTACAAATCGGATGCAGATTTGACCTAATCCAATCCAATCCACCATTTTACGGATTGGTTTGCAGATTGAAAATTTTTAATTCTATTCAATCCATGAATTAACTAATAAAAAAATTAATATAAAAATAATTTTACTATCGACCAAATTTAAAATTA
This sequence comes from Citrus glauca, assembly GCA_029633175.1. Lineage (NCBI taxonomy): Eukaryota > Viridiplantae > Streptophyta > Magnoliopsida > Sapindales > Rutaceae > Citrus > Citrus glauca. Next base: position 24,161,190 of record JAQOOD010000004.1, on the reverse strand, counting down.
AATAAGATTTAAATAAATAAATTATTTAAATAAAGCTAGAAAATACATTTAAAGTTTCAAAATATAACACACCAAAATGAAAAAAATCTTATTCGTTTAGATCAGTATATGGAAATTAACTATTTAGGAAGCTATATTTGTATATTTAATTATTTTTTATTATTTTATTATTATAAGATAAGATATAATATAGTGTTAATATAACTATATTTTAATCTATTTATTTACGAGTAAATAGTAATGTCATATTCACAAGTTTTATTTTTTAATTAAATTAATACTTTTTATTATTTTACAGATTCACGAATTTTTGAGGATTTACAGAAGTAAATCCATATCCAATCCACCGATTGTGGATTATCAAATTTTCAATCTAATCTAATCCACCAATCCACATATCAGACTGCTATAGATCAGATGGATTGAGTAGATCGAATTGGATTCTGAACAGCCCTAAAATGTAGTCATTAAAATTTATAACCGAAATTGAGAATAATAGCAAAACTAATAAGTACTCTTTGTTGTCTTTAAGTTTAAGTTAGTGTTTACTTCTCGGATTGGATTAGAAATTCTGAAAAGTGAGAATTCTAAGATTGGGAGTATAAAGTGGGAGTGAGAATATGTTATTTACTTATACTGAAATTAGAGTGGGAAATATGAATTAGAATCTCATTATTTATTCATTTTGTCTTGGGTTAGGAGTGAATTGTTTCAAATTGCAGTTTTACTCATATTTAAGGAATTGGTTTGTAATTACAAAGTGAATAAAAAATATATTTGTAAAATAAATTATTTATTTTATTATTAATTTTAATTATATAAATTGATAATTATTATAATATTCTTAATTATTTAAATCACAATTTTTTATTAATTTCAATTTTAATTATGTAAGTTACAAATTCCTGATAAGAGCAATACATGAAACATTATTATTAATAATATAGTACAAAATTAATATAGAATAACTATTTATTACTATTAATTATTACCATTAAACAAAAATAATACTATTAAAAATTAAATAAATGTAAAGTAATATTATTAGTTCTCCATGAATCTAATATTGTTATTTTAAAATAATTTTAACTTAGATTAAATAAATTATTATTTTTCACTAAAAATAATAATATTATATTCAAATAAGTTTAATATTATTATTTTAAAGTAATTGTGACATTACTTTATTTTAATAAATATAATTATATTATATTTAATAAAGAAAGGCTAAAAAAAAAAGAGGTGGGAGGAAGAATCCCACTGCACACTCTCAAAATGAGTGAAATTTGAGACACCCACTCCCCATCTTGAATAAACTAGTAAATAGTGGAGTGGGAGGAATCCACACTTCCCCACCCACTCCAGTAAATAAACACAATATTGAATGTACTTCTTGTGAAGATGCAACTTCTTGAACTAATTAACCTCAGAATATTAGATTGCATTTGCGCAGGCTCATTATCAAGCTCTTCTTGCCAACAGACAAAAAGAAAGAAATTTGATCTGAAGTTGTTATTGGTGTTAACGGTAATTGGTTTATTGGCAGAGAAAATACATGCATGATTGAGATTATCAGGATCTTCAAGCAATATTGGACCTTAACTTGTTGAGTTTAATTGCCGTTGGATTCTTCTTCAGAAGGCTTCAAGAGCCACTTATTGAGTCGTTCTGATGCTTTCTTCACCTAGAGAGAGGAAATAGCGTTGTCATCAAATGTATGAGTCAAGTCTACAAATTTAAATATGACTTCTTTTTTGAAAAGGTTAGAGAGATTGAGCATTAATGAGGCATGCAATTGATGATGATGTATACATATTGGTGAATTTATTTTAATTACTTACCTCGTTGTCCCAATCGGTTTTCCAGGTGACATACCCCAGCACAAGTGATTGCATTGCTACCCCCAGCAGCATTCCAGTCCAAATACCCTGTGCAAATTAAAAGAATAATCGGATCTTGTTTCTGAAGAAGAACTACAATCGAATTTTTTAAAAAGTTACTGTTCATGATGTGCAATATCGAACCATTCATTCAAATAATCATCATGGATTTTTAAGAAAAAAATTTAAACTTAAATGTATGTTTCTAATTAAAACAAATCCGGTTCAATTTCAGTGCACTCGGGATTCGACCCCTTGACCATAGTGTTGATATGAGATTTATAAATATATTAGGTAGCATGTTTCATAAGAATACGGATTATGTTTATTGTTGATATCATTTTTATTTTAGAGAATTGTGAATTGTGATCCATAGTTGTTGAAAAATAATACATAGGTAATTAGATGTTAACGGTACATTACTATAGATTATTACATGTGTGGTAAAATTTTATTAAAAGATTAGCATAATTAAAATTATCGTATGATCTAAATTCAAATAAATCTTGTGCATATGACACAAAGATATTTCATAGATCACCCCAGCTCAAATCAGTACTCTAATCCAAATTCAGATTGAAATATCAAGATGCAAAATAATTCTTACCTTAACTTTGAGATCGGCCACATATCCGAGAAGAACGCCAACAGGTAAGCCAATGAAATAATAGCAAATGATGTTAATATATGCAACCACAGCCTGCCGGCCAGCACCTACTGCCACCCCTGCCATCAGTAACTTACATTGAAAATATTAATCCATTGTAATAATGAATTAGAAACATTTTAACTATCGCAATTTTATTTATTAAATTCAGTACATGCCTGAGAGTACTGCCTGAAAGCCATTGAGTAAAACCGAGAAAGCAAGCAGCACTGAGAGGCTTGTGACGGATTCTATTACTTCATCATTACTTGTGAACAAATGTGCGAGCTTACGGCTGAAGACTAAGCAGACTAAGGAAAAGAAAAATCCAATGACAGTTGTGGTAGCTATTGCAACTTTTACAGAAAATTTCGCAGCTTTAGCATCTCCTCTCCCTAGTTCGTTTGAAACCCGCACGCTGGAAAACCAAATAAGATATAAGAGATGAGATGAATATAATAAAAGATGGCGACACCCGTGATTTGGAGAAATAGTGACAGGGGACTCATTTATTTCAGAATAATGATCACACAGACCACCTTTTTTAGATAAATTTTAGGAGTTTGTTTAAAAATTTTATGCACAGAAAAGATAGTTTTATATACTAAAAAAGGGTCTGTGTGACCATTTTTATAAATAAGAGAGTTTTTGTGACTTGTTACCATACCAAAAAATGTTACTATTCTTTCTTTTTTCTATGTTACTATTTTAAAGGAGTTGATCATTTGTGGAGACATACCCAGAGGCAGCTAGGAAGCCAAAGACCAACATAAATTCCCAAGATATGATATTGAGGCTACAATGACATTCAAATATTCTAATTTAGTGTAGTTTTGGGTATTAAAAAAAACTTTACAGGAAAACAAAGAAATAGTATGGCATAAATTTAAAACTTACCAAATGGAGAAGGAAGAAATCTCAATTGTGGCATTTTTCATATATCCTGCTAATAGGACCAGAAGAGCATTGTACCAAAGCTCTAAGCTATTAAAGTTAGAAGCCACCAAAAAAGAACATTAAAAGATATGATTAGCTCAAAAAAAAAAAAAAAAACTGTTTGAAAACTCTTGGGCTAAATTCATGGGGACAGATTAAAACATTAAATAGATATACTGTTCGGCTATAGATATACAATAGAAATGGATGTCTTACCAAATCATTACACCTGAGGATATTGAGAGCTTCAAAACAGGATACAAATCAGCAAAAGCTGCAGAACTGAATCCTTTCCATGTATTGGGACACCAACCGCCAAAGAGATACACAAACTGTCCAATTACAATAAACCAACTTGCGATTATCATTGCACTCATTGCACCAGGAATCCCCAAGTTCAATTTGCTGACAAAGATCCATGACAAGGCCACATGAACAGCAAATGCAACAGCCGAAAGCCATCCGACGATCATGTTCTTGAGCTGTGCTTGCAAGTACTTTTGGATCGTTAAGCTGAAGACAAAGAAATAGAGAATGCCAATGAACCAAAGTGAGATGTCTCCGGCTCTGTTTGCTATGTCTGTTTGTTCTCCGAGCAGTTTGAAAATATCTGCTGCGAAGATAAACGCAGGAAGCAATATTGTTCCAGTAGCAAGATTTATGATCCATGATCTTTGCAAGTAGATACCCATCATGTGGTATTGCTTTGCTCCAAATGCTTGCCCGCACAGAGTTTCAGTTGCGCTTGACATGCCGATCTACAAAATGCAAAATGAAAAGATTGAAAAAAGAAAAGTTTACTTCGATTGCATTATGATTGTAAGAGGTGATTGTTTTGATTTATAAGAACTGAATATCGTTATCAATTTTGCAAAGATCTCTTCTACCTCCATAATTTTGTTCTATGCAGTTTCATTGTTGATCATCAGTGGCGCCCTAGCCAATTTATTCAATTTGAATTCGGAGATTTTTAATACACCCTTATGATACATTATTATTACATCTTAATACAATACAATACAATATAATACGACGTATCGAAATAACTTAAATTTTATGGTGAGATCCTAACAGCATGGCACAATTTGACACCCCTGAGTTCAACTATTTTAAGCTCTTTTACCATGGTAACCTTACTGTCAATCTACTACAATATATCCTGGATATATAATGGATAATTCATAATAAACTGGGGACTTGAATAATAAATGTGAAAAAAATATAGGGGACCTAAGACTTATTCTCCCTTAGAATTAATTTCGAATCGGGACAAAAAGGGTGGTGAAATGATAGTACAAATAAATAGCTTAAATGGACACAATAAAATTATACGTTGAGATTCTCACATCATGGAATAATTCGATTTTATAACCCTAAAGAAATTCTGCACTCTGAAGGTCTCTTCATTACGGGCCCTTCATTGTTTGCCACTTCTTAAAGTAATCATTACGCACAATCAGGATTCAGGAAGAAGCCAGTGCCCTTCTACGCAGAGTCTACACAGAGTCCCTGTACGTGTTGTAGTTGGACATGCACTTGTTAATTTTTAGTGATGATGCTAAATTTTTTAATAAATACTTAATATTGGAGTTTGAGATTTAAATTGATTTTATTTTTTATTTATATGATGAAAAATAAATAATATTTTTAATATTTTATTAAAATTAAAATTTAAAAATTATATTCATTGTATTACTATTAATTTTTATTTTTCAATTGTAACGTAGTATTTTCCTTCTAACTTTCCTGAATACCAAACAAAGTTATAAGCGAATCTGATGCCCTTCTTGTAAAAAGAGTCAACTTGATTCACACAAAATTCAGCTAAAGCTAGCTAGAAGCTTATAGGCATGGAGAAAACCTGGCACATTAAAATTTTTTGTAGTCATGTCGTATGTTTATTATTAAACATATTTATAAGTACTATCCTTGAAATACTAGAAGAATGACAGTTAGATCCTTAATTTTTTTTTAATTTTACCAAGAGTTTTTTTTCTGAAAAATTAAATAAGTATGAATTTAACAGAAATCTAAATGAATATGAATACAAATATTTGGATGACCTATTTTTTTAATATATGAACATAGATATTTTTATTTATTTTTATAAAATAAAAAAGCTAACATGGATATTTGATGTTTATGTCCTTATAAGTTAAAACGTATAAAGATATTTGGTTTTATATTTTAAGAAATAATTATATTTGATAGAGATATTTCTGGATATAGTTTTTCCTTTCCATTAAGATATTTTTTTATTTAAATAAAAGTCACAGAAGTTAATATAAATGTCTAAAAATCATACATAAGTTATTAAAAAAACAAACAAGTAAACTTAAAAAGTATCTTAAATTAATAAAATTTTATACTTCAGAATTTGAGTCTCTAATATTCAAATATTAAAAGAAAAAAATAATTTGGATACTAAATTTTGTAGGTAAAAAGTTACATTTTCTCTTCAACAATAAAATTTGAACCTTCAAATTATAAAATCAGGAACGTAATGGGTATTAGGAGAAAAAAAGAGCCTAAGTGATAAAAGTAAGAGATATTGGGACCTAATTCAAAGTCATTCTCCCCAAATTCTTTACGTCATTTGATATGGATAAATTTCAGACACTAAACAATTTTTATCTTTAATTATTATTCAAACTCAAGTAACACGACGCAATTCATGACCAATTGAGGGCTGCGCCAGCCGCCCAGCGGCTACAATAATTGAGTTTGAACAAATATCTTCTATCTAACAAAATAGGACAAACCAAAGAGGAATAAAAAAAAATGACGTCGAAAAGGTAGGTGATGAAATAAATTGAGAATACCAGAAAAGGATATAAGTAAAATTTTTGCATGATTGCTTTTTAGATAAAGGTACAAATTAAATAATGGCGTCAATATGTAGCTCAACTTTAGGACACTAAAGTGGGGAATTACCCGGACGAATAAGACCAACTTTCTGAAAAAGAAAAATAAAAAAGAAGGTCGAGTGGAATCGTGGGGGCAGATAAAATTAGTGGTGCTCATATTTTGTCGATCCCTATTGTATTGGGAGATAAGGATAATAAATGCAATCACAAAATCTTACCAAAATCCCATTTGAAAATCGGACGGCTATGATTTGAATGAGCGCGTAAGCTGCAAGCTCAACCTCACCAAGATGACCAATAAATCCCTGTGTGATAACGAACATACCATACTGAGAAACCCTAGCTAACATTGCAGGAAATGCAACCCTCCATAGCTTTTTCGATTCTTTCCAAACCCTCCCTTTTAAATCATCAATATCTTTTGCTTCTGAACCGAGTAGTTTCTCCTCCATCTAAAATACAGTTTTGTTTAGAGAAAATAATGTTACATATGGAAAATGCAAATATAGATAGCAAATTAATCTACCTAGACTGCTTTAATCCAGTAAAGAATTAATCCCGGCCCCTTAAATTTGATCAATACCAAAAATTAAAAAGAAAAATTTGCCTTGTGCGCAACCAATAGGCACATAATTTGTTGATATATTGCATACACACACCTTTGTTTAATTATGAATGATATTATTCGAGTCTGAATTTTAATAGAAAAATCATCTATACCTCTAAGATTTGTTTAAACGACTATGTAGATTCTTTGATTTTAAAATTAGTTTCATAATTTTTTTTAATTTCAAAATGATTGTGCAAACTCTAAAGTTTATCTTTAAAAAAAAATTATGTAACCGATGCACGTCTGTGTCACGTTTCAGTCCAAAAGCAAATCTCTTAAAAATCTTAGTGACTTTTTCTCTTGAGTTTTGCGTCTCATTCTGTGTGGATTTTGTGTGTCTCGGTGTTTTTTATTTTAATATTGGTTAAATACCGTATTATTATATTACATAAATACTTATAATGATTATAAAATATTATATTAATATTTATAATTAGATATAAATAATTGAAACTTATATATAATTACATTAAATTTTATAAAATAGATATTTAGATAAATTATCCTTACAAAAGAAGATGCTCCTACTTTATTTGTATTTTAAAAAAATAAATAAATATTTAGTCCCCACAATATTTTTGTAGGGACTTAAACCGCTGTGAGAGCAGCAGCCCACCACTTCGGCACAGGCGAAGTGGCGTGTGTCTCGGTGTTCGCTCACCGGTAGGAAGTATTTATTTAAGGTGCACTTGTCCGATGTTGGTAAGATGCATTGTAACAGCAAAAATCATGTTAATAATGTATCTTTTCGAGCTATGAATCAGACAAAAACTTGATTAAATATAAAGAAGACTTACGATCAAGTCCACTCAACTTATCTGAATTCATGGGTGAGTGTAATTAATAGAAACTACTTAAACGACAAATAGGAAATAAAAGAAAATACAGTCCAACCACCACATTTTTTTTAAAAAATAATTTATTCAAGAAAGTATTAATGAATTGAAAATGACAAAGTACACGGGTAGGTATTAAGGAGAAAAAATCTATATGTATTCATTTAAATAATAAGAGATTGAAAGAAGAGATTAATGTTCATATCTTTCATTGAAAGAAAAAAAAAAGGAACCTAATTGCAAATGCAGCTGCGCATATTATGTATGTAAAGAGAGTTAGCTTTTTTAGTATGAATTATGATTTCTTTATTACATTTGTCATGTGTTTAAGGGTTCCCAGTTGTAGGGTTATTTTCTCAATTATTTTCTTGAAAAAGAATCAAATACAACAACACATACGTTCAAAACTTTAACAAAAAAACTTATGAAGTTAATTAAAACATATAACAAAAAACTATATTGAACTCTACACGTAGTTCCCCTCTGATTCATGTCACTGTTGACAGAAATATTTAGAGAAAAAGAGAGAGAAGAGGAAACTTCAAAGAGAGAGAGGAGGAAGCTTACTTGGCCTTGAGAGAAGTTCTTGCTTGATTAGTTGAACAAGGAGGATAGCTTCTAGCTAGAGTTTCAGCCCAAGAGATTAATTTCTCACTTCAAGAATGCATAGGCAGAGGAGATATGAAAGTGGAGGCAAGCAGAGAAGACACCCGGGGAATGGGATGATGTTAATTTAGTAAGCTGACAGAGTGGAATGAAAAAACAGTGAAAATGAGCGTACAATAATTACTCATGGGTATATAGAATCAAGGAGCTGGCTAAGTTACAGATTCTGTAACATACAGATCCAACTTAGCCAGCTCCTGATAGGTTAGCTAGCTACCAAACAAAAATAATTGCATGCTTTTCTCCATATGCATAATCAATTCATTCATGCGTCAAAATCAATCGCTTGGGAATTTATCCATCCGTTCACTTTCCACCGGCCACCTTGCTCTGTAATTAAATAATTAAATTATACGTGCTTCTCGGGCATATTCTTGTAGTGTACATGGTGCTTGTTTTTGTCACAATAGTTATGACAATAACGACAAAGAGAAATGGCAAAGCAAGATTACTTTATTTGTTTCGCTGTTTAGTCTTTTTTATGTTATTACAATAATACTCTTGAATCAATATATTTTACATACTCTTGCAACAATATATTTTACATTAATTTTTTAGTCTATAAAAAAATAATTAATAAATTAATCAATAATTACTTATTAGTAAATTAAGAAATAAATATCAGTATAAAACAATTGATATTTTTCATACTTTGTAACAATCTTGCTAATTAATATTTATACCAAGTAATTTAAAGTAATATCTTATTAATAATTTTTTGTATAAAATTATTTTAATTACCAAATTAATTCTAAAATAATAATAACTCATTTTTATTTTACTTTTAAGGTTGATTTGACAAATTCACATTTTTCCTTTTCATTAACGTTTTCAAGAATATTGTTGCTATGATTTTATTTTTAAAAAAAAAGAAAATTAAGAGTAAGTTTGTAATATAATTATCTTAAATTATTTCTTAAAATATAAAGATTAAATGAATATTTTTTTTAAATATAAAGAGTCAGCAAGCATTTAGTCTTTATTTCTTTAATCAATCATGTCAATTATATGTTGCTCGTTTATCATATCGCGATGTGGTCTTTCATAATTCATTTTTATGCATATGCATAAGAAAAAAGACAAACTTTTTAGAAAAAAAAAATTGAAACCAAGTTAGGCGGGACCCTATCTATAGATTAAATAAAATAAAGGAAAATACATTTGAAGAGTGATGTAGACCAAAACTACTAGTCAAAAAACAAAACACAACCAACAAAAACAAAATAAATAGTAAAAGTAATTAAAAAACAAAGAATTAACTAAAGAGAGCAAACTAAGGTAAAATCTAACAAAGAAACTATAAAAAGGGTGAGCTAATACCTAGAGTGCCGCTTATTATACTTGAGTGTCAAACGTGAAGCCCTTCTTTAAACCAGAGACGCGCGGGCTAGCAACACCAAAATTAGGGCTAAGATCAAGCCTTGCAGTATCCTCAGGCTCAAACAAGAAATAAGCATCAACATTGGATTCCCATCAAAACTGAAATTCTCATCAAATTGGACAAGATTGTCAACAGTATGAGAATTGAAGCTCACAACCATATGCTGAATATCTTCCACTGCACATTTGTAAAACCCATGGAATCCCCTAAAAATCCAAATCCTCCAAAACCATATCCTTACCACCACCAATAATATCAACTCAGCTCTACTGATACCAGTAAAATTCTCAAAGACAAACTTATTGAAGTTATTTCATAACATGATCAAAAGGCAAAAAGTAAATTTCATGTGAATTGATTTTACCACTTTATAATTATTTCATGATGAGTATGATCATTTCATAAATAAAACGATTGTTTGAAACTTCCACAAATGAAAATTAACTAACTTAATTGTTAAAATATAACTTTTACCCATCAACAGCTTATTTATTCTGTCATTGTTTGAACATGATAGATAAAATGAGGTATTAAAATCTATTAAAGATTAAAATGTGAAAATGAGTTATAAGATGGACTAAGATGTTACTCTCCCTATTCTAATAGATCTCAATTGTTATTTTGAGAAATGGGTTTGTCGAGATCACGTCCATGGATTTCTGTCGCCAAGGAAAGATGTCACCATAATTACTTTCGGAAAAATGTGAACGAGACAAGCTCAATCACGTGATTCATTCTACACCCTATTTTCTTTTCTGGTTTGGTAAATTTTGGACGGTTGGCACGTCACTCGGCGTGTGTGTTCGTGATTTGTAATTTTCTTTCTTTTTTATTTATTTAACATTTTTCACATTGGACTAAGGTATAAATGCTCTTTTGTGCACTAATTGCCAATTAGTTTATGAGGAAAAATATATTTTATTTTATTAATGAGGGTATAATTTTGAGCTCTGTTTTCATAGTATTAATCTAAGTGAGTTTTATTAGGATTCTAATTTAAAATATATCAATAAAATTTTACCATGTTTAAAAATAAATATATATAAAAGAAGAAAGTGAAAGTGGAAACTCTGAGTCACTGAATGCCCATTGGCATATATGCAGGAACATAAGTGCATAACTAAGAAAGCCAGTCAACACTTACTCTCGGATGAATGGCAAAAATTGCAGAAGCATTGATTACGTTTTCGAGTGCATTGAGTCTTTGGTTGTCTCGTATTTGTTTGGCCACACGCGGACACATGAGCCCACGAGCATAAATTCCGAGTCCAAGCATATACAAGACGCAAGCACTCTAGGGAAACTTAGCATGACGCCACGATGTTGGTTGGTGAAGTTATTAAGTGGAAAAAAAAATCTTCCACTATTTTCAAAATATGTTTATATATCTTTTCCGTTATAACGGCGTCATCATTGTTAGTTATTTTGGTCTTGATGTCAATCATGGAGTTCAAAATGTTTTAAGAGTATAAATAAAGTGAAATGACATATTTACCCTTCATGATTGAATATACCTACAACTAATAATACTAATTATATATATAATTAAGGCTTTGAGTATTAGATATCATAAAGGGGAACATGCAACTGAAAGTCTTTTAACAATAAAGCAATTTAGGTTGCCTATCGAAATTTCTAAAAGCACATTGATTTATTTAAATAAAAAGGAGAGTCTTTTTAACCATGGCTGGCAATGGGACGAGATGAGATAAAATTTACCAATCCCACTCCTATCCCATATATGCAATTGCGATAAAAAAATATCTCACTCTCATTCTTTTTTTATAGACAAAAATATATCTCGATTCCGTCCAAAAAGAGATGGGATTATGAGAGATTCTATCTCAATTAGAAAAATTTTCATCCTTAGCCTACAATGAAAACGAGATGGGACAGGATTTGTCAATTCCAATCCTATCACATATATGTAAGTGGGATAAAAAAAATATCTCACTCTCATTCATATATTTTTTTGTGAGATAAAAATATATCTAAATCTCATCCCAAATAAGATGATATCCCATAAGATTCCATCGAAAATAATTATTATCCTTACTTTTAACAATAAAATTCTAGCAACATAACATAAATATGGTGGTCTCATAACCCACATGTCCCAGGATTTAAACCTGGCTCAAATAAATTTTTTTATTTTCTTTTTAAATTTAGATAAAAATTTTTTAAAATCTATATTTTATGCAAATCGTGACAAACCTATATGTAAAATTACCAAATTCCATCTTACAAAGTTGGAACTATTAATTGCAAGGAATTTGATTCCAGCGGGTGCATGCTCCATATCGAAGTAGGGTTACAAAATTAATTAAAATGTTGATGCGAGATTTTGGTTACTCTATCTGTCACGACCAGGATCTCTGCTCGATCAACTCGACCACGATCAGAATCTCTTCTCGTATGCTTTCTTCTCCAAAAATTCATGCGTACACAAAAATAGGTCAGAGCACGTCGATTGTTTTTCCGGCGTAAACCCGTCGACGCTCAAGTCAGATATGAAGGTTTTAGGAACGTTAGCCACAGATCTTATGGCTTTTTCTTTAGGCTCAGTTCTTTAGAGCTTTCTTTATCTCTGTTATCATATCAAAAAATCTAACCCTTTTACCTTCGTTGTCTACCTTTTTATAGGCCTCTTCTGGATTCAGATCTTCCCTCCATTCGCGCCCGTTATCCTCTTACCTCTCGAAAGTGGATGCTCTACTTCCGTAGTCGTGGGTGGTTGTATGGCCTTCGTGCCTTGATTCTTGGGTTGGAGAGTACGTCTCGCCAACTGTCGTTGATCGGGTCTCCTCGACTCAAGCCTTAGCTAGAATGGCTTTATGCTTTTAATAGAGGATCGGCCTTGCAGATGGTGTATTCGTGGACGAGCAGAATATTCCTGCTCCTGCTCTCCTACTGCCAGATTCTGCTCATCATTGCTGGTCTTCACCGAAGTACACTCTGCTATCAGGTGTTTGCTCGTCATGGCTAGTCTCGTCGAAGTATATCCCTCAAACATCGGTCCCCCAGTTTCTGGTATTGGGTAACATAGTGAGCCGACAGTAGAAACTCAACGGTTCTGGCTTGCGTAGGGCAGGAAAAGGCTACCAAGAGTCGTGTCGTATTTAATTACGGATGAGGTGATGTGGCAGAAATCTATCCCTCCATTTGAATTTCAAACCAAGGGTCACGAAACCCTTGGGATTTGGTGCCGTGAAATGCTGGCAGCCTAAGAGGTTGTTCCTCATTGGGAAAACTCAAAAACCCCCCAAACGAGAAACTCGTCGTTTACTCCCCTTCTATTTCTCTGGCGAACGAGTTTTGGCATAAAAGCATCCATCCCTGTCTCCCTCCGACTGAGCCACTCTCTCCGATTGAGCTATTACTTCATGTATTACTTCTATTTCCTTGGTCTTGGATGGTTGTTGATATCTCTTTTCTCTCTGTTTTTCTTGGGTAATAGTTGGTGGTGGTGATTGGGTTATAGATTAGGGAATGTCAAAAGGTAAAGAGAAAATCATTGAGATTGATGACGACGAGTTAGATTTCCTACCTAATCTGCTTGCTGATGCTGCCTTTGATCCCAGGATCCCCTTAGAACCCATTAGATCTAGTGTCGGAACTAGTGCTAAGAGAATGTCCCTCCAAACAACCTCCTTGAGCCGAAATAACGATGACGAAGGATCATCTGGCTCGGAAGACACCATGAGTGAAGAACAAAGAGGTGATTCTGGTGAGATGCCCTTACTAGAAACATCGCGACCAGAAGTGAGGAGCATAGTAGGAGGTAGAGCTTTATCACAGAATTATGCTATTGACTTTATCACATGCGTGACTACAGTAGACGAGCTCACTACCCTTCGGGATAGGTATGGGATTCCTGATGAAATACCTCTTTGGGTCCCAGGAAAGAAAGACACTCCTAACCGGCCTCCTAGGGGATATGTCACCTTGTTTCTGGAGAGTTTTAAGTATGGGCAGAGGTGTCCCCTGCAACCGTACTTTGCTCGAATACTTAACGAGTTGAATTTAGCTCATAGTCAGCTGAACCCTAACGAGTAGAGAGTACACTCTGGTCTGTTCATACGTGGGATAGATGTTGTCAAAGCCAGCCTACAGTTAATGAGGTGAAGCACCTGTACCAGCTAAAGAGCAGCCCCAAAGATGCCAGCTATTACTACTTCCAATCTAGTACCAAGAGCAGAAAACCCATAACTAGTCTTCCAACTGGGGGTGGTGGGACTTGGAAGAGAAAGTTCTTTTTTGCTAGGGGTCCCTGGGGTCAAGTTGCACAGATTGACGGGAAGAATTATCGCATCCCACCCCATTTCGTGGTCTCAGGTTGCCTGCTCACTTTAGATGTCTTGTCTCTATAGTTGTTCTCACTTTACTAGTTTGACTCTAACCAGATGTTTGTTCGCATTGCAGGTTCTTGGGGTGTTCACTTCCCGCTTAAATCCGACCAGCTCAATCGAGTCGAGGTTGTACTGGCCAATTCTTGCTCAAACCGAGAGCTGCTAACTACTTATAACCTGGTTGAATCTGGTTTGGTGTCCACCGGCCATAAGATGGAGGATGTTGTGATTAGAGCTCTGACTCGAAAACGTCATCGATCTCATGCTGGCAAGTGGGACCAGAATAAGGACGTTCCCATTATAAAGCGGGCGAACATTGTGCAGCAGGCTCCTCACTTGAAGACTCTACTACCTCATCCTGCCAAAGTTAGAGAAACTAGCAGAGCAACCACTGATCCTGCATCCTCTTCTCCTCCCATTGGGCCAAGATCTCGTTTATCTGTTAATCGAACAGAACATTTGGTCCCCTATATGAACGAACTTTCTAAACTCGTGAGCAAAAAGGACTTGGAGGACTTTGACGGCTGCACCCTGGGTGAGCTGGTGGGGTCCATGTAGTTTAACGCCTTCCACTTCAACTGCATGGCCACTTATTACAAGGCCAAGGTTGGCCGTTATGACCGAAAGATGAAGGAGGACATTCAATTAGCAGTGACCAGAGCCGAAGCTGTCGAGAAGAAAGCAGAAGACTTGAATCTCGAGAATTTGAAGATGCTAGAGCGAGAATCTCTTACTCAAGCAAAGGTCATTACTCTTGAGGAAAAGCTGGCTAAGGTCCAGGAAGATCTGCAAAGGCAGAAGGCTATATACGAGGCTCAGATCGAATCTCTCCGCGATTCCCACTGGGTTCAGGTCGAGAATTTGGAGAAGGAAGCTGACAACCAATACGACCAGGGGCTTCGAAATTCCTATCATTGCATCATGACCGTCCTTGGGAAGCACCACCCTGATCTGAAGATGAATGACCTTGCAGTTGGTGTTACTCAACACCTGGACGAGGAGGCAGCAAAAGATGATGTCGTAGAGGTGGAGCCAATTGTGGTTGAAGAGGAAAACTTTCCTCCTCGTGTTGTCCCTCCGAACGTAACTGGTGATACTCTCCCTGCATCTGAGGTGGAATAGCCCACTGAGGTTGCTCGGCTTACTGACCCGCCATCCTCCTAAACTTGTCTTGTGTTGTAATTACTTTTTGAACATTGTATGAAGCAACTTTGCAGACTATCAGAAGCTTAATAAAACATGTTCTTGTTTGCCTTCTCGTATTGGAGTTTTGGTTTAGAAAATTTTTCAACATTGTAATTACTTTTTGAATATTGTAATTGTTTCTTCATGCCTTAGAAAAATTTTCAATGCTTGGGATTCTGCTCGCCTTCGCTTGGTTGATCAGATCCTGACATGCTTGACTTCTGGTCTCTCCATAAAAAAGGTTTGAGACTTGGTGAGCCTTTGCATGCCTTAGTGAAGTCTTGAGTGCTTGGGAGTCTGCTCGCCTTCGCGTGGTCGAGCAGATCCTAACATACTTGGCTTATGGTCTCGCCATAAACAGGCTTTGAGACTTGGTGAGCCTTTGCATGCCTTAGTAAGATCTTCAATGCTTAGGATTTTACTCACCTTCGCGTGGCCGAGCAGATCCTGGCACACTTGGCTTCTGGTCTCGCCATAAACAGGCTTTGAGACCTGGTGAGCCTTTGCATACCTTAGTGAAATCTTCAATGCTTAGGATTCTGCTCGCCTTCGCTTGGTCGAGTAGATCCTAGCACGCGTGGCTTCTCGTCTCGCCATATATTGGCTTTGAGACTTAGTGAGCCTTTGCATGCCTTAGAAAATTTTTTAATCAGTACAGCTGACTGAAGTTCCTCATTGATTCACTTATTATTGAATTTCGGCTTACATCAATTGCTTTGAAATAAAAAATAAAAAATAAAAATAAAAATGAGCACGAATAGGAATATCTTTTGAAACATGAACAAGTCTTACTGAAAATATTTCCTGAGGTACGCCGCGTTCCATGGGCGTTTCACCTCGTGGCCATCTGTCCAAACCAGCTTGTAAGCTCCGGGTCCAACTAGCTGCTTAACCCTATATGGTCTCTCCCAATTTGGTCCGAGTACTTGTTAGCTTTTATAGCTATAGATATTGATTTTGATGATAACAAACCACATGTATTGAATAAACAAAGATTTATGAATTGTGTTTTATAATAAGAAAATGAGGCTATAAAATCAAAGTGTTTTGGACTAAAATAAAAGTGTTTTAAATCTTTGATATTGTTTTTGAATTTCGAATTTGGACCTATTTGAAACTATTTACATGTTTTGGGTCACACTATAATTTATGAATATTTTGGACTAAAGTGAAAGGTTTTGAAAACTTTGAAAATATGGGTATTATGTTTAAAATGACCTTTGTGCGAAACAATAAACTCTTTGGGGCCAAAGCATAATTTCAGAACATTTTTGGATCAGCAAAGTAATTTTTAGAAATTCTGAAACTGGACTTATTTGCAAAGTTTTCTACCGTTTTGGGTCATAATACAGTTTTATAAAATTTTGGGGTCAAACTATAATTTTAAAAAATATTTCACTGTAGCCTTCACTGTAGTAGATACTGTAGCAACCGGCAATCCGGATATGTAGATCCAGAAATCCAAATTCGGGCAGCAAGTAACCAAAATGCAAGCGGCTAACCAGATGTAGAAATCCGGCAAGCCGGTTTCTGGGCAGAACGTAACCGAATCGACAGCGGCAATCCGGTTCTTGACATCCGGCAATCCGGTTCGAGGCAGAATGTAACCAAAATATAAGCGGCTAACCGGTTCATGATAAACGGTAATCCGGTTCGAGGCAGAATGTAACCAAAACGCAAGCGACAATCCGGAAGTGACTAACCGGCAATCCGAAAGTTCAGAATTTCAAATTTGTGCTTGTAACGATAACATGAAGCGGCTAACCGAATGAGACAACCGGAAATCCGGGTACGACACAAAATGTGCATAACGGCTAGTTTTTGAGTTCAAACTATATAAACTCAAAACCAATTCATTTTTGGTATGAGAAGAAAAGCCAAGCAAGCCTAAACAAGTGCACACAACATACATTAAGCTTCATTTTCGGAAATCATCATTTGTTGAAACATCATTGTTCTTCAATTTGTATATCCACTCTTAAAGAAAGATTGAGTGTTTTATTTTTCATTTCTCAAATTGTAAGATTACAAGTGTGGGAAACACTTGGGGTAAAGAGATTGGGGATATAATCTCTTGTTGTAAAGGTTCATTGACACCTTGAAGTCAATTGTAATATCTTAAAGTCTTGGGAGGCTTGGATAGTGAAATCCTCAAGTGAGTGAGCTTAGAGGCGTGGACGTAGGCAGGGATAGCCGAACCACGTAAAAATCCTTGAGTTCGTTTTTCTCTTCCCTTACTCTTTTATTATTGTGCTTGCATTAAATTTATTGTTTTCGAATTTATTAAGACATTGGATTGGATTGTTGTGTGGTTTGCTTAGGATAATTTTAAAATCCCAATTCACCCCCCTCTTGGGTTGCCTAGTTAGAATTTCAGTACTCCTGGGGCCAAGTCTTTTGTATTCTGATTTACTCTCCTTAACACCCAATCTCCGACCTTGAACTGCCGTACATTTACCTTCTGGTTGTAGTACCAAGCAACTCTCTGCTGGTAAATGGCTGACCACCTCGATGCTTGCTCCTTCTTCTCAGTTAGCAAATCCAGATTTAAGCACATCTGGTCGTTGTTCTCTTGCTCATCGAAATGATCTGTTCGGTGCGTGGTTGTTCCTATCTCGACTGGTACAACCGCTTCGTGTCCGAAGGTCAAGGAGAATAAAGTTTCCCCAGTCGTTGTCTTATGGGTTGTCTAGTACGCCCATAGCACACCTAGTAGCTCATCAACCCAAGCTCCCTTTTTTGCTCTAAGCCTGGTTTTTAAAAGTCTCTTAATCGTCTTGTTGGCTGCTTTTACTTGCCCGTTAGATTGTGGGTGAGCAGGCGAGCAATATTTCAACTCTATCCCGAGGTTCTGGCAGAAATTCTTGAAGCTGTAATTATCAAAGTGTCTGCCATTATCCGTTACCAAGGCATAAGGGATCCCGTACCGATAGACCATGTTTCTCCACATGAAGTCTGTTTTCTTCTTCTCTGTGATGCTGGTAAAGGCTTCTACCTCTATCCACTTCGCGAAGTAGTCAATCGCAACTATTGCATGCATTGCTGCTCCTCGTCCCTTTGGCAACGGGCTGATCAGATCAATTCTCCATTGAACAAATGGCCAAGGGGATGCCATAGAAGTGAGCTTCTCTGGTGGTTGGTTGGAGAAACTTACAAAACTTTGGCAGCTTACACAGCTCTTAGTTTTTTCCTGCGCATCCTAGTGCATTGTCGGCCAGAAATACCCCTGCCTTAGAACCTTATGGGCCAGAGACCTCCCACCAGAGTGGTTTCCGCAAACTCTTCATGTACTTCTCTCAGTATGTAATCTGCGTCATTCTCATCCAAACACTGAAGGAATGGTAGAGCATACCCTCGCCGATATAGTACCCCATCAATCATCGTGTATCTTGAGGCCTACGTTTTAATATTCCAAGCTCGTAGCTTATTTGGTGGTAATACCCCGTCTCTAAAGTATGAAATTATCGGATCCATCCACGAGTATTTTTGTTATATCTGTAGTACCTCCAGATTATACTCGATGCTCGGGATGGACTTCACCTCCAAAGGGGTCGACTTTGGCATTTTTGGGTCTACTATTGCTGCCATCCAGGTCAAAATATCTACTTAACCGTTTTGCTCCCTAGGGATTTGTATCACTTCTGCCGCTTCAAATTTTCCCATCATCCGCCTGACTTTCTTCAGGTACTGCTCCATCTTCTCCTCTCTCGGTTGAAATCTTTTGCTGACGTGATTCGCAACCAGCTGGGAATTAGTTCTGATCTTTACTCTATCTGTTTTCATGGCCTTAGCCAATTCCAACCCTGCTATCAAGGCTTCGTACTCTACCTGGTTATTTGTGGCTGCGAATTCTAACTTTATAGCATAAGAGATCTCTTCCCCCTCTGAGCCTTCCAAAAAAATTCATGCTCATGATCCCTGCTCCCTTAATAAACTATCTACAGACATCTGCCATACTCGGGCTTCGCTGTTGTCTGTAGCAATATCCAGCTGGACCGAACATATTTCAGGCTTGCAAACTCTGCTACGAAATCGGCCATTACTTGCGCCTTAATCGCTGCTCGGGGTTTGTAATCAATGTCGAACTCACTCAGTTTTATAGCCCACTTCATGAGCCGACTAGAGGAATCCAGCTTGTGTAGGGTTTGACACAATGATTGGTTTGTTAGTACCGAGATAGGAAACGCTTGAAAGTACGGTCTCAGTTTCCGAGCAGCGACCACAAGACCGAGTGCCCATTTCTCCAACGGTGGGTATCGGGTCTTAGTGTCGAATAAGGTATTGTTGGTGTAGTATATCGAATACTGAACCCCTTCTTCCTCTCTTACCAGAACAGAACTTGTGGCACGATCTGATACCGCCAAATACAACAATAATTTGTCCCCATCTTGTGGTGTGGACAACAGGGGTGCTTGCTGCAAGTATTACTTCTACAAATGAAAATTAACTAACTTAATTGTTAAAATATAACTTTTACCCATCAACAACTTATTTATTCTGTCATTGTTTGAACATGATAGATAAAATGAGGTATTAAAATCTATTAAAGATTAAAATGTGAAAATGAGTTATAAGATGGACTAAGATGTTACTCTCCCTATTCTAATAGATCTCAATTGTTATTTTGAGAAATGGGTTTGTCGAGATCACGTCCATGGATTGATGTCGCCAAGGAAAGATGTCACCATAATTACTTTCGGAAAAATGTGAACGAGACAAGCTCAATCACGTGATTCATTCTACACCCTATTTTCTTTTCTGGTTTGGTAAATTGTGGACGGTTGGCACGTCACTCGGCGTGTGTGTTCGTGATTTGTAATTTTCTTTCTTTTTTATTTATTTAACATTTTTGACATTGGACCAAGGCATAAATGCTCTTTTGTGCACTAATTGCCAATTAGTTTATGAGGAAAAGTATATTTTATTTTATTAATGAGGGTATAATTTTGAGCTGTGTTTTAATAGTATTAATCTAAGTGAGTTTTATTAGGATTCTAATTTTAAATATATCAATAAAATTTTACCATGTTTAAAAATAAATATATATAAAAGAAGAAAGAAAGTGAAAGTGGAAACTCTTGAGTCACTGAATGGCCATTGGCATATATGCAGGAGCATAAGCGCATAACTAAGAAAGCCCAGTCAACACTTACTCTCGGATGAATGGCAAAAATTTGCAGAAGCTTTGATTACGATTTCGAGTGCATTGAGTATTTGTTTGTCTCGTATTTGTTTGGCCACACGCGGACATATGAGCCCACAAGCATAAATTCCGAGTCCAAGCATATACAAGACGCAAGCACTCAAGGGAAACTTAGCATGACGGCGCGATGTTGGTTGGTGAAGTTATTTAAGTGGAAAAAAAAATCTTCCACTATTTTTCAAAATATGTTTATATATCTTTTCCGTTATAACGGCGTCATCTTTGTTAATTATTTTGGTCTCGATGTCAATCACGGAGTTCAAAATGTTTTAAGAGTATAAATCAAGTGAAATGACATATTTACTCTTCGTGATTGAATTAATTAAATAATAAAGAGTTTGCATTAATATAGTGCATATGCAGATATCAACGGATCATATAAGATACCTACAACTAATAATACTAATTATATATATAATTAAGACTTTGAGTATTAGATATCATAGAAGGGAACATGCAACTGAAAATCCATTTTACATTCAATTGAATAACTTTGGATTCCTTCTCAAAAAAAAAAAAAAAAGAATAACTTTGGATTCAACTCATTCAGATTTATTATTATTCTACTGATAGGCCCAACCGACAAATATTCTTGTGCAAGTAATGAATTACTCAACTCTACATATTTGGAGAGCTTCGATCAGATTTTTCAGATGGTTTCAGCAACCATTTGTTGAGACGTTGGGATGCCTTGTTCACCTGCAAGAATGAGAGCAATATCTATAAATTTTAGCCAACTTTTGATCTTTTTGAAAGTTTTTTTTGGTCCACAATGGGTGTTTATTTAGGTTATAAAAATTAAAAAAATAACCTAAATAAACACCCATTGTGGACCAAAAAAAAATTCAAAGAGTGTGTT
Source organism: Citrus glauca (assembly GCA_029633175.1). Lineage (NCBI taxonomy): Eukaryota > Viridiplantae > Streptophyta > Magnoliopsida > Sapindales > Rutaceae > Citrus > Citrus glauca. The sequence goes on along the minus strand of JAQOOD010000004.1, from coordinate 24,139,772 downwards.
CTAAAGAAAACCACTCAATAATTAATCTCATAAAAATTTGGAGTAATCACAACACGTGCCCTGCAATCAATCCTAATTTACCTGATCATCCCAGTCGGTCCTCCATATGATGAAGGAAAGAATAATGGTTTGAATAACAATTCCACCCAACAATCCAATCCATAAACCCTGTCAAATTAAACCAACATCAATCAACTCGTGAGAGAGTCAATGGTACAATTTTTACAAAACACCATATCTATTTAATTAAAATTGTATTCAATTAACCAGAGTACATTTGATCGTTATTCTTAATTAAACATAAACTATATTTCTTACCGTAACTCCGAGATTGGCCACATATGCAAGCAAAACTCCTGTAGGAACTCCAACAAAGTAATAGCTTCCCAAGTTAACAAATGCAACCGTGCTTTGCATTCCAGCACCTACAGCTACCCCTGAAATATTGATTTGCAACGCATCAATGAGTATCCCAACAAAGTATCCATATGTAGGATGCGTTTGAAATTGAAGTTTGATAACTGTAACTTAAAAGGTAAAGCACTAAAGTATTTGATAAACACTAACAGTTGTAATTTAAAAGTTACGCTGAAATAATTTTTTACTTGTGTGATGGAAAATCTATTATATCTTTAATAATTTTATCAAAATTATTATTTAAAATTTATATTCATTACGTATTACTAACTTTTATTTCATAGATACATTTTTTCCCGCAACAACTAATGTAGCTTTTAAGCTGCAACACCTTAATATCAAACGTGCACTTAGTAATCATAGCATTATTATTATTTTTTTCCAAGTTTTCGAAGAAATAACACTTGCCTGAGAGTACTGGCTGAACGCTGTTAAGCAAAAGGGAGAAAGAAAGCAGAACAGATAGTTTCGATACTTCTTCTGCAATTTCCTCACTAGTTGTAAACAGGTATGAAATCTGACGGCCAAAGATTAAACATAAAATCCAACAGATCACTCCAAGACAGGCTGAAATAGTGAGTATGACTTTAATGGAAAATTTTGTGGCTTTCGCATTTCCTCTCCCGAGTTCATTCGACACTCGCACGCTGATCAACAAACGATATTACAACATTAGAGCTTGTGAATTTCAAGTATAAGGAGCCAGAGAGGGTATTTGTTGAGGCAATGTATATCTATACCATGAGGCACCAAGGAAGCCAAGGAAGATCATTAATTGAAATGCACTGACATTGAGGCTGCAACAACAATTTAATTAATTAGCTTTAAAGCCAAATTCTTAAAAAGAGTATTTAGGAAAGTCAACTGGAACTGGAAGTAATAAATGTGAAATAAGGTTTTAATAATAGCTAAGACCTTACCAAATAGAGAAAGCAGATATGGCAACGGTTGCATTTTTCATGTACCCAGCCAATAAGACTAGAATGGAATTGTACCAGAGCTCCAAGCTATGACAATTCAAAATTAAGTAAGATAATTGATTATGAAACCAAAAAAGAAAAAAAAGTGTCAAAACGGAATCTTATGAGACAGATTTAGAGAGCGTTCCAATATTTATTTGTTTATTTTTTAAAGCAGAGCATAAAAACGAACGGGGTTTGAACTGCAGAGCTCATGTACTATCGTAGGATTTTACAAGTTAAATTAATTGGCACCCAGGAGATGCATCATGACATGCAGGGTATAATTTCCGAGGAAGAACATTCAACATTTACCATATCATGACCCCGGAGGATATCGACAGCTTCATTACAGGAATAATGTCAGTAAAGGCAGCGTTGGTGAAACCTTTCCAAGTATCAGGGCACCAACCACAGAAGATGTAAACAAACAATCCAATGATATTTAGCCAAGCAGAAATGTTCAATGAGCCCATTGCACCAGCAATACCTAAGTCAAGTTCACTCACAAAGATCCAGGACATAAGCACGTGAAGCAGGAAAGAAGCAGTAGATAGCCACCCGATAATCATGTTCTTGAGCTGTGCTTGTAAGAACATTTGGATTGTCAAGGAGAAGACGAAGTTATAAACAAAGGGAATCAACCACAGAGAAATCACCCCCCCTGTTTCTGCTATATCCTTTTGCTGGCCAAGCAGATTCATGATCGGTGTTCCAAAGATGAAGACGGGGAGCATTATTGTAGCAGTTACACAATCAACTAGCCACGATCGTTGCAAGTAAATTCCCATCATATGATAATGCCCTGCTCCAAATGCTTGTCCACATAATGTCTCTGTTGCACTTGACATTCCCAGCTTCAAATGAATGAACAAGTAAATGAAACGAACCATAGAACATTTAGAGGCAAACAACAGCTCATCACTAGATCTTTAAAAGGATATATATATATTTATAAAAAAAAAAAGACATTTGTAAAAGGCGTCACATAAAGCAGAGTGCAGTTTAGTACATGATCAGAGAAAATCATTCATGTTACCGTCTTTCTTCAATCCAGTGATCTACACATTCACAAACGTACGCACACACAAACATGAATATGATTCAAATTGACGATGCTTACCAGTATTCCGTTAACAAAGCGCAAAAAGATGCTTTGAACGAGTGCAAATGAGGCGAGTTCAATTTCCCCAACATGTCCAAGAAAACTCTGTGTCACCAAAATTTGTCCAAATGAAGTAATCCTGGAAAGTATAGAAGGAAATGCAATCCTCCACGTCAGCTTCATTTCCTTCCAAATCCTCTGTTTCAGATCATTCCTTTCCTGTTCCTCGAATCTCAGAAGCCTCTTTCGCTCTTCCAATCCGTTGTCCATTGTTATTCTGAAGTGTTTAACAAACAAATGCTAATTCAAGTAATTGCCTTCAGCTTGAGCTTCCAAGATTTTAACATGCTAACTGTAATGAATGTGAAAGCCCTTTTAATTTCACTATCTATAAAATATATACAGTCTTATCTAAACAGAGGGGATGCTGTGGCACAAAAATTAACCACATTTTTTAGCATATGACCTGTTGTAAGAGTCGAAATTATAAAGACATTGTCCTTTACAATTTGGACACTATCTCTAAGCTGCATTGGTGACGGTATTTCAACTGTGGGGCACACTATGTCTAAAATACTGTAGTAATGCCCCCACAAGGTTTTGTCTCATGTTAGTGAAAGAAAGCTGGTGCATGCAAACTAAGTAACTGTGAAAAACTCATGGCTGATGGCATATAAATGTGTGATTATGCCATCCACTTGGGACCGTGAACGCGCTTCAATTAGATTGTACGATTCACACTCTCCCAAAATGAGCCACGATTGTTTACAAGAAATGACATCTTGACAGGAAAGCAAAGTGATAGAAAGCGAAATGAGAATCACGTGATTTTTATTTTTGTCATTATGAAACAGGGCAATAAAGTTGGAACTCAATTTCTCACTTGTATCCAAATAGTTAACGTAAGTAAAAAATACCCTCCAGTTTATCATTTCTGTCATCTTGCTTTTCTATCCAAGTGGTATTATTCAATATTTATCCCCCCCCCCCCCCCCCCCCCCAAAACAAAAAATATCTAAAATGTAAAGATATTGATGCATATGGTGATTGGAATACTACATCGATGTATGCGCATCTGGTGGTGGTAGTGTATTTATTTCGAAGTGTACTTGTCCGTTAGTTGTTGTAATATGTTTGAGTTTGACCGGTAGATGAAACCAAACACCATAATAGCAGGTGTACCTATCAATACCAAAAGCTGAAAAGCATTATTGAACATTTGGTTACTCTTTTAAAGCCAACACCTCATTCTCTCCGTAAAATTAAATTGATTCCATCAAAAATTAGGTGTTTCAGAAACCCAGCGCTTTAGCCTCTAGCTTTTGCTGTAATAAAGAGAGTCCAAAACGACTTAACATACCCCTTTGCAAAGAGGGAAAAAGGTACCCTCAATCAGGAACAACATGCAGTGTGTTCTGAGATGAAATTTACAAATTCCAGGATTGGGCACAAATCACAAAGCAAAAGAGAAATGAAAACAAGCGATAGTACTGGAGCAAGGAAATTGAACTTACTCTTTTTTGGCCTTGTTAGCTGCCTAATTTACACTGCAGTGTTGTTCATGGATTCTGCGCACAAGCACAAAGTAATAATAATAATATTTATGATCACGAGTGTTAAACTCAAAACACAAATTGAACTTTGTTTTCACTATATATTTATATATATATTGTGAGTGGCTAATGTCCGTCCGTTGAGAATATCTTTATTATTTTGTAATTCAAAGCTTGATTGTTTTTTTATTATAAGTGAATGAACCTGCGATAAGATTTGAGTGATGATCAACACTTTACCACAATAATCATGTTGGCTTTGTCCTTATTGTTGCCAATCTACTTTTCCGAGACAAGTCCTTCTCGTACTTTTTCAGGTAATGATTATTTGAGCAGAAAAAATTGGCATAATTAAATTTAATATTATGTTACGTGACAAATCATCACTGGACATATGCTGAAATAGGGAGAAAAAACTCTCCTGCACGATTGCTTATATAATTGAAGATCATTTAAGTCAATCAATGACCTATGCAGCTTGTCTTCATGCTCTTTTTCGTTCTTTTTGGTTTATATAACCAATCATTCTTTCTACTTAATCGGTACCAGTCTTCATCTCGCGGTTGGTCCACCAAATTGATTCTTCCAAAAATTTTGAACCAATTTGATTGGTTGTCTTGTGAAGGTATGTAAAATACCTTTGGCATAGCAGACCTGGATGATGTTGTTTCAAAGTAGGGGTTAAACGTCATTTCATCCAACAAATGGAGATGCAAAAGAGAAGTTGTTTTGTAAGCACCTTGCGAACTTTTTTGTTTTTTTTTCATTTGAAATGTTGCAGACATTATTGCTAATCCACTAATTTGATGACACAAGCAATTAATCTTTACTAATCACGCTAGGATACAAACTATTGTACACACTCTATTTACAAAACTAATGCATGATTATGAACACTGTATTAAGTGAGCACATGCTCATTTTCTACAGCTATCTAATGAACAAATCCGAAATTTATCATGTCCAATGCTACAATTAAGCCAATACGAATGACTCTCACAATGGTGATGTTGAAACACCAAAAACAGGACAAAAAAAAATGAAATTCCACTTTTTGATTCTCCATCTACATAAGCAATGTAGTTGAACATCAAGTCCCATGAGGCAGATTGAATGCTTGATTGTACTCTTGAAAGCAAAAACAAAACTGTAAGCAATTAATTGGCAAAAGCTTTACACCAAGCAAAAAAGATTTTGGAAATTGAAGAAGTTTGATGTCAAGCTGTGACATCTGATTGTTCGTTAGGAGATTGTTCCGGTGATTCGGGATTGAACCACTTATCCGGTCCAAACACCCTGCAAAAGGAGAGAGGACAAAATAGAGCCAGTACAAAAAGAAAATTAAACTACTTAATTGTGGAACAATTTGTATTCTGTGCCCAAGAATTTTAAAGAAAAGAATGATGTGTGTGCACTCATGAAAAGCAACTCCTTTACAAAAAGCTGTTGCGGCACTCATAATCAATAACATGATGACAAACCAAGCTGCAAGGTATCTGCATTTTACAATGAGGAGACTGATGGTCTTGACTGTTAGCAGCAGCAAGTTCTGGAAATTAAGTTTCCACTTTAGAGGGTGGAGTCCTCCAGAAATATAAGAGTAAAGAGTAGAGACTAGAGAAAATAGAGAAATAGAGGATTTAAATTTTGGATTCAGGGAACTCCCTTTTTTCTTGTTCATTCATTTCCTTAAATACTCCTCCAAGAGAGCTATAGACAAAACATATTCACCGCACATACTTGACAGCACAATATTCTCTCTAACAAACTTGACAACACAGCAAAACATAATTGCAATAATAGTAAATAACAATTCAACACAATATCTTCAAGAGTATCTAAGTGTTGTAATTGGTTGCACCATCATTCCCGCACAAAATCTTGAAGCTTGAAGGGAATTTTGGGCTGTCTCTTAGGCCTAACTTGAGTAATTGGCTGTGCAGTGGTTGTATCATTACCATCCTCATGGAAATGAGCCTTGTCCTCAAGGCTAAACTTAGGAAAAGTGGCGTAGAAAGGTTCCCAATTCTCCTATGTAGCTTCATCAGGTGTCGTGTTAGACCATTGCACTAAGACTTGCTGGGCCTTTGGCTTATTTGTCTTGATAGTTCGCTGGTCCAAAATGCATAGAGGTATGGAATAATGTTCTGCAATTGGTGGTGGATGGGCGGAAATAACTTCAGCAGTGTTTGGACATAACTTGAGGATTGGAATATGGAACACATGATGGATACGAGATTCGGGTGGTAATAATAAGCGATATGCAACCTTTCCAACTCTTGCAGCTATTTGGTAAGGACTATAATACTTCTTCGCAAGCTTGTTACTTAGACGGTGAGCAAGAGAAGACTATCGATAAGGTTGAAGCTTAACATAAAACCAGTTACCAACCTCAAACTCCTTATCGCGACGATGACGATTTGCTTGGGTGCGCATTCTTTCCTGTGCTCTTTGAAGGTTCAGCTTGACAGTAGCCAATAGAGCTTCTCTATCCAATAATACAGAGTTTAAAGAATCAATAGAGGTGTCTTCGCTGGAGTATCCTATAAAAGGTGGTGGGGGCCTGCCATAAACAACTTAGAATGGTGAAAACCCTGTAGAACTGTGTGTAATGGTATTGTACCAATATTCTACCCATGGTAAAGCTGCAAACCATATATTTGGACAGTCTCTAGTAAATGCTAGCAAGTATGTCTTGAGACAACGGTTGACCACTTCCATTTGCTCGTCCGTTTACGGGTGATAAGCAGTGCTAAACCGTAACTATGTTCCCTGCAATTTAAATAGTTCTCGCCAAAATTCACTAACGAACAGAGGGTCTCGATCAGTAACAATAGATCTAGGAATCCATGAAGTCGAACATACTCACGAACAAAATTTTCAGCCAATTTCGGTGCAGTAACTCCCTCAAGCAAGGCACAAAAATGACCATACTTGGACAATCTATCCACAATGACCCAAATAATTGTCTTCTCGTTTGATTGTGGTAAACAAGTAATGAAATCCATAGAAATGTCTTCCCATACTCTTGATGGTATGATCAGTGGTTGCAAAAGCCCCTTGGAACAAAAGTTTTCTAGTTTAGTTTGCTGACAAATTGGACATTCTCGGACATGTTGCTATACCTCCTGCGCATTTGCGGCCAATAAAAATTGGCTTATAATCGAGCATAAGTCTTTTGTTCCCAGATTGTCCGCCAATCACCGAGCCATGGAATAGGTTCAGAAGGCGTTTTCTGAGCTTCATACCGTTAGGAACAAAAATTCTACCCTGATGGTAAAGTAAGTCTTGTTAAATAGAAAAATTATTATCTGTGCAAACACCGTTCTCAATTGACTGCAGAATTTGTTAGGCTGTGTCATCCAAAGCAAGGGCATCTCGATTTTCAATTAAGAAAGTGCTAGTAGTAATTGAAATTGACATCAAATCACCTTGTGCTTCGCTTGTCCATCGTGAAAAAGAATCGAGTCCATTATTTTCCACTACAGCCTTATGCTCAATTGTAAATTCAAACCCTAACAGCTTTGTCAACCAAGTTTGCTGCTTTGGTGTTTGTATAGTTTGTGTAAGGAGTTGCTTGAGGCTTTTATGATCAATGAATATGGTGAAAGGTCGGCCCAAGAGAAAAGGTCGCCATCGTCGAACTGTTGTCATGATTATATACATCTCACGACTATACGCAGATGTAGATTGAAGTCTTGGTGGCAACTTCTTACTAAAATAAGCAATTGGATGTCGATTTTGAGAGAGAATCGCACCCACAGTGAGACCAGAGGCATCTGTTTCCATTGCAAAGACTTTGAAAAAATCTGGTAAGGCTAAGATAGGAACTTTAGTCAGAGCACATTTAAGACATTCAAAAGCTAAGTCAGCTGCTTTACCCCAGTGAAATCCTTCCTTCTTAAGCAAATCAGTTAATGGGCTTGTAATTTGGGCATACCCCTTTACAAAACGTCGGTAATATCCTGTGAGTCCCAGGAAACCCCTCACAGCAGCAATTGTTTTTGGTTAAGGCCAATTTAAGACAGCTTGAATTTTGGTCGGATCAACACTCACTCCTTGGGCTGAAACAAAATGGCCGAGATACTCTAATTTAACTTGGCCGAAATTGCACTTGGGCAACTTAGCGTACAATTGGTTTTAATGGAGCAACTGGAGAACAATTTTGAGATGATTAAGGTGTTCCTTATAGGATTGGCTGCAAACAAGAATGTCGTTAAAAAATTAAAATGAACTTACGAAGATAAGGTTTGAAAATAGAGTTCATTGTAGCTTGAAATATGGAAGGGGCATTGGACAGCCCAAAAGGAATTACAAGAAACTCGTAATGACCTTCATGTGTTCGAAATACGGTTTTTGGAATGTCGGATGGGTGGATCCGAATTTGAAAATACCCACTCCGTAAATCAATCTTTGAAAAGATGATGGCCCCATGTATTTCATCTAGTAATTCATCCACTGTCGGTATTGGAAATCGATCCTTGATATTGATGGCATTTAGAGCTCTATAATTGACACAAAATCGCCATGTCCCATCTTTTTTGCGAACTAAGAGGACGGGTGAAGAGAATGGGCTGGTGGAAGGTTGTATAATCTGATATTGAAGTATTTCTTAAACTGCATCTCGATTTCATTTTTTTGGTAATGAGGGTAGCAGTATGGTTTAACATTCACAGGAGTAGATTGTGGGAAAATAGTGATTTTGTGGTTGAGGGGTCTATTTGGTGGAAGGCCTTTTGGGATGCTAAATACAGCTGAATATTGGTTTAGTAGTGTTAGGAAATCTTGAGGAATGGTAGAATCCGTGGACTGGTGAATATTTTGGGTTGAAGATTGATTATCTGGTTTGAGTTCTAAATGAAAATACTGAGTTATTGAGGTAGTTTCTTGTAGTCTTTTGAGTTGGTGAAAGGATATAGGAATGGGGTGGGGCCGAATGTTTTGAGCTCCTTCAAGTTTAATAGGCTACCTTTTATATGTAAATTCCATAGTTAGGGCTTTGTAATCAGTGATAATTTTCCCTAACTTCTGTAGCCATTGTACCCCTAAAACAGCATCAGCTCCACAAAAATCCAGTATATGAAAGTCAGCTTCAAATTCAACACCCTAAATCTCGAGTTTAACTTTCAAACAGTAATCTTCGCTACGAATCTATTCCCCATTGTCGACAGCTACTAAAAAAATCATTGTCTTCTTAATAGCCAAATGAAGGAAGTGAGCCAATCGCAGGTGGAGATAATTATGTGTACTCCCAGTGTCAATAAATACTGATAAAGGTTGATTGTTAATTTTAGCACTGAGTCTGAAGGTTTGGGGACCAGTTGTTCCAATCAAAGCATGAAAAGAAATTTCGGGGCTTGGATTCGCTGTTTCTTCGTTAGGCACTATATCCTCCACCAATATTTCTTCTTGAAAACTTTCTGATGGTTCCTCTGTCAACAATAACAAAAAAGGGCGAGTGGGACAATGATGACCGGGCTTGAATCGTTCATCACAATTGAAGCACAAGCCTTGAGCACGGCGGGTTTGCATTTCGACAGTTGTGAGACGACGAATAGGAAGGGAGGTCTTTTGTGGGTTTGATGGATTTGGTCGTGGGAGGGGTAAAAGTGGAGGCCATGGGTCTAGCCGTATATTTGTTTTGTTGCATGTAGATATGGGTATTGGTGTATTGGTTGGTTTCCATGAAATGGATTTTTGGTTATAGGACTGCAATTTATCTTCAATCAATTTGGCTAAAGCAATTGCATCAGGAAGGTTAGAAGGTTTATGAATAGCTAACTCATTTTAAATAGTTGGTTTTAAACCTGAGATGAACCAATCTAAAATGGCATCTGGGTGAAGGTTGGTGACTCTGTTACAGATGTTTTCAAAGGCTGATTGGTAAGCCTCTACAGAGATTGTTTGGATAAGTTTGAATAAAGTGACTCAGTGATTAATATAGGAGGAAGGGCCAAACTTGTTGTCAATAGCTCAGGTGAGAGCTCCCAAGAAGATAATTGTTGATTCTTGTGCATCCATTGGAACCAAGAGAGTGCTTGGCCAGTCATATAGAAACCAGCGATATCAATCCGCTGCTCCTCTGGGGTTTCATAGAAAGAAAAGTATTTTTCAACTTGAAATATCCAATCTAAGGGGTCAGATCCATCAAATGTTGATAGATCACATCGTATTGAGCTTGTATAGGTTGTGTGTTTTGTGGCGTAGGTGGTGTAGAGGTTGGTCGGTTTGTGGAGGACCCAATCTTAGAGGGTGCCATCATGGTAACTCTGGCAGCAAGCTCTGCTATAGAGTTTTGTAGGGTTTGTTGTTGTTGTATTATGATTTGGCGTAGGTCCTCAAGGGATTTTTGGGTCGATTCTTTGAGTTGTGTGACATGTTCTTCAAGGGCTCGATATTGTATTTGCATACCCTCGTTTGTCATCTCTCAACGAAAGCACTAAATGATGGTCTTGACTGTTAGCAGTAGCAAGTTCTGGAAATTAAGTTTCCACTTTAGAGGGTGGCCCCTCCATAAATAGAAGAGTAAAGAGTAGAGACTAGAGAAAATAGAGAAATAGAGGATTTGGATTTTGGATTCAGGGAACTCCCCTTTTTCTTGTTCATTCATTTCCTTAAATACTCCTCCAAGCGAGCTACAGACAAAACATATTCACAGCACACACTTGACAGCACAATATTCTCTCTAACAAACTTGACAGCATAGCAAAACATAATTGCAATAATAGTAAATAACAAATTCAACATAATATCTTCAAGATTATCAAAGTGCTATAATCGGTTGCACCATCATTCCTGCACAAAATCTTGAAGCTTGAAGGAAATTTTGGGCTGTCTCTTAGGCCTAACTTGAGCAACCGGCTATGCAGTGGTTGTATTAGAGACCGGTTGTTCATTATATTCGTACTTTCAGGACCAGAGAATTAGGATATGATGATTTGAGCCAAATTAAAATGGAACCAAACTGAATTATATTTATCTGGAGACAACAGTAACAATACAAATACTGCCAAATCTAAGTGAAAACGCAAAGATACTGCAGAATGGGAAAAAGAAAACTCACTTTGACTTCCAAATGGGTTAAATAACCAAGCACGACTCCGATAGGAATCCCAATCAGGTAGTAGCAAGCAATGTTAACATATGCTACGATACTCTGCCATCCAGCCCCGACAGCAACTCCTGTTCAGGCGTGATTTTTGGTTACGAATTTAACAACATATTTTCCTTTTTATCTTGGGCCCTCCCATTCAATTGGTGACTTGGAGAATATAGAAAGACACTGACAAGAAAGGAAGCCTTACCGGAGAGCACAGGCTGCACACTGTTCAAAAGTATAGAGAAAGAGAGTAGTGGTGATAGATCTGCAACTGTGTCAATCACATCTTGATTGTCGGTGAAAATGTATGCTACGCGTCCTCTGAGGAAGAGGAAAATGATAAAGAGTGCACATCCAATCAAAAAGGATGTGGAAACTGCCACCTTAATAGAAAATTTCGTAGCATTTGCGCTTCCTCGGCCAAGCTCATTTGACACCATAACACTGAACATTTTTCCAATTAAACTGGTTTACTCAGCACATATATCAACCTTCCAAAGAAAAGGGTAATAGAGAAGTAATATTCAATATTAACGTGAAACATTGTTAAGGGAATAGATAATTCCATTTTCTACAACACATCGCCTTGAGGATCATGCATTATGCACAGAAATGTTTCTAGGAGATTGAGCAGTTTTTGTTAGAATACAGAAATATAATTAGATTGACTTCTATCCGAAGTTCACGCAAGATATGGCTGAAATTATTGGTCAAGGCTGAAGGCAAAAAATAAGTTTTTTTTTTCCCCTGCAAATGGATAAGGCAGTCGGGATTGTAGTTAACTGAGTTTCATAATCAGATTTTCATTCTTTAAATCTAGTAAGTTTGTTTAAAAGAACAGAATAAAGATATAAAAAAATAGAAGAAAAAGAAGAGGATTATACCCTACTGCAGCCAAGAAACCAAGCGAGATCATCATTTCTAGCCCATTGATGTTGATGCTGCAAATAAGAATAATTTAAACCAAACAGATAACTGGCCCCATATAAAAGAAGAGGAAAACAAAATCCAAAATGATGATAATGGGAAGGAGCCTATGAATTTGGTACCATATTGCAAGAGCATCAATGGCAACCTCAGCATTTTTCATGTTTCCTGTTAAAAGAACCAAGACTGTGTTGTACCAGAGCTCGAGACTGTCAAGTATAACATATTGCTGAGTTAAAATCCCCACATAGTTGAGTTACAGGAAAGCATAAATATGGCAGTTAATCAGAAAATACTAGATTAAGATCATTGTTCCTCAGCGATGTTATATTAACATTATTGTTGTCTGTAGACCACAAACAAGTACTTTTTATCAGGGATTCATATCATAATATAAAATTCCCCATTTCCCTGCCCCCACAACCCAATTAAAGAAAGAATATATGATATTGCCACTCAGTAACACAAACTGAAGCAATCAATGATCTTAACAAAAGGGAAGAACCAAGAAAGGCTGAAACATGGCCAAAAACAAAATGAGGAAAGATCCCACTCGAAACTAATAATAGTAACAAACACATATGAAATGATATAGATTCAGATGTAAGCCCTAGACACTTATCTGCCGATTCCCAGTTAAGCCAATTAGAATTTATAAAATGCACAATCTTTTGCCTAAATTCATGCAAGGCCACAATTAGACAAGAACCTCACCATAGCATGGCACCAGACGACAAGGAAAGTTTTACTACAGGCCAGAGATCCTTGAAAGCAGCAAATGAGAAACCCTTCCATGTTTGAGGGCACCCAAAACATATAACAAACAGAAGTTGACCCAAGTTTGGAATCCGGTATGCCAGAATTGTTGAACCCAATGCTCCAGGGAGTCCAAAATTCAATTTCATGGTAAAAAGCCACGAAAGAAAGAGATGAAGCAAAAATGAACATGCCGCCAAGTAGGAGATAATCATGTTTCTGCTCTGGGCTTGTAGGTACATTTGGCAGGTAAAGGATACGATGAAGGTGAACAACACAGGGATTAGCATGATAGAAATAGTGCCCGCCACTTCAGCAATATTTTCTGCTTGGCCCAAAGCCACCAAAATTGGTGCAGTGAAGAAGAACAGACGTAAGAGAAGGATAGCACAAATGGTTAAGACTATCCATGATCTTTGAAGATATATTACTAGCATGGGGTATTGTTTTGCCCCAAAAGCTTACCCACAGAGAGTCTCTAATGCACTAGCCATGCCCAACTGCACTTTCAAATTCAGATCAGAACAAGAGAAAACTGAAGCAACTATTTATAGATTTAGAGAATTATATTCCTTGTGAACAGATGACCCCATGCATTATAACACATCTTGTTATAGAAGCTAGAGAGTGACCGGAAAGCATTGAAGCTCATTAAAAAAACTGAACTGCAATGGAAAAGAAACATTCTTTTTCTGAAGCTCTTGGTCAGCCATTACAGTTCTCAGATTATGTGATTGGGGAATATGACTGCATGAAAAAATTTTCGAAACACTAAAAAAAATAGCAGAAGACATTTTTGAGTGGCGAAAGTTCAGATATCCTGATTGAAATTCAAATTATATTGATTGGTGTTAACCCTTGCATCATGAAAGAAGGTTCATTGGTTTGGCTGCCAGCAAATTCTGGTAAACATACTTTTGCCTTCACTTTGCTAGCTATGAGAAGATATTTATATTTGATAGCTACACTCAAATATTTTTATCTGGTAAAGAAATTTTCTTTTCCTTGTCCTTTCTCCCCTTCTTCTTGTGTCAGCTTTAAAAGTTCGGTAAAGCATTGCCACCAATAGGGTTACAGCAAAAGTTGTAGTCATGTTTTAATTTCTAAGATTCTGTTAAACTTTGTGAATGCTCATTTTTTTATTTTGGAGTCATACCTAATATTCTGCTAATGTTCAATACTTGTAGAAGCCTATTAATTGTATGGGGTTGTACTTGTTCCCATTTTTGGTTTCTGAGCTTTTCTATTGTTATTTACATTAACCAAGAGGAAAGTGAGGACTTTGGTGGTGGTTGCCCTTACAAGGAAATTAAATTTGATCGTTAGTAATTTGGTCCTATTCAACAGGACTCTTTTCAGAAATTGTTACGCAAACAAGACGGCACAAGAGCAGAATGGGAGTATCCCTTTGCTGGTGCTGGAATCAACATTTCTTTTATGTTAATACAGATGTTGGATCTTCAATCAGGTAATTAAAGTTCTGAATAAGTAACATTTATTGTAATCGTTGCGGTTCACTCCTCGATCCTGAAAAGCTGGGAAACGGCAAAGCCACCCCAGTCAACCATGAGGAGCCTTGGTTCCAAGCGTCCCCTTAAGAAATCAACTTGCTCATCCAACATCTGACCAGCCATATTTTATTAAACACGCTTAACTTTGTGCTACATTCTGCATTTCCACTTGGTGCTTCATATTGTTCAATTTTACGTGCAGGAAAGCAATCTTCTTCAGCTGGTATCCGCTTTCTAGAACTGCTTGAGAAGGATGAAATGGCATTCGACAACCTTTATTTTGTAGCCTTTCAAATGATGGATGCTCAATGGCTTGCAAAACGGGCTTCATATATGGAATTTAACGTAAACTTAACCTAGCATCCTCCGCTTTATATATATATATATATATATATATATATATATATATATATATATATATATATATATATCATGAACCATGATTTAGGCTTAATTGTTGTTATATGATTTTTTTTTTTTCAGGATGTATTGAAGTCTACAAGAGCACAATTAGAGCGCGAGCTTAAACTCGAAGATATTTCTTGTGTACAAGATTTACCCGCATACAATCTGTTGCATAGATAGATAAGTAGATGATCAAATTTGCATATTTTGAATTGTGAAGTAAAAAACATCAGCTGTAGAGGTTGTTTATTTGAACTGTTCCTGCCATAATCTCTGTAACATTGCAAATTATATAGTTGGTATCATAGAAAGTTATATGTTTGTTGAACTAATTTGGCTTCAGGATCATTCTTTTTCAATTATCAAGATCCGAAATCTTTTTTAGATCTCATTTGTAAATAATCATTTAATGTTTTAAAGACTAATACTATATGTCTTAAATATTATGGATAAATTTTACAACATTTAAAATTATTTATTACTCACATTATATAAATAAAAAATTCCAAATAATACTTAAAAAGTTTGACCTTTTTTTTCTTTAAAAAAGCAAAAATTAGGTTACGAATATTTTCAAATTAGCTTTAAATAATCTTGATATATAAATAGTATTTAATTAACACCAATCCATTATTATTTGAAATCTTATCTGAAATATAATAATTTTATTTCACAGTAGCAATGGAAAAAAGAATTAAAAAAATATGATTCTTTCTATTTGGAATAGCCATTTGTCTAATTCCTATTATTTTGGCCGGATTATTCGTAAGCGTCTATTTACAATGCAGACGTGATGATTAGTTGGAGAGGTGCACAAGACCGAAATTTCAGCACTACACGGGGGAATTAAAAAATTAAAAATCCCATAGTTGCATGATTAGCTAATGCCACTCGCAGAACTTCTTACAACGCCAAATATCTAATCTCAAGTGGAAACAAACTGAGGGTTAGGGTTATTCATAACCGTCTAATAAATGTAAGGACTTCTTACCCAACTCGCAAGTTCACCCGCGTTTCCCGGAGTTGCCCTAAGAAATTGTTACTTGTAATCCAAGCTACGCCACTTCACTCCTCCATATGTTATAAGGAAGTTTTAACACCCCCGCTTCTTACCACTTCTGCTCTAATTCTCTAACCCTATCTTTGCCTCTCTCTCGGCTTCCGTGTTCTTTGTTTTCAATAATTCGCCAAAAAAATTTCCTCCATCAATCATCAATCAATCAATCAACCAACCCACCATTGAATTAGCCCGCTTCTCCTCAACCAAAATGCAAGAACACAGACCCTTTCTTCCCCATGACTTCCAGTTCAGACCATCTGATGAAGAACTCATTGAACATTATCTCAAGAAAAAAGTTTCGGGAATATTAATCCCTCTTGCTCAGTATTTCATCAGGGATTGTAATCTTTACGAGGAAAAACCCTCTAAGATTTGGGATTCTCATGGAGGACCCTTTTTAAATGCTAATGAGGATCTTTATTTCTTCACCCAATTAAAGAAAAAGTCTTCCAAGGGTTCCATAATCGACCGCAAAGCGGGATCTTTTGGCAGTACTTGGCAAGGGGAGGATGCTGGTAAAGATATAGTAATCGGCCAATCCAAAATCAAAATCGGCTCCAAGAAGAGGTTTCGTTATGAGAAACAAGGTTGTGAGGATCACGGGGCTTGGATCATGCACAAGTACACTCTACATATGCCCAAGAATCAAGCTACCAATTATGTGCTTTGCAGGCTCCGAAAGAATCAACCAACTGGCCATGATATTATGAAGTACGGTTCTGCAAAGAAAAGAAAGCTGAAGGGTTTTCAAGACAACAGCAATCAATCCGAACAAGTAGCAGATATTGAGATGGATAGGCTGTTGACCCACCAACAGAATCAACAACAGAACTATATGGATTATCAAGAAGTAAGCTGCAGCAGTTCTGACATGATGAGTGAGCAGAGCTTAGCTGGTGGAATGGGGCTTGCAAGCAGTGTTTACGAGCCATCCGTGGAGATGATGATGAGTCATTTTGATCAGATGATATGTAACCAACAATATGACTACGGGAACAACATGCTTCAGGGTAGAGAAACTGGAGAGAATTATCATTGTCATTCGGAGAGTATCGTTGAAGTGCCCACGGCGGTGCCTGAATCATTGGTGCAACACGAAGACAGTGATGGACTACCTGAGTTAACTGAGGAAGACTATTCTTTTCTGGAAGACTTACTTCAAGAACCAATAGGGGATGTGCGCGGTTCACTCGGCTTGATGCTGGACTTGGATGATCTCTTGTCATAAATAATTGGATTACGACTTCGATTTGTATTGTAACTGTAACAACTTTTCCCCATTTACTTAATCCTTTGTTCGTATATATTGGTATTGTTCAGTTTCTCGTATTCTTTATTCTCTTGAACTTCAGTGAGTATGTTTTCTGCAAGCTGATAACAGGCAAAGGCATTCGGTTTGCATTTAAGCCAAAATCATCATTAATTAGTTCCAATCAGTAAATCTGATGGTTCATTCTCTTATTCCATTTATTTATTTACAACTGAGTTCGCAAAAAATGATTGTTTTGAGATTACAGATAAAAATGATGAGCTAGTTAGAATCTTTCTAAAAATCTACTTCTTAATTTTCATGAAACACAGAATTTTGTTCCTTGTCTAATAGTATTTGGCAACTCATCATAACGCCAGTCAATCCTTCAGTAAACCATTCCACAAATTTTTATATATGCATATATATATATATATATATTTAAGATTTTATAGGTACAAGATGAAATGGGCTTGTATCACATGGCTGAGATCCTGTTCATGAATAAATGATTTTGCATGATTAATAATATCGTTTTGTTTACGTGAACGGTATTTTAGGTCTCGCAAATTTAGCGTTTTTATGCAATTTAGAGCCGAACTTTTTGAGATTTAACACGTTCGAACAGTTATGTTTTTAATTGTGTGTGTGTGTGTAAAAAAAGGGAACAATTTGGCAAATAAAAAAAACAGTAATTTATTTTTGGGTGGGGCTATTTGAACCCACCAATTTATTCAATAAACCTATTTACTAAATAAACTCATCTTTAAATTTTAAAATTTTAAATTTTACTCAGTAAACCCACTAAAATACTTAATATGCCCTTTCTAAATCTCATTTTTATAATAATAGTGATTTTACTCATTAAACCCATAATATTCATTTATAAACCCATTAGATTGGAAATTGATTATTAATTAGAAATTTAATAATCAATTTTGAGTGAATGACCCTTGTGTAAGGACAAATGAATCAAAACATTCTAAATGGAGAAAATAGTTGTCATCATGAAATTATTTTTTGAGTTATATTATATTGGTGAGAAAAATCTTGTATAATGGTATGAAAATCTAATATGAGCAATTTGAGAAAAAAATATATTTTTTTAGAATTTGGGAAAAAACAATAATTGATTATTAATTAAAAATTTAATCATCAGTATTAATTAAACAATTTTGAGTGAGGGGTCATTCCCAAACGAATCATGACAATTAAACAATTAATCCTCCATAAAATCAATATCCACCAAATCAATAACAATTAATTTTGTTACTTTGAATCAACTCACATGTGCCTATTTAACAATATATATGGCTTGAGAGAAGAATCACACCTCTTGATTGATTAGGGTTTAATGAAAATTTGATTAAGGTTCTATAAAACTATGTTGAATATAAAGATGGGTTTAAAGAGTAAAAATTCTTTTTTTTAATTATATTCTAGTATCCATAACTGTAATTTAATTTAGGGGTATTTTAATGATAAAAAAATATTTTTAAAGTGGGTTTATTGAGTAAATTAGTGGGTTCAAATAGCCCCACCCTTTATTTTTTTGTTGTCAGTAGTTCATTTTTTTTTTGTTGTCCTACTATTTTTATTTTATCTCCAAAAACAGTAATTTATTCATTTAGTGTAATTAGGCAAATAAAAAAATCTTGTCAATTGAAAAAAAAAACTGAATCGAAAGCAATTGGAATTCAATGCTATATTCGTCTTAGGACTTTATAAACTTTTTTTTTTCAATTTTCTATCATATAAAGTATTTTTTTACTATATAGGTTAATTATGTAAAATCATTTTTCTTGATGTGGATCAAGGCAAAACAAAATAAAAAGAATTCTTATTAGACATACACGGTATATCAATAAAATTGGATCTAATAAACTTGTAATTTTTTATTTTGTTTACCAATAATACACCAATTTGTCATTCCTATATCAGTTTACTTATTTTACTTTTCATTTATAAGTCTTATGTTTTATTTTACACTTATTATTAATTTTTAAGTTTTATGTTATATTTGTAAGTTTCTTTTGTTTACTATTGATACATTAACTTATCATTTTCATGTTGATTTACTTGTTTTACCTTTCATTTAGAAATCTTATGTTTTATTTAGACAATTTATGTTCTATTTTACACTTAATGTTGATTTACAAATTTTATGTTTCATTTGTAAGTTTTTGTTTTGTTTACTAGTGGAACAGAAATTTACCATTCTTATATTAATTTACTTGTTTTACCTTTCATTTATAAGTCTTATATTACATTTACATAATTTATGTTTAATTTTATACTTATTATTGATTTATAATTTTTCTGTTGAATTTATGTGTCTTATGTTTCATTTGGACAATTCATGTTTAATTACAGTATTAATGTATCATAGAATGAAACTTCATTTAATTTAAATATTTACCTCATTGTCCCAGTCGGTTTTCTTGGAACATAGCCAAGCACGATGATTGGTTTACTACTCCAATCAGCATTCCAATCCATATACCATGTGTAAATTAATTGAATGAAGATATTCATCTAGTTTTTGAAAAATGAACTACAACAAGCCATGCCATGGACTCCAAAGTAAAGCAACATGATCAAAATAGGGTAAAAGTTTGTTTAGTCTTTTTGGATTGGGTTAATTACCTAGTTAATTCTTGTATTTTTAAAATTTATCCAAAATTCTCTACATTTCTTTCATAATTGTTGGATTTAGGGCTAGTTTAGTAATAATTGTAGCTTTAAAATAATTAATGCTAGTCGTGCTGTAAAAATAATCAGTTGTATAGAGCATCATTTTAATACTTGGCAAAATTTATTTTTAAAGGTGTTATGAGTTTTTAAACCAATCATATATGTTCGATGAATCTTACAATTAAACTGCTATAAAAATACCTGCAAATGACTCCAATAGATATTATGTTCAATAATTTGTTTTATAAATTTATTGTCATGTATATATATTGTGTATATATAATAATTAATAACAAAAATAAATTTTTTTGTATTAATTTTTTTTTATTCAATATAATTGGTAATAATAATCATCATCTCTTTAAATTTAATGATTTTATTTCGCAATTGAATAATTAAAGATAGTTTTGGATTTTTATATATGTGAGGATATATATATATGGAATTGCATTAAATATAAAACTCATTTTCAAAATTAAATTTTAAAAAGTTACTCTTCCCTACTTTTCAAAATCTGCTATGGGGTAAAGTAAGTTTTTCAAAAGTAGTTTAAAAAAAATTATCAAACACCAAAATTAATTTCTATCTTTTCAAAATTATTTTTAAGTCTCTCTAAAGTAATCTCAAAAGGGTCTGATAAAATAATATTTCATTTTGATATAACTTAAAAATTGAAACAAACCTAACATGCAATAAGTAAAATTTAATTAGCTCAAACAGTCGCGGCTAAAAAAGCATTTATCCACAAAAAAAATAATTAAAAAAGACACAAGAGCTATATTAACGATAAATATCAAATTACATATCCACCGTAAAAGATGCTAAATTTAAATCTATGAAGTTCTTTATCAAGAGGGAAAAAGATGAAAAGTAAGAAATACAAAGATGAATTGATACCTTAACTTTGAGATTGAGCACGTACATGAAAAACTCCTACAGGTACCAATCACATAATGGCAGCAAATGTTAATATATTCTACTATACTTTGCCGACGGGCACCAATAGCAGCCCCTACTAAATACATTGGCAAATTAATTCAATATATGCATAATACAATAGACTAAGGTCACGTTTATTTTTTATTTTTGAAATCTGAATAAACCTAAATTAATATGAATTCTGAATAGATCTAAATGTCTGAATCTGAATAATATGTTTATTTTTTTGTCTGAATATCGGAAAATAAGTATTAAATTATTTGTTTTTTCAACTTAAAAAGCTAAAAATATATATTTTTACATTTGTATCCTTACTAAATTTGAATGTCAAATAAATAATATATTAAATACCACAACATTTTAACATTTATTAATAAAACTATATTCAAGTGAATACATAATTATTTTAGAATTTTAATATATAAAATACCTTAAATTTTAAATTTTATTGTATATAATATAAGAAAGAAAAAACATGAATATTTTTATGTGGGGTAAATGTCTATGGGTAAGTTTTGGGATAGATATGAAAAATAAATTATAAAACATGGATATTTTTGACATTAGTAAGTAATTGACTTAATTCAGATTTCTCCATTAAGTAAAAAGTCAAAAAAAATTAGTTTATTTTATTAAGTCAAAATTATTTAATAAGTCTCATTAAATTATAAAAACAAACACATCTAATTAACTTAATTAATTAAATTAAATCACTTTAAGTTATTAAATTAAAAAACAAACACCACTTAAAGCTCTGTTTGCTATTATTGTTGGGAGATGTGACTTCATCAACTCTTAAGTGTTAATTGGTAAATAATAATAAAAATAAGGTGACTTATTTTTAATAAATCGATAATACTTTCACTATTCTTGTCGAAATAATCATTATGAAAAATATGTTATATATCATAAATTATCAACTTACATGAGAGTACAGGCTGGACACCGCTAAGTAACATTGAGAAAGCTAAGGGGACAGAGAGTGATCTTGCAACAGATTCCGATACTTCATCGCTTGTAAATAAATAAACAATTTTTCTGATGGGACGTTAAGCGCATTTTTATCGAATAGAAAACTCTGCTACACATGGAAGCAATTGAGGCAACTTTGATGGAAATTTGGCAGCTTTAGCATTTCCTCTCCCCAATTCATTTCAAACCCGAACTCTGGACATAAATACATACGTTTTGTGTGTGTGTGTGTGCGCGCGCGCGCGCGCGTATGCAATAAGGCATCAGTATTTGAGTTTGACAAGTATATACGCCATTAGAAACTCAATGTTTCAAAATCTTTCATACCCAATTGAGGCTAGGAGGCCAAAGCATAACATGAACTCCCAAGCTAAGATGTTGAGGCTATAAAGTAGTACATTTGATTTCATTAGTGTATGCCTATGACACTCTTAATATATATGGAGAAGTAACGATATAATGGAGGCATTAATTATCTAATGATGAGCGACTGTGTTAGGTGACGTTGTTTATTAATTCATAATTTAAATACTTTTTACAGGATGTCCCAAAATCCTGCTACATTTTCAGGTGCTTACTATATGGTAAACGCTAATGACCACTAAATTATACTTATGTATGTAAGTATTTTTCAATAACTCATTATATCCATAGTCTTAAAATAAGTAAATAACCATAGAAAAAACACATTTTTCTTATTTTTATTATTATCATATATACTTTTGATAGTCTAATCTGATGTGTTTGTCAAAAGATGCGACAGATTTTACCTGTTAAAATTTTAATTTATTTTTTTACAGTAAATTTAAATATCAAAATTTTAACTTTAAGAGACATAATGGATAATTCGAAAGAAAGAAAGAAAAAATTATAGGGACCGAAATAATAAAAGCGAAGCGAAAAACATTAGACAGTTATATAGTATATCATTTTGTAATGTAGCTTGCAGCGCATTGAAAATCCAATTTTAGGGTAAAAAAGAAAAAAAGAAAATAGAACCAACATAGACTTATCATATGGAGATGGCAAATATCTCAACTCTCTCATTTTTCCATAAATTTAATGAGTAATTTGTGTTTATTAAGAATGCTCGGTTGCACTTATGTACCATATCATACGCTCGAAGATGTCGAGAGTTTAATTAGAGGAAATAACTCAGCAAAAGGATTTAAATTGAATCCTCTCCAAGTATTAGGGCATCAACCACCAGTGACATACAAATAATTTGAGTTTTTAAGCTGTGAGCGTAGGTGCCTTTTTATGGTCAAGTGAAAGTTCCAAAAACAAATAACGGCAATGAACCATGGGCAAGAAATGTCCTGCCCTTACTATTTGCTATGTCTTTGCCTTGGCCAAGAAATTTGAAGATTGAACTTGAGACGATAAACCCAAGGAGCAATATTGTTGTTTACTTTTATTAAAATGAGAGTGCAGAATATAAATTAGAATCTCATTATGTATTTATTTTATCTTGGGTTGGGAGTAAATTATTTCATATTACAATTTTACTCATATTTAAAGAATTGGTTTGTAATTACAAAGTGAATAAAAAATACTTGTAAAATAAACTGTTTATTTGATTATTAATTTTATTTATGTAAATTGATAATTATTATAATATTCTTAATTATTTAAATCACAATTTTGTTATTAATTTTAATTTTAATTATGTAAGTTACAAATTCCTGATAAGAGCAATACATGAAACATTATTATTAATAATATAGTACAAAATTAATATTTTCTTAGAATAACTATTTATTACTATTAATTATTAACATTAAATAAATATAATACTATTAAAATTAAATAAATGAAAAGTAATATTATTAGTTCTCCACGAATATAATAATAATATTTAAAAATAATTTTAACTTAGGTTAAATAAATTATTATTTTTCACTAAATATAATAATATTATATCAAATAAATTTAATATTAATATTTTTAATTAACTGTGACATTACTTTATTTTAATAAATATAATTATATTATATTTAATAAAGAAATGCTTAAAAAATAGGTGGGAGTAGGAATCTCATTGCACACGCAAAAAATGAATAGAATCCACGGAGTGGAACTCCTACTCCCTTTCTTAAATAAACAAGTAAATAGTGGAGTGTATTAGGAAATTGGTGGGTAAAGCAAACACACAGTTACAATAAAATTAGAAGAAAAATAAAGAACAAACACAAAGACAATATCAGAAAATTACATAGTTCGACTTTTAGACTACGTCCACGGGTGAAGACAAAAGAAAATATTTTACTAATAAAAATAAGTTACAAATATTGTAGTATTTTAGCTCACTTCCCAAAATCTCAATACACCCAAACTCTAAAATCACTATAACAAGAGCTTATAATTTCAAGCTCTCTAAACTCTCTCTCAAAATGCTAAATTACTCTTTCTCTTAATGGAATGAATTAGCTCTTCATCTGCACTTCTATTTATAGCAAAATAGTGGCCAAGAAAATCAATGATTTTAGCCCACCAATTATGGCTTCAATTTCGTCAATCCGCGTGCCTTTAATTTGTCAGTCTAGCTTTTAAAGTTTGTGGGCTATGTCCTCCATTTTCTTTGATTTGCTGGGACCAAAGTCAAGTACCAAATTTGGTGCTGATTTTTAGGTGCTTGCTTTGACATTCTCTCACTTGGAGATTAAATTGAAAAACAATTAATCTCCACACCATCCTTTCTGCTTCGCCATAATCATGTTGCCTACGTTTCTGCTATGCCACAAGAGGATCTACTCCAGAAAAACTTGTCAGTATTGATTGGCTTGGTCAAAACATCTACTAAGTTCTCCTTCGTATGGATTTTCTGTAAATCCACACTTTCGTCTTCCACTCCTTCTCGTACGAAATGATACTGAACTCCTATATGGTTTGTTCTGGAATGAAATGCTAGATTTTTTGCAATGTGCAAGGCACTCTAACTGTCACAAAACACATGAATTTTCTGTTGTTTGTGCCCGAGCTCCTCCAATAACCTTTGAATCCAAATAGCTTCCTTGCAAGCTTGTGTAACTGCCATGTACTCTGCTTATGTTGTAGATAAAACCACAACGGTCTGTAGTTTTGAAACCCAACTTACAGCTACTCCCGCAAGTGTAAACACATAACCAGTAGTGGATTTTCTTTTATCAAGATCTCCTGCAAAATCTAAATCCACATAACCCCTGAAAGTAAACTCTGATCCTTCATAACATAATGCAACATCCGAGGTTCCTTTAATGTATCTCAGAATCCTCTTCACAACTATCCAATGATCTCCACCGAGATTCCTCATGTATTGACTGACTGCTCCCACTGCTTGTGCAATGTCTGGTCTAGTACATATCATAGCGAATATTAAACTTCTCACTGCTGATGCATACGGTGCTCAAGACATCTCTTTCCTCTCTGCTTCATTGGTAGGACACATATTTGAGGATAATTTGAAATTAACAGGAAGTGGGGTAGAAATTGACTTACAATCTTGCATGTTGAAGCGCCGTAAGATTTTCTTTAAGTAATTCTTCTGTGAAAGTCAAATCTTCATGTTATTTCTGTCTCGGCGAATTTGCATCCTAAAATCTTATTTGTTGGTCCCAAGTCCTTGATTTCAAACTCCCTAATCAATTGTGCCTTCAATTTTTGGACTCGAACTTTGTTGGGGTTCGATACCAACATGTCATCCACGTACAACAGCAAAATAATGAAGTCATTATATTCAAAACTCTTGTAATATGCACAATGGTCTGAACCGAGTCTGTTGTATCCAAGGCTAACCGACAAACTTCTAGAGCCTCGGATTCGACTAGTTCTTGTTCCTCGTGCTCTGGTCCTGTTTCGAAAGAATCTGAATCTTCAGGATTATTTTCCACATATACCGGTATAGTCTTTGACTTTTCTTTTACATTGTTATCATCTTCATCTCTCCTTTGCAGTGGATTTTCTATAAAGATAATATCTCTACTGATGACGATCTTGTGGGCAGTGGGGTCCCACAGACGACACCCCTTTACTCCATCAGCATATCTCAAGAATATACATCTTCTAGATTTTGGATCTAACCTTATTCTTTCTTGAGCATTGTACATCACGTACACATGGCATCCAATAGCTATAGATGGCGACCGATTTACTATATAAGAAGCAGTTTTGGCTGCTTCTACCTAGAATGAATTGGATAGACCAGCAGTTTTCAACATAACTCTTATTCTTTCTGTAAAAGTTCTGTCCATTCGCTCCGCCACTCCATTTTGTTGAGGAATGTATGCTACAGTGAACTGTATCTGAATACCTCCTTACTTACAAAAAGTAAGAAACTCGTCGTCTGTACACTCTCCACTATTATCCGTCCTCAAGCACTTGATTTTTTTACCAGACTCAAGTTCTACCTGCGCTTTATATTCTTTAAATATTGGAAATACATCTAACTTTTTCTTAATTGGATACACCCAATATCTTCTAGAATAATCATCAATGAAAGTCACCATGTACTTTGCACCTCCCATGGATATATCCGGTGATTCCCAAATATCAAAATGAATCAAGTCTAGAATGCATTTACTTTTAACAATATATCTACTCAATTTTAATCTATGCTGCTTACTTATAATACAATGCTAACAAAATGGTAAACTTACCGATTTGCGCTTTGGAAGTAATTTTCATTTAGAGAGAATCTTCAAATCTTGTTCTAACATATGGCCAAGTTTGAGATGCCACATCATCGTAGACTCTTCTCCATTTGATGAGACACATGCATCAGCCTCTTGTAGTGTTTCTTCTTTAAGCATAAATAGATTAGCACCGATCTTTTCTGCCTTTATCAATACAAGCGCGTCTTTAACGATCTTCATAATTCCATTCTCCACATGAGTTTTGTACCTATGACTATCCATTTGTCCCAAAGACAATAGATTTTTCTTCAGGCCATTGACATGTCGTACCTCCTTAATTGTGCGAATTGTACCATCAAATATTTTTATTTTAATAGTACCAATACCAGCGATCTCCAATGCATGATCATTACCTATATATACAGATCCTCCTTAGATAGGTTTATATATGTAGAACTATTCTCTCTGAGAGATCATGTGCCAGGTAGCTCCATGAGTCTATAAGCTAGACATTAAATAGTCATTTTCTGCCTTCTGAAATAGTTGTTGCCTCGCTGTAGAGAATTTCACCATCATCTGAGGTATTTGCTACACACCTCTAAGCATTTGATGACTCATGTTTTTTGCCTCCTCTTCTCTTCTGGTTACTCTAACACTCTTTCTTAACGTGCCCTTTCTTGCCACAGTTGTAGCATTTAACATTCTTCTTACTTCTGGATTTTGATCTACCATTATTGTGACTCCTACTAGGGCCACGTTCCGTTGATCTCCCTCTTGTCACCGATAACACCTCCGCTTCCTGCGAACTTGCTTGTCTGTTTTTCTCATTTTTTCACTTGCTCTCCTCATTTAATACGAAGGCTGCAACATTGTCGAAAACTAGACTGTCTGCTGGATTTTTGTTCGTCAGGTTGATAATGAGTTGATCATACGAATTTGGTAGACTTTGAAGTAAAAGCTTTGCACGTTCATTTTCCTCTATATTATGACCCAATGTTGTGAGTTTTGAAAATAAAGTCTTCAAGGTGTTGATGTGGTCGGACACTATTGTAGATTCTGCCATTTGAAGAGTATAGAGTTTCCTCTTCAAGAAGATTTTGTTGTGTAATAACTTGGCCTTATTCAATTTTGTGAGAGTATCACAAATTTCCTTCGCTGTATTTTTCTCTGCCACACTAGATAATACTCTATCTACAAGTGCCAAGTGTAGATCAGAAATGGCGTTGACATCTATCTCGTTCCATTTGTCATCAGTTATCTTTATGAGCCTTTTTCCAATTGCTCTCAAGCAATTATTTTTCCTCAATACAGCTTTCATCTACATTTTCCACAACAAAAATTATTTCCATTAAATTTCTCAATTTCATACTTTACTGTCATTTTGTTGATAAATACTACACACAAGCTAGTATACCACCTTGAATAGTTGTGAGTATGTGTGAGAATGCATACTAAGAAAGTTCCCATGAAAGACTGGAGGAGTCACAATGGTCCTACTTAAAACTCAGACTCCTTAAGCTCTTATCGCTTTTGTGACAAAACTTTCCTAGACATGTACAAAATCACACAGTTGCTTTACTCACACCACTATTCCCTGCTTTGCACTGTCAAATTCTTGGATTGCTCCCACCGTTTTTTGTAAATAGTATCGTATACGTGAACAGCGTCGTATACGTGAATAGTACCCTTATGTGAACAGTACCCGGCTCCAAAAATACAACTAATAGCTTTGATACCACTGTTAAAAAATTGGTGGGTGAAGCAGACACGCAGTTAAAATAAAATTGGAAGAAAAATAAAGAACAAACATAAAGAGGATACTTTAAAATTACGTACTTCGATTTTTAGCCTACGTCCACGGACGAAGACAGAAGAAAATATTTTACTAGTAAAAAAGAGTTACAAGTATTGTAGTATTTTAGCTCACTTCCCAAAATCCCAATACACCCAAACTCTCAAATCACTATAACAAGAACTTATAATTTCAAGTGCTCTAAATTCTCTCTCAAAATGCTAAATTGCTCTTTCTCTTAATAGAATGAATTAGCTCTTCATCTGCACTTTTATTTATAGCAAAATAATGGCCAAGAAAATCAACGATTTTAGCCCACCAGTTATGGCTTCAACTTCATCAATCTGCATGTCCTCAATTTCTCAATCTAGCTTTCAAAGTTTGTGGGCTATGTCCTCCATTTTCTGTGATTTGCTGGCACCAAAATCAAGTACCAAATTTGGTGTTGACTTTTAGATGCTTGCTTTGACAAATTGGAAGGAATCCACATTTCTCCTCCCACTCTAGCAAATAAACACAACATTAAATATACTTCTTCTGAAGATATAACTTCTTGAATTAATTAACCTCAGAATATTAGATTGCATTTGCGCAAGCTCATTATCAAGCTCTTCTTGCCAACAAACAAAAAGAAAGAAATTTGATCTGAAGTTGCTATTGGTGTTAACAGTAATCGATTTATTGGCAGAGAAAATACATGCATGATTGAGATTATCAGGATCTTCAAGCAATGTTGGACCTTAACTTGTTGAGTTTAATTGCCGTTGGATTCTTCTTCAGAAGGCTTCAAGAGCCACTTATTGAGCCTCTCTGATGCTTTCTTCACCTAGAGAGAGGAAGTAGTGTTGTCATCAAATGTATGATTGAAGTCTACAAATTAAATATGACACTTCTTTTTTGAAAAGTTTAGAGAGATTGAGCATCAATGAGGCATGCAATTGATGATGATGTGTACATATTGGTGAATTTATTTTAATTACTTACCTCATTGTCCCAATCGGTTTTCCAGGTGACATACCCCAGCACAAGTGATTGCATTACTACCCCAAGCACCATTCCACTCCAAATACCCTGTGCAAATTAAAAGAATAATCGGAACTTGTTTCCGAAGATGAACTACAATCGAATTTCAAAAAAAGTTAAAACTGTTCATGATGTGCAATATCAAACCATTCATTGAAATAATCATCATGGAATTTTTTTTTGAAGAAAAAAATTTAGACTTAAATGTATGTTTCTAATTAAAACAAATCCGGTTCAATTTCAGTGCACTCGGGATTCGAACCCCTGACCATAGTATTGATCTGAGATTCATAAAGATATTTGGTAGCATGGTTCATAAGAATATGGATTAAGTTTATTGTTGATATGATTTTTATTTTTTTTTCTTTTAGAGAATTGTAAATTGTGATCCATAGTTATTGAAAAATAATACATAGGCAATTAGATGTAGCGGTACACTACTATAGATTATTACATGCGTGGTAAAATTTATTAGAAGAGGGGCATAATTAAAATTATCGTATGATCTAAATTCAAATAAATCTTGTACATATGACACAAGATATTTATAGAATCACCCCAACTCAAATCAGTACTCTATCCCAAATTCAGATTGAAATATCAAAATGCAAAATAATTCTTACCTTAACTTTGAGATCCGCCACATATCCGAGAAGAACGCCAACAGGTAAGCCAATGAAATAATAGCAAATGATGTTAATATATGCAACCACAGCCTGCCGGCCAGCACCTACTGCCACCCCGGCAATAAATAACTTACATTGAAAATATTAATCCATTGTAATGATGAATTAGAAACATTTTAACTATCGCAATCTTATTTATTAAATTCAGTACATGCCTAAGAGTACTGCCTGAAAGCCATTGAGTAAAACCGAGAAAGCAAGCAGCACTGAGAGGCTTGTGACGGATTCTATTACTTCATCATTACTTGTGAACAAATGTGCGAGCTTACGGCTGAAGACTAAGCAGATTAAGGAAAAGAAAAATCCAATGACAGTTGTGGTAGCTATTGCAACTTTCACAGAAAATTTCGCAGCTTTAGCATCTCCTATCCCCAGTTCATTTGAAACCCGCACGCTAGAAAACCAAATAAGATATAAGAGATGATATGAATATACTAAAAGATGGCGACACCCGTGATTTGGAGAAATAGTGACAGGGACTCATTTATTTCAGAATAATGATCATACAGACCACTTTTTTTTGGATAAATTTTACGAGTTTGTTTAACAATTTTATGCACAGAAAAGATAATTTTATATACTAAAAAAGGGTCTGTGTGACCATGTCTATAAATAAGAGAATTTTTGTGACTATTTATCATACCAAAAGATGTTACTATTCTTTCTTTTTTCTATGTTATTATTTTAAAGGAGATGATCATCATTTTTGGAGACATACCCAGAGGCAGCTAGGAAGCCAAAGACCAACATAAATTCCCAAGATATGATATTGAGGCTACAATGACATTCAAATATTCCAATTTAGTGTAGTTTTGGGTATAAAAAAACTTTAAAGGAAAACAAAGAAATATTATGGCATAGATTTAAAACTTACCAAATGGAGAAGGAAGAAATCTCAATTGTAGCATTTTTCATATATCCTGCTAATAGGACTAGAAGAGCATTGTACCAAAACTCTAAGCTATTAAAGTTAAAAGCCACCAAAAAAGAACATAAAAAGATATGATCAGCTCAAAAAAAAAAAAGAAAAAAAACTGTTTGAAAACTCTTGGGCTAAATTCATGGGGACAGATTAAAACATTAAATAGATATACTGTTCGGCTATAGATATACAATAGAAATGGATATCTTACCAAATCATTACACCTGAGGATATTGAGAGCTTCAAAACAGGATACAAATCAGCAAAAGCTGCAGAACTGAATCCTTTCCATGTATTGGGACACCAACCGCCAAAGAGATACACAAACTGTCCAATTACTATAAACCAACTTGCGATTATCATTGCACTCATTGCACCAGGAATCCCCAAGTTCAATTTGCTCACAAAGATCCATGACAAGGCCACATGAACAGCAAATGCAACAGCCGAAAGCCATCCGACGATCATGTTCTTGAGCTGTGCTTGCAAGTACTTTTGGATCGTTAAGCTGAAGACAAAGAAATAGAGAATGCCAATGAACCAAAGTGAGATGTCTCCGGCTCTGTTTGCTATGTCTGTTTGTTCTCCGAGCAGTTTGAAAATATCTGCTGCGAAGATAAACGCAGGAAGCAATATTGTTCCAGTAGCAAGATTTATGATCCATGATCTTTGCAAGTAGATACCCATCATGTGGTATTGCTTTGCTCCAAATGCTTGCCCGCACAGAGTTTCAGTTGCGCTTGACATGCCGATCTACAAAATGCAAAATGAAAAGATTGAGAAAAAAATTACTTCGATTGCATTATGATTGTAAGAGGTGATTGTTTTGATTTATAAGAACTGAATATCGTTATCAATTTGCAAAGATCTCTTCTATCTCCATAATTTTATTTTACGCAGTTTCATTGTTCATCATCAGTAGCGCCCTTGCCAATTTATTCAATTTGAATCCGGAGATTTTTAGTACAACCTTATGATACATGATTAATACATCTTAATACAATACAATACGAACGTATCGAAATAACTTAAATTTTATGGTGAGATCCTAATAGCATGGCACAATTTGACACCCCTGAGTTCAACTATTTTAAGCTCTTTTACCATGGTAACCTTACTGTCAATCTACTACAATATATATATATCCTGGATATATAATGGATAATTAATAGTAAACTACGCACTTGAATAATAAATGTAAAAAAATATAAAGCACCTAAAATTTATTATCCCTTAAAATTAATATCGAATCAGCACAAAAAGGGCCGTGAAAGGATAGTAAAAATAGATAGTTTAAATGGACACAATAAAACTTTACGTTTGAGATTCTCACATCATGGAATAATTCGATTTTATAACCCTAAAGAAATTCTGCACGCTGAAGGCTTCTTCATTGCGGGCCCTTCATTGTTTGCCACTTCTTAAAGTAATCATTACGCACAATCAAGAAGAAGCCAGTGCCCTTCTACGCAGAGTCTACACAGAGTCCCTGTACGCGTCGTAGCTGGACATGCAGTTGTAAATTTTTAGTGATGATGCTAAAATTTTTAATAAATATTTAATATTGGAGTTTGAAATTTAAATTAATTTTATTTTTTATTTATATGACAAAAAATATAATATTTTTAATATTTTATTAAAATTATATTTATTATATTTCTATTAATTTTTATTTTACATTGTAACTTTCCTTGATACCCAACAAAGTTACAAGCGAATCTGATGCCCTTATCATAAAAAGAGTCAACGTGATTTACACAAAATTCAGCTAAAGCTAGCTAGAAGGTTATGGGCATGGAGAAAACCTGGCACATAAAAAATTTTGTAGTCATTTCGTATGTTTATTGTTAAACATATTTATAAGTACTGCCCCTGAAATACTAGAAGAATGACAGTTAGATCCTTAAATTTTTTTTTTACCAAGAGTTTTTTTTGAAAAAATAAATAAGTATGAATTTAACAGGAGTCTAAATGAATATAAATATAAATATTTGGATGACCTATTTATGTATTTATTTTATTAATATCTAAACATAAGTACATTTTATTTATTTTTATAAAATAAAAAAGCTAACATGGATATTTGATGTTTATGTCCTTATAAGTTAAAACGAATAAAGATATTTGGTTTTATATTTTAAGAAATATAGTATATTTGATAAAGGTATTTTTGGATATAGTTTTTACTTTCTATTTAGATAAAAGTCACAGAAATTAATATAAACGTCTTTACATATAAATATCTAATATTCAAATATTAAAAGAAAAAAATAATTTGAATACTAAGTTTTGTAGGTAAAAGTTACATTTGCTCTTCAACAATAAAATTTGAACCTTGAAATTATAAAATCAAGAACGTAATGGGTATTAGGGGGAAAAAAAATAGAGCCAAAGTGATAAAAGTAAGAGATATTGGGACCTAACTCAAAGTCAATTCTCCCCAAATTCTTTACGTCATTTGATATGGACAAATTTCAGACACTAAACATCACTTTTTATCTTTAATTATTATTCAAACTCAAGTAACACGACGCAATTCATGACCAGTTGAGGGCTGCGCCAGCCGCCCTGTGGCTACAATAATTGAGTTTGAACAGATATCTTCTATCTAACAAAATAGGGCAAACCAAAGAGGAATAAAAAAAAAAATGACGTCGAAAAGGTAGGTGATGAAATAAATTGAGAATACCAGACAAAGATATAAGTATAATTTTTGCATGATTGCTTTTTAGATAAAGATGCAAATTAAATAATGGCGTCAATATGTAGCTCAACTTTAGGACACTAAAGTGGAGAATTACCCGGACGAATAAGACCAACTTTCTGAAAAAGAAAAATAAAATAGAAGGTCG
Source organism: Citrus glauca (assembly GCA_029633175.1). Lineage (NCBI taxonomy): Eukaryota > Viridiplantae > Streptophyta > Magnoliopsida > Sapindales > Rutaceae > Citrus > Citrus glauca. The sequence continues at coordinate 24,106,241 of JAQOOD010000004.1, read as the reverse complement.
AGTGGAATCGTGGGGGCAGATAAGATTAGTAGTGCTCATATTTTGTCGATCCCTATTATATTGTAACCATAAGCATCAGAATTAAGTAATAGTAAAGCAAAAAAGTACGGGAGATAAGGATAATAAATGCAATCACAAAATCTTACCAAAATCCCATTTGAAAATCGGACGGGTATGATTTGAATGAGCGCGTAAGCTGCAAGCTCAACCTCGCCAAGATGACCAATAAATCCTTGTGTGATAACAAACATACCATACTGAGAAACCCTAGCTAACATTGCGGGAAATGCAACCCTCCATAGCTTTTTCGATTCTTTCCAAACCCTCCCTTTTAAATCATCAATATCTTTCGCTTCTGAACCGAGGAGTCTCTCCTCCATCTGAAGCACAGTTTTATTTAGAGAAAATAATGTTACATATGAAAAATGTAAATATAGATAGCAAATTAATCTACCTAGACTGCTTTAATCCAGTAAAGAATTAATCCCCTCTAAATTTGATCAATACCAAAAATTAAAAAGAAAAATTTGCCATGTGCGCAACCAATAGGCACATAATACACACACCTTTGTTTAATTATGAGTGATATTATTCGAGTCTGAATTTTAATAGAAAAATCATCTAAACGTCTAAGATTTGTTTAAATGAATATGTAGATTCTTTGATTTTAAAAATAGTTTCATAATTTTTTTTAAAATTTCAAAATAGTTGTGCAAACTCTAAAGTTTATCTTTAAAAAAAATTATGTAACCGATGCACGTCTGTGTCACGTTTCAGTCCAAAAGCAAATCTCTTAAAAATCTTAGTGGCTTTTTCTCTTGAATTTTGCGTCTCATTGTGTGTGGATTTTGTGTGTCTCCGTGTTAGCTCACGGGTAGGAAGTGTTTATTTAAGGTGCACTTGTACGATGTTTGTAAGATGCGTTGTAACAGCAAAAATCATGTTAATAATGTATCTTTTCGAGCTATGAATCAGACAAAAACTTGATTAAATATAAAGAAGACTTACGATCAAGTCCACTCGACTTATCTGAATTCATGGGTGAGTGTAATTAATGCAAACTACTTAAAGGACAAATAGGAAATAAAAGAAAATACAGTCCAACCACCACATTAAAAAAAAAGTTTATTCAAGAAAGTATTAATGAATTGGAAATGACTAAGTACACGGGTAGGTATTAACGAGAAAAAATCTATATGTATTAATTTAAACAATAAGAGATTCAAAGAAGGGATTAATGTTCATATCTTTCATTGAAAGAAAAAAAAAAGGAACCTAATTGCAAATACAGCTGCGCATAGTATGTATGTAAAGAGAGTTAGCTTTTTTCTAGTATGAATCATGATTTCTTTATCACATTTGTCATGTGCTTTAAGGGTTCCAAGCTGTAGGGTTATTTTCTCAATTATTTTCTTGAAAAAGAATCAAATACAACACATACGTTCAAAACTTTAACAAAAAAACTTATGAAGTTAATTAAGAGAAAACTTGAAACATATAACAAAAAACTATATTGAACTCTACACGTAGTTCCCCTCTGATTCATGTCACTGTTGACCGAAATATTTAGAGAAAAAGAGAGAGAAGATGAAACTTAAAAGAGAGAGGAGGAAACTCACTTGGCCTTGAGAGAAGTTCTTGCTTGATTAGTTGAACAAGGAGGATAGCTTCTAGCTAGGGTTTCAGCCCAAGAGATTAATTTCTCACTTCAAGAATGCATAGGCAGAGGAGATATGAAAGTAGAGGCAAGCAAAGAAGACACCTGGGGAATGGGATGATGTTAATTTAGTAAGCTGACAGAGTGGAATGAAAAAAACAGTGAAAATGTGCGTACAATAATTACTCATGGGTAACATAGCAGCCTCCATGTAATCAATTCATTCATGCGTCAAAATCAATCGTTTGGGAAGTTATCCATCCGTTCACTTTCCACTGGCCACGCTGCTCTGTAATTAATTAATTAAATTATACATGCTTCTCGGGCATATCATTGTACTATACATGGTGCTCGTTTTTGTCACAATATTTATGACAATAACGACAAAGAGAAATGGCAAAACAAGATTACTTTATTTGTTTCGCTGTTTAGTCTCTAAATTTAACTTAACTCTGCGCTTAATGTTTATATTTTAAAATTCTTTAAGACATTTTTATTATTAAATATATAACACTCCTATCCTTTCTTTTTTCTTTTTTATGTGTTTACAATAATACTCTTGAAATAATATATTTTACATACTCTTACAATAATATATTTTACATTAATTTTTTAGTCTATAAAAAAATTAACTAATAATTACTTATTAATAAATTAAGAAATAAATATAAGTATAAAACAATTGATATTTTTCATACTTTTGTAACAATCTTACTAATTAATATTTATAAATAAATGAATACCAAGTAATTTAAAGTAATGTTTAATATCCTTGCAACAATCTTACTAATAGTTTTTTTTGTATAAAATTAATTTAATACCAAATTAATCCTAAAATAATAATAACTCATTTTTATTTTACTTTTTAAGATTGATTTGACAAATTCATTTTTTTTTCCTTTTCATTAATGTTTTCAAGAATCTTGTTACTGAGATTTTATTTTTAAACAAAAAGAAAATTAAGGGTAAGCTTGTAATATAATTATTAGTAAAGTTATTTTAAATTATTTTCTAAAATATAAAAATTAAATAAATATTTTTCTCAAAATATAAAAAGTATATAAACATCTACTTTTTATTACTTTTTATTTCTTTAATCAATCATATCACAATAGTTTTATCAATTATATGTTGCTCTTTTATCATATCGCGATGTGGTCTTTCATAATTCATTTTCATGCATATGCATAAGAAAAAAAGACAAACTTTTTAGAAAAAAAAATTGAAATCAAGTTTGGCGGGACCCCTTATCTATAGATTAAATAAAATAAAAGAAAATACATTTGAAGAGTGATGTGACCAAAACCACTAAGTCAAAGAACAAACACTACTAACAAAAACAAAATAAATAGTAAAAGCAATTAAATAAGAGAGAATTAACTAAGGAGAGCAATCTAAGGTAAAATCTAACAAACAAACTATAAGAAGATGAGCTAATACCTAGAGTGCTGCTTATTATACATGCAAGCAGTGTCAAATGTGAAGCCTTTCTTTAAACCAGAGGCATGCGGGCTAGCAATACCAAAATCGGGACTAAGATCAAGCCTTCCAGTACCCTCAGGCTCAAACAAGAAATAAGCATCAACATTGGATTCCCATCAAAACTGAAATTCTCATCAAATTGGACAAGATTGTCAACAGGATGAGAATTGAAGCTCGCAACCACATGCTGAATATCTTCCACTGGAGATTTGAAAAAAGTAAGACCCATGGAATACCCTAAAAATCCAAATCCTCCATAACCATATCCTTACCACCGCCAACAATATCAACTCAGCTCTACTGATACCAGTAAAACTCTCAAAGGCATACTTATTGAGGTTATTTCATAACATGATCAAAAGGCAAAAAGTAAATTTGATGTGAATTGATTTTACCACTTTATAATTATTTCATGATAAGTATGATCATTTCAAAAATAAAACGATTGTTTGAAACTTCCACAAATGAAAATTAACTAACTTAATTGTTAAAATACAACTTTTACCCATCAAAAGCTTATTTATTCTGTCATTGTTTGAACATCTTAGATAAAATGAGGTATTAAAATAATTAAAATGTGAAAATCAGTTATAAGATGGACTAAGATGTTACTCTCCCTATTCTAATAGATCTCAATTGTTATTTTGAGAAATGGGTTTGTCGAGATCACGTCCATGGATTTCTGTCGCCAAGGAAAGATGTCACTATAATTACTTTCGGAAAAATGTGAACGAGACAAGCTCAATCACGTGATTCATTCTACACCCTATTTTCTTTTCTTGATTGGTAAATTTTGGACGGTTGGCACGTCACTCGGCGTGTGTGTTCGTGATTTGTACTTCTCTTTCTTTTTTATTTATTTAACATTTTTCACATTGGACCAAGGTATAAATGCTCTTTTGTGCACTAATTGCCAATTAGTTTATGAGGAAAAGTATATTTTATTTTATTAATGAGGGTATAATTTTGAGTTGTGTTTTTATAGTATTAATCTAAGTGAGTTTTATTAGGATTCTAATTTTAAATATATAAATAAAATTTTACCATGTTTAAAAATAAATATATATAAAAGAAGAAAGAAAGTGAAAGTGGAAACTCTGAGTCACTGAATGCCCATTGGCATATATGCAGGAGCATAAGCGCATAACTAAGAAAGCCCAGTCAACACTTACTCTCGGATGAATGGCAAAAATTGCAGAAGCATTGATTCCGATTTCGAGTGCATTGAGTCTTTGTTTGTCTCGTATTTGTTTGGCCACACGCGGACACATGAGCCCACGAGCATAAATTCCGAGTCCAAGCATATACAAGACGCAAGCACTCAAGGGAAACTTAGCATGACGCCACGATGTTGGTTGGTGAAGTTATTTAAGTGTAAAAAAAAAAAAATCTTCCACTATTTTTCAAAATATGTTTATATATTTTTTCCGTTATAACGGCGTCATCTTTGTTAATTATTTTGGTCTTGATGTCAATCATGGTGTTCAAAATGTTTTAAGAGTATAAATCAAGTGAAATGACATATTTACCCTTCGTGATTGAATTAATTAAATAATAAAGAGTTTGCATTAATACAGTAAATAGTACATGTGCAGATATCAACGGATCATATAAGATACCTACAGCTAATAATACTAATTATAAATATAATTAAAACTTTGAGTATTAGATATTGTAGAAGGGAATATGCAACTGAAAGTCTTTTAACAATAAAGCAATTTAGGTTGCTTATAGAAATTTCAAAAAAGTACATTGATTTATTTAAACAAAAATGAGAGTTTTTTAACCAAGGCTGGCAATCGGAAATTGGGAATCCTATCCCATATATGCAAGTGCGATAAAAAAAAAATCTCACTCTCGTTTTTTTTTTGGACAAAAATATATCTCGATCCTATCCAAAAAGAGATGAGATTCTGAGAGATTCTATCTCAATTAAAAAAATTATCATTCTTAATCTACAATAACAACGAGATGGGATAAAATTTGTCAATCCCAATCCCGTCTCGTATATGTAAGTGAGATAAAAAAAAATATTTCACTCTCAGTCATATATTTTTTATGAGATAAAAATATATTTAAATCTCATCCTAAATAAAATGATATCCCATAAGATTCCAACAAGAAAAATTGTCATCCTTATTTTTAACAATAAAATCTTAGCAACACGGTATAAATATGGTGGGCCCATAACCCACATGTCCCGGGATTTAAATATGGCTCAAATAAATTTTTTTATTTTCTTTTTAAATTTAGATAAAAACTTTTTAAAATCTATATTTTATGCAAATTGGGACGAACCTATATGTAAAATTACTGAATTCCATCTTACGAAGTTGGAACTATGAATTGCAAAGAATTTGATTCCAGCAGGTGCATGCTCCAGACCGAAGTAGGGTTACAAAATTAATTATGATCAAGAGCTTTCTAGATCGTCTCGGCTCTTGTGATTCATCCATATCAAGAACAAAGTATCAATTCAGTCATCGGTATTATATAATCATCAAAATTTGGTACTTGTTAAAAGCTTTGCTTCTCATTCCCTTTTCTAGTCTTATCTCTATAATAACTATAAATAGTTCGTACAAATTTTAATTTTAATCTATTTTCCTTTCTCTCTTTTTGTTTCTCATTTTCATTATTTTTATTTTTAATATTTCAGAAGTTATTTTTTTGGAATTTGGAGATAGAGAAAATTCACAGAGAAGAGTAAAGATATTAAAGACTAAAAGTAGTTTTAAAAGTGAGAAAATTACAGGCATACAGATTAAAAAATAAAAAGAATGTTCATTTTAAAAAATTGACATTAAGTGGAATATATAATTAAAGAAGAGATTTTAAGATGGATTTTCCAGGGGTGACAAAAGAAGATGGAAGATCCATTTTACATTCAATTGAATAACTTTGGATTCCTTCTCAAAAAAAAAAAAAAGAATAACTTTGGATTCAACTCATTCAGATTTATTCTTATTCTACTGATAGGCCCAACCGACAAATATTCTTGTGCAAGTAATGAATTACTCAACTCTACATATTTGGAGAGCTTCGATCAGATTTTTCAGATGGTTTCAGCAACCATTTGTTGAGACGTTGGGATGCCTTGTTCACCTGCAAGAATGAGAGCAATATCTATAAATTTTAGCCAACTTTTGATCTTTATTTATTTTTTTAATTTTTATAACCTAAATAAACACCCATTGTGGACCAAAAAAACCTTTCAAAGAGTGTGTTCTAAAGAAAACCACTCAATAATTAATCTCATAAAATTTTGGAGTAATCACAACATGTGCCCTGCAATCAATCCTAATTTACCTGATCATCCCAATCGGTCCTCCATATGATGAAGGAAAGAATAATGGTTTGAATAACAATTCCACCCAACAATCCAATCCATAAACCCTGTCAAATTAAACCAACATCAATCAACTCGTGAGAGAGTCGTTGGTACAATTTTTACAAAACACCATATCTATTTAGTTAAAATTGTATTCAATTAACCAGAGTACATTTGATCGTTATTATTAATTAAACATAAACTATATTTCTTACCTTAACTCCGAGATTGGCCACATATGCAAGCAAAACTCCTGTAGGAACTCCGACAAAGTAATAGCTTCCCAAGTTAACAAATGCAACCGTGCTTTGCATTCCAGCACCTACAGCTACCCCTGAAAAATTGATTTGCGACGCATCAATGAGTATCCCAACAAAGAATCCACACTTAGGGTGCGTTTAAAATTAAAGTTGGGCAACTGTAACTTAAAAGTACAGCACTAAAGTATTTAGTAAACACTAACTATTGTAATTTAAAAGTTATTCTGATATAATTTTTCATTTGTGTAATGAAAAATCTATAATATCTTTAACAATTTTATCAAAATTATTATTTAAAATTTATATTTATTACGTATTATCAATTTTTATTTCATAAATACATTCTTTCTCTACAACCAATGTAGCTTTTAAGCTGCAACACCTTCATGTCAAACGCACACTTAGTAATCATTGCATTATTATTATTTTTTTCCAAGTTTTCGAAGATATAACACTTGCCTGAGAGTACTGGCTGAACGCTGTTAAGCAAAAGGGAGAAAGAAAGCAGAACAGATAGTTTCGATACTTCTTCTGCAATTTCCTCACTGGTTGTAAACAGGTATGAAATCTGACGGCCAAAGATTAAACATAAAATCCAACAGATCACTCCAAGACAGGCTGAAATAGTGAGTATGACTTTAATGGAAAACTTTGTGGCTTTCGCATTTCCTCTCCCGAGTTCATTCGACACTCGCACGCTGATCAACAAACGATATTACAACATTAGAGCTTGTGAATTTCAAGTATAAGGAGCCAGAGAGGGTATTTGTTGAGGCAATGTATATCTATACCATGAGGCACCAAGGAAGCCAAGGAAGATCATTAATTGAAATGCACTGACATTGAGGCTGCAACAACAATTTAATTAATTAGCTTTAAAGCCAAATTCTTAAAAAGAGTATTTAGGAAAGTCAACTGGAACTGGAAGTAGTAAATGTGAAATAAGGTTTTAATAATAGCTAAGACCTTACCAAATAGAGAAAGCAGATATGGCAACGGTTGCATTTTTCATGTACCCAGCCAATAAGACTAGAATGGAATTGTACCAGAGCTCCAAGCTATGGCAATTCAAAATTAAGTAAGATAATTGATTATGAAACCAAAAAAGAAAAAAAGTGTCAAAACGGAATCTTATGAGACAGATTTAGAGAGCGTTCCAATATTTATTTGTTTATTTTTTAAAGCAGAGCATAAAAACGAGCGGGGTTTGAACTGCAGAGCTCATGTACTATCGTAGGATTTTACAAGTTAAATTAATTGGCACCCAGGAGATGCATCATGACATGCAGGGTATAATTTCCGAGGAAGAACATTCAACATTTACCATATCATGACCCCGGAGGATATCGACAGCTTTATTACAGGAAGGATGTCAGTAAAGGCAGCGTTGGTGAAACCTTTCCAAGTATCAGGGCACCAACCACAGAAGATGTAAACAAACAATCCAATGATATTTAGCCAAGCAGAAATGTTCAATGAGCCCATTGCACCAGCAATACCTAAGTCAAGTTCACTCACAAAGATCCAGGACATAAGCACGTGAAGCAGGAAAGAAGCAGTAGATAGCCACCCGATAATCATGTTCTTGAGCTGTGCTTGTAAGAACATTTGGATTGTCAAGGAGAAGACGAAGTTATAAACAAAGGGAATCAACCACAGAGAAATCACCCCCCCTGTTTCTGCTATATCCTTTTGCTGGCCAAGCAGATTCATGATCGGTGTTCCAAAGATGAAGACGGGGAGCATTATTGTAGCAGTTACACAATCAACTAGCCACGATCGTTGCAAGTAAATTCCCATCATATGATAATGCCCTGCTCCAAATGCTTGTCCACATAATGTCTCTGTTGCACTTGACATTCCCAGCTTCAAATGAATGAACAAGTAAATGAAACGAACCATAGAACATTTAGAGACAAACAACAGCTCATCACTAGATCTTTAAAAAGATATAAATGAAAAAAAAAAAAAGACATTTGTAAAAGGCATCACATAAAGCAGAGTGCAGTAAAGTACATGATCAGAGAAAATCATTCAGGTTACTGTCTTTCTTCAATCCAGTGATCTACGCATTCACAAACGTACGCACACACAAACATGTGTATGATTCAAATTGACGACGCTTACCAGTATTCCGTTAACAAAGCGCAAAAAGATGCTTTGAACGAGTGCAAATGAGGCGAGTTCAATTTCCCCAACATGTCCAAGAAAACTCTGTGTCACCAAAATTTGTCCAAATGAAGTAATCCTGGAAAGTATAGAAGGAAATGCAATCCTCCACGTCAGCTTCATTTCCTTCCAAATCCTCTGTTTCAGATCATTCCTCTCCTGTTCCTCGAATCTCAGAAGCCTCTTTCGCTCTTCCAATCCGTTGTCCATTGTTATTCTGAAGTGTTTAACAAACAAATGCTAATTCAAGTAATTGCCTTCAGCTTGAGCTTCCAAGATTTTAACAAGTTCAATGTAATGAATGTGATTCTGTGAAAGCCCTTTTAATTTCACTATCTATAAAATATATAGTCTTATCTAAACAGAGGGGATGCTGTGGCACAAAAACTAACCACAGTTTTTAGCATATGACCTGTTGTAAGAGTCGAAATTATAAAGACATTGTCCTTTACAATTTGGACACTATCTCTAAGCTGCATTGGTGACGGTATTTCAACTGTGGGGTACACTATGTCTAAAATACTGTAGTAATGCCCCCACAAGGTTTTGTCTCATGTTAGTGAAAGAAAGCTGGTGCATGCAAATTAAGGAACTGTAAAAAACTCATGGCTGATGCCTGATGGCATATAAATGTGTGATTATGCCATCCACTTGGGACCGGAACGCGCTCAAATTAGATTGTACGATTCACACTCTCCCAAATTGAGCCACGATTGTTTACATGAAATGACATCTTGACAGGAAAGCAAAGTGATAGAAAGCGAAATGAGAATCATGTGATTTTTATTTTTGTCATTATGAAACAGGGCAATAAAGTTGGAACTCAATTTCTCACTTGTATCCAAATAGTTAACGTAAGTTAAAAATAACCTCCAGTTTATCATTTCTGTCATCTTGCTTTTCTGTCCAAGTGGTATTATTCAATATTTATCCTCAACACCCCCCCCCCCCCGGGCGGCGCCGCCCCAAAAAAAAAAAAAAAAACGTAAAGATAGTGATGCATATGGTGATTGGAATAATACATCGATGTATGCGCATCTGGTGGTGGTAGTGTATTTATTTCGAAGTGCACTTGTCCGTTAGTTGTTGTAACATGTTTGAGTTTGACTGGTAGATGAAACCAAACACCATAATGAGTGGGTGTACCTATCAATACCAAAAGCTGAAAAGCATTATTGAACATTTGGTTACTCTTTTAAAGCCAACACCTCATTCTCTCTGTAAAATTAAATTGATTCCATCGAAAATTGGGTGTTTCAGAAACCCAGCGCTTTAGCCTCCAGCTTTTGCTGTAATAAAGAGAGTCCAAAACAACTTAACATCCCCCTTTGCGAAGAGGGAAAAAGGTGCCCTCAATCAGGAACAACATGCAGTGTGTTCTGAGATGAAATTTACAAATTCCAGGATTGGGCACAAATCACAAAGCAAAAGAGAAATGAAAACAAGAGATAGTAGTGGAGCAAGGAAATCGAACTTCTCTTTTTTGGCCTTGTTCGCTGCCTTGTTGTTGCCAATCTGCTTTTCCGCGACAAGTCCTTCTCGTACTTTATCAGGTAATCATTATTTGAGCAGAAAAATTAGCATAATTAAATTTAATATTATGTTACGTGACATATCATCACTGGACATGTGCGGAAATAGGGAGCAAAAACTGTCCTGCACGATTGCTTATATAATTGAAGATCATTTTAAGTCATCAATGACCTATGCAGCTTGTCTTCACGCTCTTTTTTGTTCTTTTTGATTTATATGGCCAATTATTCTTTCTGCTTAAACGGTACCAGTCTTCATCCCGCTGTTGGTCCACCAAATTGATTCTTCCAAAAGTTTAGAACCAATTTGATTGGTTGTCTTGTGAAGGTATGTAAAATGCCTTTGGCATATCAGACCCTGATGATGTTGTTTCGAAGTATGAGTTAAACATCATTTCATCCAACAAATGGAGACATCAGAAGAGAAGTTGTTTTGTAAGCACCTTGCGAACTTTTTTTTTTTTTTTTCATTTGAAATGTCCCAGACATTATTGCTAATCCACTAATTTGATGGCACAAGCAATTAATCTTTACTAGTCACGCTAGGATATAAACTATTGTACACAGTATTTACAAAACTAATGCATGAGTACGGACACTGTATTAAGTGAGCACATGCTCATTTTCTACTGCTATCTAATGAACAAATCCGAAATTTATCATGTCCAATGCTACAATTAAGCCAACACGAATGAATCTCACAATGGTGACGTTGAAACACCAAAAACAGGAAAAGAAAAAAAAAAATTCCACTTTTTGATTCTCCATCTACATGAGCAATGTAGTTGAACATCAAGTCCCATGAGGCAGATTGAATGCTTGATTGTACTCTTGAGAGCAAAAACAAAACTGTAAGCAATTAATTGGCAAAAGCTTTACACCAAGCAAAAAAGATTCTGGAAATTGAAGAAGTTCAATGTCAAGCTGCGACATCTGCTCGTTCATTAGGCAATTGTTCCGGTGATTCAGGAATGAACCACTTGTTCACGCGTTCGCGAGCCTTCATTACCTGCATTAATGCATATCATTTACATGTTAAATTATTGGGGTTGACCAGAGAAACAGAGTTATAAACTCATACAAGAGAAAGCTAGATGGAAAAATACAATACCTGTTTGTCCCAGTCCGTTTTCAAAGTGATAATGATAAGAACTATAGTTTGAACAAAAGTTCCAATCAGCATTCCGGTCCAAACACCCTGCAAAAGGAGAGAGGACAAAATAGAGCCAGTACAAAAAGAAAATTAAACTTCTTAATCATGGAACAATTTGTATTCTGTGCCTAAGAATTTTGAAGAAAAGAATGATGTGTGTGCACTCATGAAAAGCAACTCCTTTACAAAAAAACTGCTGCGGCACTCATAATCAATAACATGATGACAAACCAAACTGCAAGGTATCTGCATTATACAATAAGGAGGAGACCGGTTGTTCACTATATTCATGCTTTCAGGACCAGAGAATTAGGATATGATGATTTGAGCCAAATTAAAATGGAACCGAACTGAATTATATTTTTTTGAGGACATATTTATTTGGAGACAACAGTAACAATACAAATACTGCCAAGTCTAAGTAAAAACGCAAAGATACTGCAGAATGGGAAAAAGAAAACTCACTTTGACTTCCAAATGGGTTAAATAACCAAGCACGACTCCGATAGGAATCCCAATCAGGTAGTAGCAAGCAATGTTAACATACGCTACGATACTCTGCCATCCAGCCCCGACAGCAACTCCTGTTCAGGCGTGATTTTTGGTTACGAATTTAACAACATATTTTCCTTTTTATCTTGGACCCTCCCATTCAATTGGTGACTTGGAGAATATAGAAAGACATTGACAAGAAAGGGAAGCCTTACCGGAGAGCACAGGCTGCACACTGTTCAAAAGTATAGAGAAAGAGAGTAGTGGTGATAGATCTGCAACTGTGTCAATCACATCTTGATTGTCGGTGAAAATGTATGCTACACGTCCTCTGAGGAAGAGGAAAATGATAAAGAGTGCACATCCAATCAAAAAGGATGTGGAAACTGCCACCTTAATAGCAAATTTTGTAGCAGTTGCGCTTCCTCGGCCAAGCTCATTTGACACCCTAACACTGAACATTTTTCCAACTAAACTGAGTTTATTCAGCACATATATCAACCTTCCAAAGAAAAGGGTAATAGAGAAGTAATATTCAATATTAACGTGAAACATTGTTAAGGGAATAGATAATTCCCTTTTCTACAACACATCGCCTTGAGAATCATGCATTATGCACAGAAATGTTTCTAGGAGATTGAGCAGTTTTTGTTAGAATACAGAAATATAATTAGATTGACTTCTATCCGAAGTTCACGCAAGATATGGCTGAAATTATTGGTCAAGGCTGAAGGCAAAAAATAAGTTTTTTTTTTTTTTTCCCTGCACATGGATAAGGCAGTAGGGATTGTAGTTAACTGAGTTTCATAATCGGATTTTCATTCTTTAAATCTAGCAAGTTTGTTTAAAAGAACAGAATAAAGATATAAAAAATAAAAAAAATAGAAGAAAAAGAAGAGGATTATACCCTACTGCAGCCAAGAAACCAAGCGAGATCATCATTTCTAGCCCATTGATGTTGATGCTGCAAATAAGAATAATTTAAACCAAATAGATAACTGGCCCCGTATAAAAGAAGAGGAAAACAAAATCCAAAATGATGATAATGGGAAGGAGCCTATGAATTTGGTACCATATCGCAAGAGCATCAATGGCAACCTCAGCATTTTTCATGTTTCCTGTTAAAAGAACCAAGACTGTGTTGTACCAGAGCTCCAGACTGTCAAGTATAACATAACGCTGAGTTAAAATCCCCACATAGTTGAGTTACAGGAAAGCATAAATATGGCAGTTAATCAGCAAATACTAGATTAACATCATTGTTCCTCAGCGATATTATATTAATATCATTGTTGTCTGTAGACCACAAACAAGTACTTTTTATCAGGGATTCATATCATAATATAAAATTCACCATTTCCCTGCCCCCACAACCCAATGAAAGAAAGAATATATGATATTGCCACACAGTAACACAAACCGAAGCAATCAATGATCTAAACAAAAGGGAAGAACCAAGAAAGGCTGAAACATGGCCAAAAACAAAATGAGGAAAGATCCCACTCGAAACTAATAATAGTAACAAACACATATGAAATGATATAGATTCAGATGTAAGCCCTAGACTCTTATCTGCCGATTCCCAGTTAAGCCAATTAGAATTTATAAAATGCACAATCTTTTGCCTAAATTCATGCAAGGCCACAATTAGACAAGAACCTCACCATAGCATGGCACCAGATGACAAGGAAAGCTTTACTACAGGCCAGAGATCCTTGAAAGCGGCAAATGAGAAACCCTTCCATGTTTGAGGGCACCCTCCACATATAACAAACAGAAGTTGACCCAAGTTTGGAATCCAGTATGCCAGAATTGTTGATCCCAATGCTCCAGGGAGTCCAAAATTCAATTTCATGGTAAAAAGCCATGAAAGAAAGAGATGAAGCAAAAATGAAAATGCCGCCAAGTAGGAGATAATCATGTTTCTGCTCTGGGCTTGTAGGTACATTTGGCAGGTAAAGGATACGATGAAGGCGAACAACACAGGGATTAGCATGAAAGAAATAGTTCCCGCCACTTCAGCAATATTTTCTTCTTGGCCCAAAGCCACCAAAATTGGTGTAGTGAAGAAGAACAGAGGTAAGAGAAGGATAGCACAAATGGTTAAGACTATCCATGATCTTTGAAGATATATTCCTAGCATGTGGTATTGTTTCGCCCCAAAGGCTTGACCACAGAGCGTCTCTAATGCACTAGCCATGCCCAACTGCAATTTCAAATTCAGATATCAGAACAAGAGAAAACTGAAGCAACTATTTATAGATTTAGAGAATTATATTCCTTGTGAACAGATGCCACCATGCATTATAAGACATCTTCTTATAGAAGCTAGAGAGTGACTGGAAAGCATTGAAACTCATTAAAAAAACTGAACTGCAATGGAAAAGAAACATTTTTTTTCTGAAGCTCTTGGTCAGCCATTACAGTTCTCAGATTATGTGATTGGGGAATATGACTGCATGAAAAATTTGTCGAAACACTAAAAAAAATAGCAGTACACATTTTTGAGTGGCGAAAGTTCAGATATCCTGATTGAAATTCAAATTATATTGACTGGTGTTAACCCTTGCATCATTAAAGTAGGTTCATTGGTTTGGCTGCCAGCAAATTCTGGTAAATATACTTTTGCCTTCACTTTGCTAGCTATGAGAAGATATTTATATTTGGTAGCTATACTCAAATATTTTGATCTGGTAAAGAATTTTTATTTTCCTTATCCTTTCTCCCCTTCTTCTTGTGTCAGCTTTAAAAGTTCAGTAAAGCATTGCCACCAATAGGGTTACAGCAAAAGTTGTAGTCATGTTTTAAGCTATTAAATCTCACAACCACAACCCTGAACAGAACATAATTTATGATACATATCTTTTTGCAGCTTTCTCCACTAAAAATAGCACAAATACGACACACGAAAAAAAAAAAACAGTAATCAACAGAGGTAGCTTTAAATATAGGCAAACTAGTCAGTCGCCTAAGCCCCAAATTTTAGAAAGGCCTCATTTTTTAAGTATTTCATTAATAATTCTCTAATTAATAAAGTTTTTTTTCAAAATATTATGTATGGTAGTAAAGCCCATTAGACATCTCTCTGATCACTAATTATCCTATAATTAAGAATTATTTTTTCATAAAAAAATCTATATTTAGTAATCTTATTGTTGAAGAGATATAATTAATAATATTGTCTAACCATTAATTTATTCATTATTATTTTTTCAGGAGAAATAAATAAATTTTTTACATTTTCAGTTTCTTAAAAAAGCTTAATTATTTAACATTAGAATCTTTGATTTGTAACATTCCTTTTAATATTTATTAAGAAACTTATAATATAAAAAATTATTGATGAAAAAATTTCTTGCTTTCTTCTCTTAAAAAAAAATTATTACATGCTAGTTCATTTAAAAAGTTCAAAAATTAGTTTCTTGAAATACAAAGTCCATATCCATTTTCTGATTATCAATTCATAATCCCAACTTTTCATGTGCTACCATTCTAAACATTCTATTTGAAAATAGTATTGTTCTCATTTATTTGTTTGTTTATTTTTGTAAATGTTTTGAAGAAAGTAAATTTTAGGTTTTGTTTTCAAAATTTTTTAGGATCTTCTTGATTTTTTGTTGAAATTCAAGAACTAAAGATGATATGAATTTTGGGTTCTTTTCTTTTTTTTTTTTTGAGTATTGAGATTGCAGACTATAAAGAGACCTTATAAAATAAATCCGCTTTAGACCTCAGATACTCTAAAGCTGGCCGTAGTAATCAAGGCCAAAACAAAAACCTATTCAATAAATGACAACTAAAGTAAGAAACAGACAGAGTGCTTACCAGGATGCCATTTGCAAACCTCAAGAGAACAGTAAACACAAGTGAGTAGGCAGCTAGTTGGGTCGCGCCAATGTGCCCAATAAATGCCTGGCTAACTACGTTGAGCCCAAATGAAGAAAATCTTGTGAAAATAGCGGGAGCTGCTACAATCCATAACTTTTTGGACTCCACCCACAGCTTTTGCCTGAATTTCACTTGCCCATCAACATCATTTTCCTCCGTGTTTACTAATAGCTTCGCTTTGATCTCTCCGGCCATTCTCACCTCCAGAAAAAAAGCTTTTCTTTCACTGTCAATGTTTGTAGAAATTGAGGAAAGAATTAAAAATTAGGCATATATGGGAAAATTGCAAAATCAAATACAGAGAAGAATGCCAAGACGGCACAGAAGTTGACAAATTTTTTCTTTCCACCAATGGAAGAATTTTAATCGTGCACTATGTTGTCTATTTTCCTTGCTATGACGTTAGAATAAAGTGGAAACTAGCTGTTTGTTCCAATAAAGCAGTAGATGATTCCCCACAATCCTGAACAGCATAATTGGCACAAATGCCTTTATACTCATTTACCATTTTCATTCCTTTCTGGCTGGCCACATATTTATTCCATATATCATAATGTGATGTGTAACTGATCATTTTTTAAACTAATTTTGCAAGCATCAAACATGGTCATCCAAGTTACAATAGAAATCAATTTATCATCAAACAGAAAATTAAATTATCCCTTCAATCACACAGTTAAAAAATTTACATTTACTGTCAATAGTTAAGGCACACATGAACAGAATCCTTATATTAGTTATGATTAAAGACATCTTCCAATCATTCACCCCCTGCTACAGAAAACATACAGTAATGATTCTCATCTTAGAAAGGATCCAATGAAAGGAAAGATGAATGGTCCCAGAACAAAAAGGAGTTCAACTAAAAAGGACATATGCATCTGAATTGCGGTCCCTTAAATCAATGGTTCAATAAAAGCTGACAGTAAAATTTCAGTTACAGATACAAGCCTAGAACCATTGTTACTTGTACAAAATGATATATAAGTCATTGGATTATCTAAAAGAGAACAGCTACCATTGAAATTGTGAAAATGTAATTATTTCACAATTTCAATGCCTAATATTTTGTGATTACAAACTATAACATGAAAAAAAAAATCAAAACCCCGAAATGGGTGAATAATGAACAAACATTGTGAATCCTACAAAATTCCCTCAATAAACCAAAAAAACGCTGCAATTACAAGAAACAGAGTTATTGAAAGTTACTAAAACTTGCAAGATTATGAAATGATTATGCACCAAACTTTATCCCATTACCTAGACATATAATTAAGATTACTAATAAAATCATATATCAGAAACCTAACCACACCTCCACTTTAAATCAGAATGGACAGATAAGGACCACACTTGAGAAAAGGGGTCCTAGAGAAACTTATGAAAATACAAAAACAAAACACAAAATGACCAACATAAGCTTAAAACATTATAAAAGTACACAAATTAACTCAGTTGTATTCATAAAACAAGTGCAGCTTCTTCTTCTTCTTGAAATCACCAGATTTTTTAAGAAGATTTAAAAAAATAGAAAAGAAGTAAATTCTGGTTCAACATGGAAACACAAGAAAGAATACAGAACATATAAAATATTGCGTATTACAAGAAGAAGAAGAAGAAGAAGAAGAAGACTCACGGTGATAGATGAGATCTAGCAGGAGAGAGAGAGAGAGAGGAAATAGTGCAAAAGGAGCTCTCGAAAGGCCTTGCTCTTCCTCTGCAAAGTAAATATAAGATACAGAAAACTGGTCAGCCAGCTAAGTTAAAATTAGTAAACCAAATGGATTCATTGCACGCACGTGCTATTAAAAGCTACCCAATATATTGTTAATGCTTTTGTATTTTGCCATTTTCCAATGCTCAGAGAGTCAGCAGGATCCAAGTTGCCGGGGTAGTTGAAACCATTGGTTTCATCTAACTCCACGTAGCTTTGTGAATGCTGCAGCCCTTCAGCAATCAGACAACAAAATTGTTTACGACAAATATTTAAGAGCTATAATGTAGTTAATACCCCTGATACTCTTTAACTAATCCATAATTTAAAATATTATTCATAAAAATTATAAAATTCTAAAATTGTCTCACAAGTGAATCACAATTTGTCATTCCACTTTCAACCCAAAAGTCAAAATAAACGTGAATTGTCAATAAATTTTTTAATTAACTTTTTTTTAAGTGTGTTATATACAGATATTACTGACATTACATCAGACATTACAATGACTATTTACAATCATACTATATAATTAGGACCACCATCATATATTGACACACTGAAGTATATGCCTAGATATTTAAATCCTCTCTAATATTCGAGGGATGCTTGCTCCACTCACACTTCGTAAGAGAGAGATTGTCTCCACTCAATTAATTGATAATTGAGGAAGAACTGAAACTAACCTCCATAATACTCTTATGGAGGCTTGAACCCTTGCACTCAACATTATAAGTGCAAGACTTCTCCCACTGGACCAAAGGCCCATTAGTATTTTTTTAATTAACTCATCTCGCCAGATTTCGAATTATAATATATTTGTAAAATTATCATAAGCTCAAAAAAAAATCCAATTTTTCTTTTTTGTTGCCACTTCTTTTTATTAATAGAAAAAAATGAATTACATAAATAATCTTTTTTTTCACTATTTTTTCTTTTACAATCTTTTCAAAAAGTTCCTTTTGTTTTGCTTTATTGGGACCGTCATAAAGTCAGACGACCTTTAGGTGAGTAACAAGAGCTCCTGATAGCTTGCACAAAAAGTGGGGTACCCTGATTTCGTTATCAAACTTATTACGTCACCGGAATTCTGGTATGAATTATGTGGTCCCCAGTGAGTTAACTAGTTCTATAACTATATATGTACATAGAGAGAGAGACGTGTCAAATTGTCAATCAGAGAGAGACGTGTCAAATTATCAATCAGACTTATGGCTCCACTTCCCCAATAATAATTTGACACGTGTGCAATTGGCCCAACTGCATACTATTCAATTCTATGTGATATATCCTTATAATAATTTTATAACACTAGTTATAAATAATTTTTCGGTTCTATAAAATAAAACTATTGTGACTCCACGTAATAAAAAAAATAATGATTATTATTTTTCAGATAATCTTTCTGTAGCATATCAATTTGCACATTATATTAGATTAGAGTGTATAAATTAATTTTCTTGAAATTATTTATAACTCTATCGTTATTGTTTTATGATAAGAAAAAAATAATAAATATTTTTCTTATTACGAATGTATTTTTTCAATCAAGAATTTTTAACTTTAGTTTTGAGTTATGATCTGTAATTTTATATTGTACAAATTTATAAATAATGCGCTGGCGCTACCACATTCAATTTTGAATATTTTATTATGAATCAAATAGGACCAATAACAGTTAAATTAGGCCCATCGGTCTGTTATTAAACCAACACCATTAATTTCTTTATTAGGAAAGATCACAATCAACAAAAAAATAATTTTTTTTTTCATGACTATGAGTATGGTCGTGACCAAGGTTACTACTACCCACACTTTGGGTAAATGTCGGAATGATAAATTTTATTTATTTTTAGTGGCTACGATTTTGTGGACCCGACTCCCGAGGATTGGTCACTAAAGCAAAACAGGTAAAAATTTCTAGTCAAAATTAATATTTGAAAAAGATGGCACCAGATAGAGTTGGCAAAATCTGAGTTTGGATTTAGTTTTTTTATCCAGATTTAAATATTATTTTTTTTTTGAGACCCAAAATTTTAACGTAGATTTTTTCACTTGAATTTGGATTTGGGTTTAACCCAAAAAAATTTAAGTTTTTAAATTTTAGATTTTGAATCGGATTAATAAATTAATATTAATTTTAAAAATTTTTAAAATAAAAAATTAATACATTTTCAATTAATAACATATTTAAATTAATTAAAATTAAATATTTAGATCTGATTTTTAAATGTACGGATTAACCTAAATTTATATCTAAACCCGGATACATTTGAGTTATTAAAATTTATTTCAGCTCAATTTTTTTTATATTTAAGTATAAATTCAATCCAGCCCGAATTATTCAAGTTCATCCGAATCCGGGCCGATTTGGGTTATTTTGCCAACCCAAAACAAGAGTGAGGATAGTAAAATCTGAGTTCGGATCCAGATTTGGCTTTTTTAGTTCTGGACCCAAATGAAAATTCGTCTTATCAGACTCGGTTAAAAATCCAAATATTTTAAGTGTGGGTTCGGTATGGGTTAAATCCAAAAAAATTTGAGTTCTTGAATTCTGAGTATTAAACCCGGATAATAATTTTTAGAACCTAATTTCTCTCAGTTGCTTCGAAAAATTCTTTATCAAACTTTTCTTACTGCAATCTGCAAGGAGTAAACGATGAAGTAATGAAAATTAAATAACTAAAGTCAGATTATTATCAACAAGATCACTCAACCAAAGCTTCTCGAATTCACAATCTTAAAAGAGAATTTTTTTTTGCAAGATCCCATTTATAGCCTTTACTTGTTCTGCAATTGCCTTGTTCATACTCCCATCAAATCACAACCAAATACCCTTCCAATAATCAGAACCTAAAATGAATGAAATCATGTTCTTGGCCCAACTTCTCGAAAATATCGTTGACGAAACTGCTTGCCCGTGGCCTTGCTGGAGATTGCAATATCGAGATGGAGCTGCTTCAGGATTGGTCTTCTTTGCCTGTTTCTTCTTTTTCTCGACTGTACTGCTTTCTTTGGCGATTTACTTTGGGCTTTGGCAGTGAGGATGAGGAACAAAGCACGATTCACGGTAATTTGATGAGAAAATATTTGGTTGGCTTTGGCGGCGCGGCTATGAAACTAAAACTAGGGTAAGGCTGCTATTTTTTTCAATTGTTTCCATTTATATTAAAAAAATAATATAAAAATAATGCATTCGGATTTGGGTTCTGAATTTACAAATTCACCTAAATTCAGATCCGAACCCAAAAGTGTCCGAATTTAGAAAATCACATCAAATTTTATTCCATTCGGTACGAGTTAAATTTGGTCCGAATTATTTAGATTCGTCCGAATCTAAACCGGATCCAGATTAAATTGCCATCCCGGCTCTTGTTATTCATTTGTCATCAAATCAGACGTCACGAGAATTAAATGTCGTACAGATTGACTTGGGGTCCACCCGTGCAGGACAAAAACTCATCCTCAAGTATTCATTAACTAGGTTTGAAACTTGAAAGATAAGGGTTCCCATTTTCAAATGCCACGTCTCATTTTTCCACATTTTTCCGCTTTTTTTTTTTAAATGAAATTAGGAGGATTTTCCTTTCACATTCTGTAAGAGACGCTGGAGCATAAAACAAGGGAGTGGAACTATTAGCACCCCTCTAAAATTTTTTTTAAATTATTTTTTTATTATAATTTATTTAATGTTAAAAGTATTTTTTTAAATAAATACTATTATCATTTATAAATTTTATAACTTTTAATAACTTTCTCACTCTTTTAGTCTTAATAATCGTATTCCTCTCTTCAAACTTTCTTTATTATTTCATTTCTAAAAGAAATTTAAAAGAAAAAGTAAGAAAACCCTTATAAAATATTGAATATTTTATAAGTCCAATATAATTTTATCATACATATAAACTTTCAATACAACAATTAGTTTGAGAATTCTTAAAAAATTATTTATAATGAGATAAAATTTTATTTAATTTATTTTCTCACAATGTTGTATCCTAATTTTGTTGCTACATATATTACAAGAGTATTATTTTGACTTAAAAATTTACTTGTTACATTTAGATTAATTTAATGATTAAAAAAAATTATAGATTGTTTTTTCAATTCAGATTATTTTAATGGTTAAAAAAAATTTAATATTGTGCAAGTAAAATAAAATTGAAGAGAAAGAAAATATAAATGAGATTAATTCTATTTATATTCGTTCTTAAATGTAATTATAACATCACATGGGTTTTGTAAGATCAATAAAGGGGTGCCAGTAGTCCAACTCAAAACAAAGTTATTGTCGGTCGAATTTAAATAATAAAATATATATATATATATATAAATTATTGTTTTATAGATAAATTTTTTCTAGAGAATTAACTTTAAAATAAATTTTTTTTAAAAAAGGGGTTTATTTTTTATTTTTTATTTTACATAGTTTCATCGAAAATATTTTATATTATTTGTCTTTTAATATTTTTTAATACTATAGTTATATTTATATTAAATGTGATAGGGGGTATATTTTTAACTCCAACAAAAAATCACATCAAAATTCATTAATAGAAGCACAACACAAATTTATATCGTGCCACGTAAAAGTACAATAAATTCTAAGTCACTTAAACCAAAACATAACATAAAA
Organism: Citrus glauca; assembly: GCA_029633175.1. NCBI lineage: Eukaryota > Viridiplantae > Streptophyta > Magnoliopsida > Sapindales > Rutaceae > Citrus > Citrus glauca. The sequence continues at coordinate 24,083,924 of JAQOOD010000004.1, read as the reverse complement.
TTAATCTTCTCTTCAAAATCATAGTAAACAATTTCTAAACCTTTGATTTAAAAAAAAAAAAAAACAGCTCTCCTTACTCCCAAAATAGGAGAGTGGAGAAAAATTAGTAATAGATATAAAAAAAAAATCTTTTTAGGTAATATTAAAAGTCAATTAACCTAAGTCAATAGCATTTTGTATTAGTTTTCATTTTCAAGAGCAAAAATCTGGCCCTAACCCATTAAAAAGATTTTGAGGATCATTTCCCATCTCAGCTCCCAAAAGAAATTATCAAACTCACTTTCATTTTCATCTGGGACTGGGACGGATTCCCGTGGGGCCCAAACCAATTAATGAAGACACCGAACGCATGATTTAACACATTCCAAATTGCATAAAACACGTAATCGTCTTTGACACCTCTTCTTTTCTTTCTTTTTTTACTTTTAAAAGATTAAAATGGATTTTCAATTACTGATAATAAATATAAAAAAAAGGTGTTTCCTGATCGAGTTAAACAAACAAACATGGATTCGTTTGGAATAATTTTTCTACGAGAATAATTTTTTTTAATAAATATTCTACTACTAAAAGATTAATGAGTAGAGCTTTTAACATAAACAAACTTTTGGTTCTTTTGTTGTCAATAAAGAATCTACGACAAAACACTCTAATTGGGATTGTAATTACAAAGGAAAAAAACTGAGAATTTCACTAGTTTGCTGGCTTTGTTTTTTGTTTTTATGTACTATATTAGAATTGTATTTTTTAATTAATTTGTCAACTTTTAATTTTACTTTGTGTCATATTTTGTTAAAAAAATAAAAGACTTATTACAATTTTTGTAATAATTTATATTCAATATGTATTTTTAATTTTAATCCTAATACAGTCGGAAGAGACTCGAACTCTCCATCCAACCCATGAAAACACATGTTGTGCGTTAGCTTGAGTCAGCATCTTGACTTTATTTTCCCTGAAAATTAAGATTGAAGTATGAATACCAGCATACATAGAGCGAGGATCACGGAATTCATATGGTGAAGGGAAAAAAAACAAGTCGTGTTCGCGCCACATGATGGATAAAGTAAGGACATAGACTTTTTTAATAAAGTTCAAATTGATTTGCAACTTTATTAATTGGCTTTTCTTTCAGTCCATTGGTCAACAATACTTGAGGTGATTATTTTCCATCCTCGTTTTGTATATAAAACACACGCATATCAATTTGAAATTTGTAAAAATAAAAAATAAAATATCTTTTTTTTTATTTTTTAAAACATTCAAATAAAATTATAGTTAATATAAAATTTTAAAAATTTTTAAAATATACGTTATACGTGCATTAATTAATTAATGATAATATAACAAAGATATTTTAAAATTTTTAAAATTTCATCCAATCACGAACCCGGACAAATTAATTGCAAAATTTATCGATTCCATTTTGCACGATTGGTGCAAGTGACTAGTCCATGTTCGACGAACATTAACATACAAAAGAAAGGTCATCATAAAATTAAAACTAAAGTTAATAAGGCATCTATTTCTAGCTAGCTAGTATCCAATTTCGATTCGACTGTCAATAGGTTAGCGGGTCAATTGGAAAACAGCTCATTGGGCCCTGCTTGCTATTTGGGCAGGTTGCGCCTATGGCACAAAATATTCCAGCACTGTACAAGCTGCACTTTGCTGTTCCAATGGCAGGGGCAGTTCTCTCTGCACTTAATACCAGGTTAGATTCAGCCACATTGGCATCAATTCTTCGACAGCTGGAACCCAAGATCATATTTGTCGATTATCAATTTGTGGAAGTTGTCCAAAATGCACTTGACATTCTCTCCCCCAATCACAAATGTGACAAGGCACCTCTACTTGTGACAATCCCTGAATGTGACCACTACCAACCAAGTACTTGTTCAGTAGCCAACAATTTCCCATCGGGTAGTTTGGATTACAATGATCTTCTTGAAATGGGAAAAGCTGATTTTGAGATGATGCAACCGAATCACGAATGTGATCCGATTTCTGTGAATTATACTTCAGGATCAACTGGGGATCCTAAGTGGGTAGTTTGCAGCCATAGAGGTGCCTATCTCAATTCTTTGGCACAGATTTCTCGCTGTGACGTGAGAGACATGCCTGTGTTTCTATGGACACTCGACATGTTTCGATGCAATGGCTGGTGCTGCACTTGGGCAATGGTCGCTGTTGGAGGCATCAATGTCTGCATTAGAACATGTCTCAGCAAAAATCATATTTGATTCTATACTTATTCACAAGGTTACTCATTTACGTGGCCAGCCCAGAATTCTCAACATGATTGCAAATGCATCGGCAAGTGACCAAAACCAACTTCAACGGAAGGTAACTATTGTCATTGCTGGTGTTCTGCCTACAATCGAGGCTCTAGAACAAGTTGCAAACTTTGGATTTAACATCCGCCACGCATATGGAATGACAGAAGTTCTTGGTCCAGCTATTGTAAGACAATGGAAACCCGAAGGGGAGTCTTCAGCATTGGATCATGAACATGAAATGACCAAACATCGCGAAGGGCTTAACAATCTTCTAATTAAAGGGGTCAATTTGAAATTATGGCTTAATTTGCTAGACCTCAAGTAGAACATATTTTCTAAATTATGGAAGTATGTCGATAAAGTAGCATAAATTTTTATAACAACTAGTGCTTGTTTATTTTTATTTTATTTTATTTTATTTTTGTTGTGATTAATTTACTTGGATTCTTGGAATCCAAATTCCCTAAGACCAAGTTTAAGAAACAATTTAATTGAAAACGAAACAAAAATCATATTAAAACTAGAGAAATCAAGCAGATAAAGATTTTTATGATTTGGTACTAGAGTTGAGAAATAAGATGTTTTTTCATTATTATGAGCAATGAGATTACAAGGGTCACACGAACGGTGCCGAGAATGAAAAAAAAAAGATTATTTTCTCTCTCTACAACTCTTTAGGTACTCTCTTAAATTTAGTAATGAAGATAGGCGGCGAAGATATTAAGGGACAAGTAGGGAGATCTGGATATTAAATTTCAAGAAAAATTTTCTTTCAAGCTTAGTTCAATTATAAATTTGTCTCATTGTACTAATTTGATATATTAAATTTAGGTTTAAAATGAAAAAAAAAGCCGAAAAAATTAGGTTTATTTAAAAAATTATACAAATATTTACATGCATATGTGGATGAGTTCACACTCAACCTCTTACTTTTAAGACAAATTTTTATCCTCGCTGATTTGATTTATGCGCTTATAACCTGGCCTTAAGACTGTTTAAAAGCCTAAAGAAAAACCATAAGCTATTCCTGCGCTTGTAACCAGTCCTTGTGTAACTTAACTGACGCACAAAACGGCACCGGCACCTCGTCGTTTCGAGCCTATGTGTTTTGGTTACGTGATTTACTCATGTTCTTGCAAACGACATATTTCCCGTGTCGTCTGTGGCTTACAGTAGTGTGCATGCAATGTCATCTTAAAAGATGCGATAGGCGGTTAAACATCCAATATTAGAACGACAGATTGTGTTTTCGAGTTTCAGTCTATTATTCAATCATGTTTGATATGTCATGGTGATATTCGATTTACTCTTAGTGGCATTCTAAAATAGACCAGACCAGGCGGAACTACAGTTGTGCTACGCCGGACTGTAGCCCAGTCTTTTTCAAGAAAAAAATAATCATATCTCTTATGTTTTCATTAATTTTATATAATAATAGAATTTTATTTTGTTTTCATATATTTCCCTATCTTAATTATCCTTATATTTTTCATCAATTTTATATTATAGTAGAGTTTTTATTTTATTTTCAAATATGTCCTTAATTAATTATATTTTTTTCCAATTGAATTAATGACTTATTTTATAAAATGATTAATTTATATATTCATTGAATAGATTGAAAACAGTAGGGGGCTAAAATATTATTATTGCTTTAGTTCATTTTAAAAAAATTTGAATTGAAAAATAAGGACGTCAATCTAATATAAAATTGTCACTAGCATTAAAAGTACTTACAAAAACATCATGTAATAATAAAGAAAAATATCCAATGTCTACCCTTTTTTTACACTTTTTTCAAAAATACATAATTCCTTCATTTTCTGGCTGGAATCCACCTAAAGTTATATTTTTTTTCACTTTTCCACTTTCATTTGGAATCCGTTAAGAAAGCTAATGGAAACTTAAAAAAACATTATCATTTTACCCCCAAAACGAAAATTACAATTTCACCTTAAAAATTACTAAAAATTATCAGATTAAATCTAATTATTTTCCCCATCGTTAATAAAGAAATTAATTACACAACCATCAAATGTATGTTTTTTTTTAAATATGTCTGTAATTAGAATGCTAAATTATAAAAGTAGTATTAAAAATAGCTCAATCTCGCAAACTATCAATTGAATTTAAGATAAGTAGAGTTTTATTATTTATTGAGTTATAATCTCTAGTAGTTAAGATTTTTTTGTACTTCATTAAAGTACCAATAATGGTATTCATCATTAAATCTTATTATTTTTGGCATTTTTAGGGTGAAATTATAATTTTTATTTTTGGGGTAAAATGGTTATTTTTCAAGTTTCCGTTAGTTTTCTTAACGGATTCCAAACAGAAGTGGAAAAGTGAAACAAAATATAACTTTAAATGGATTCCAATAAAAAAATGAAGGAATTGTGTATTTTTGAAAAATGTGTAAAAAACGGGTGGACGGTGGATATTTTCCCTAATAGCAATTATCAATATTTTCATAAACTTTTTATGTGATTTTTGAGGAGTTCTTGATAGAAAAATTATCGAAATCTGATTCTTTAAAGAGAGTCAGAGTGCTTACCAAAGAAACAATTACACTCAAATATGTTTTTACAGGATGAATTTCATTTATTATTTAAACTTTTGACTAACAAAATATTTATAATTTTAACAAATGATAAATTTTGGTTGCTTAAGTTCCTTTAAATCTGGTAATTAAGTACTTGACTTCAAACATTAAAGTTTTACTTACGAATTTCAATTGATTATAATTACATGCATTAATTTAATTTAGCTTAAAATTCTAAATTGATTTATTAACTCTTATATAATTACATGTTATTATAAGTTGTAATGACGGATTTTATAATTAAAAAATAGTGTTAAGCCTGGGGTAACATAAATTCTTGGGTTCACCCCTGATCAGACTATTATTTTGCATTATGTTTTCTCAACATGTCACCTTACAGTATGGTATTTTGTTTTTTCATAGTTGGCTCATAATGACATTATAAGTTCTAAACAAATATTTGCGGACATTGTTGTTGTTGGATTTAATTAACTATAGAACGCAGAAGTCGTGGATATTCACAAACTAACTAAAAGCAAAGGCAGAATGAAGATTTGGATATCCTATTTGCGCTTATTTTCTTCAATACATTGCTAATGGAGAGTTACGTACGGAAGTGAAGCAACGATATTTGAGAGTTTTTCTTTCTCTTTATTCCTTTGTCACCACCTTGGCCTTCTCTTATAATAGTATGACAAAAGTTGACAAGAAGTTCAAGACCTCAATGACCAAAATGCTTGCCAGATATAAGTTTATGGGCATCTACAATCAGAGCTTGGATATTCCTATTGATTTATCTTGTTTTGGTCATATTTTATAACACCAATTCCATTTTCTTAGTGATGAGTTTTCGACCTTATTAATTTCAACTGGATTCTGCAAATAAACTAATTGATGAAACTAAATATATATGAGAGTTTTGGTAGTACTGCATTTGTGAATATCATCTGACAAGTTACATCATGACATGGTTTGAACTAAAATTGTTGATCGACACCTTTGAAAAAATAAAATTTGTTGCAAGTATGTCAGTTGTTAATGAACTTACTGATTGCAGTCGCTATACATTAGTCATTCTAATTAGCCTTGCAAATGGCTTAATGTGTCAAGAAAACATAAACAGTGGCATGCATAAAAGTGGTCATAAAACATCTATATAAAATATAAATAAATAAAATCATCCATTTATATACAAATTATTATTAAATTCAGTTATTTAATTTATTTCTCGTACTGTCTTAGATACTGAGATTGTTATTATTAAACTCAATTCTTTTAATTATTTTTAAACTTGTATACAAGGTTTTCCTCATAATGCTATTATTGGATTTCATCAAACATAAAGCTTTTGCGAGCATGCCTGAGAAGAATTGATCTGTTAATAATATGCAATTTACATAAAGAACTGTCTTCTTCCATTTGGAGGGTATACAATCTCCTCTTTGTACTCAGCCTCTTCGTTAGAGACTTCTTTGTGTACAGATCTTCCAAATTCTTCTAGAGACCAGCAGCTGAAGTCTGATCTCCAACCTCCCTCGGGACTCCATCTCCTAGACTTAGAATTAAAGTTCTGTGTGCCTTGTCCATGGCACGATTAAGCTATTAATCGTGCAGCAGGGTGAAGGAGAAGTGGCATGCAGAAAGCAGAGGCAGTACACTTTCCTTTTTAAGTATGTTATCTGAAAGTGAAAGGGGTTCTTAGCTTTTTGCAAACAAAAGAGAGCGAAGTTAGTGCCTGACACCCTTTAAAACTCTTATGAAATCTCATTTATTATTATTATACATGTACGTAACTCTTATTTTAATGAAAATTATAGAAAAAGGACAAAAAGTGTTTGCATCAGAGTTTAATTAAATGTTAAACAACATTTTCTGTAATAAAAATATGATCACTATATAATTTGTTATTTTATTGCTTCAAAATTATTTTAATTTTAAAATAGTTATTTATTTTAAACGGATTTTAAAATAGTGACTTAAATCATCTATAGAAGGAAGGGTTCATAAATTTAATTAAATTCATATGTTGTGGTAAGCAATACTCAATAAAAGGGCAAAAAAAAAAAAGTCGTTCGGTTCGACCCAAAACTGAGCGAGCCCAATTACTATCGGCCCATCAAATCAGTATCATCTTCTTGTTGAATGCTGAGCCTTTAGGCGCTAAATAAGTGGGCAAGTTATTTATTAATGATAAATAAATAAATTTTATATAGATCGGACGGTGAGGGAAAAAGAGAAAAACTCATCTGTGTGGATTCTATCTAAGAAGAATACGACAAGATCCCATGGAGCATAGATCACTACCGACGAAGTCAAAACAACAGATCCAGCGAGGACTCTCAAATTAAAGAATCAAAGTGACAAAATTGAAAAATTAAAATCATGCCTTAATAATTTTAAAACCTAAGCGAAAATTTACATATTAACTCCTTTGTTTTAAAGAAAATTTTTCTTTCTGCATCATCGTCTACAACGAAAACTTTATCAACTTTGACACGACGTTGACAAATTGAGTAACCTCTCTTTGTGATTTCAAAAGCTTAAAGACCAAAGTTGCAAAGTGAGCGTCATATCTAATCCAATTCGCTGCCCTGCACTCATCCTCTGCTTCTCAAACAGCTCAATCGTTTCCTTGAGACGATAATAAGGAGGTTCAAATTGCAACTTGAGTTCGTATACATCTATGGTGTCGTCATCATATGTGCAAATATTAATATCTTGTCCATGGATATATCATAATATCTAGAACTATATCTAGAAAATCATGCCTTAATAATTTGAGAAGATGAACGATCGAAAATAATCTAGGCTCCCAGATTACGATCTGTCACTACCACTCATGTTAGACCACGATCTGTCATCACTAATTTTGTTATATCATAATCTATCACCAATGATTTTTTAAGTTATGACTTATGTTTGATCTGCACTTGACGTGTGGACGTTTTTATCACTACTAAAAGTAACTAGCAAGAGAAAATATTCCTCTCAAAATTAAAGAGAAAAATATTTTTCTCTTATCTGTATAATGTGGTCTCCCTCTCTTTTTTGATAAAATAAGTCATTTTATATCTCTATTTGGCAAAAATCAAAGGCTCTATATTTATTAATTTTTTAATTCTGTTAAATCAAATTTGATTTAAATTAAAAATAAAAAATAAAATCAAAAGTGCGTAACATGTTCTTGTTATAAGAGCCCACCTTATAAAACAATACAAGGTCTCTTACACACAAGCATATTAAATAGAGCCTCCTACTAAATAATATATTTAGGCTTTTAACCAAAATGGCTAGTTATCTTGCTTATTAATCCAGTAGCGGCACAGTCAATTAAATGAGCTAACCCAAAAATCATATGGGTACATACAATAGTGGCTACGATAATTAAACATGTAATTAAGTTAGCTAAATTATTTAATTTCAAATCTACTCCACTAAAATATTGGAATTGACCTCCACAATTGTCTGCTATTTAGAATAGTGTTCCCAAAAAATAATTCAACCCACGCCACATTGATTTCTTTATTGCATAATCTTTTGTACTACGTCGTTAATTAAATCGATATCTCAATTGTCCAATCAATTTAATTATATCTTGTTACTTGATACTTACTAGTTTTCTTTAATGATCATTTTCAACATGCTAAATATGTTGACACACTCTAGTCAGAGAATTTTATGATCAAGTGTCGAAAACTCATCAAGAGATGTCTTGTACAAATTTTATATTGTAATTTATAACTTCATTAATACTCATAATTGCTCCCACCAAGATATCGGTGTTGTGCCCATTGATAACTTAAATCTAATAATAATTACAATCATGAAATTATAACTAACTCAAGATTAAGATTACAGTAAAATCAACACCTATGAGATTAAATAAGTTTGACAGTTATTACAAAGTTAATTAAATTTCATATGTGATCTTGCTCAACGTAGTCGTACTATATCATTAAATTCATACATGATTAAGACAAACTATTCAATGAATTTATTATAGTCTATACTTAAATAAAATGCCTAACTTTATTTATCAACTGCGAACTAAATTTATTTAATCATAAGATAACTTGTATTTATGTCTACTGTGAATCCACAAGGTGATCACATAAATACATATAATATGATTAAATGAACTTTACTCAAAATATTAATGCAATTAAGATACTTGAATAAAATACCCCATTTATTTTATTAATAAGAAAAATTATTTATTACAGTTAAATAAATACATTTTTATTTAATTTTCAAAAACTCTAATAAAAAATAATTAAACAACAAAAAAAATTTGAAAAGAGCTTATGAGATTAAATAACCACTTATGATCATTAAATAAGCCACACCAAACAGACACTAAATAAGATATTTTGACTCTATGAGCAAAAGCTCAAATTTTGATGTTTTAGAAGTAAAGGTTGAAAAACTTATTTTAAATATTAAAATATTTAAAATATCCTTAACTTATTTGACAAATTTATTTCATTATTTGCAATATATGACTTTAAAAAACTTGCCCATTAAAGTAACTTCATAATCTTAATAAAAAAAATATTTTGACAACCAAAAAACTCGAATTTTTTAGGTAAAGACTCTATTTATAAAAAGATTCACGGACACAAGTTCTAGTTAAATAAGCTTTATTTAAAAATTTATATCAAACGATATCTTAACTGCTCTTGCTTATTTATTTCCTATAATTAAACTCTCAACATCTTCAGGTGTAATGATATGATATATAAGTGCAGCAGAGCATTCTTAAAAAAAAAAATTATTATTCATTAATCCATTATTTTTAATTTCCTTTCGATATATAGCTTGGAGGCATGGTACTATGCTGTTCTAGCATGTATGTGGATATGTATATGTATGTGTGTGTGTGTGTATTGAGCTATATCTACCTGCTCCCTATGGTAAATTTATGTCGGTTCCATTTTTTTTTCTTTTTTATCCCAACTTGGATTTTCAATGCGCTAGAAGCTACATTGCAAATGATATACAACATAACTCTCTAATGCTTTTTGCTTTTATTTTTTTGGTCCCTATATATATATACACTTACGAACTACCCATTATTTCTCTTTGAGTTAAAATTTTGTTGTTGGTTCCATTTTTTTTTATTTTTTACCCCAATTTGAATTTTCAATGCGCTAGAAGCTACAATGCAAATGATATACAACATAACTCTCTAATGTTTTTTGCTTTTATTATTTTGGTCCCTATATATATATCCACACACACACACACGAACTACCCATTGTTTCTCTTGAGTTAAAATTTTAACATTCAAATTTACTAAAAAAAAAATTAATACTTTCAATAGGTAAAATCCTTTGTATCCTTTTGACAGGCACATTAGATTAGACTATCAAAAGTATAAATGATAGTAATAAAAATTAAAAAAAATTAAAAAAATTGTGGTGATTTACTTGTTTTAAAATAAGGAATATAGTACGTTATTTAAAAAATTCAGACAATTTGATTTAGTAATAATTAATGCTTGCCCGATAGAGATGTTCCCTAGCAAATGAGCATATGAAAACATGGCAAGATTTTGAGACTCCCTCTAAATAGTATTTAAGTTGTGGATTAATCAGACAACATCACCTAATATTGTCGCTCATCATTAAGTGAGTATCGTCACCCATTATATAGATAATTACTTCCTCATATATATTAGGGACATAAGTGTCAACGGCATATGTTAATGAAATCAAATGGACTACTTTGTAGCCTCAACATCACAGCTTGGGAGTTCATGTTATGCTTTGGCCTCCTAGCCTCAATTGGGCATGAAAGATTTTGATACATTCAGTTTCTAATGGCATATATGTTTTGCAAACTCAAATACTGATGCTTTAGTGTGCACGCGCACGCGCACACACACACTCACATGTATGTATGTATGTATGTGCAAAGTTCGCATTTGAAATGAATTGGGGAGAAGAAATGCTAAAGCTGAAAATTTTTCCATCATAACACTACAAGAAAAAAACACCTTTATGACAGTTATTACCCGTCCCGTCACCTATCCTATGGCATGACAGTTGATCAACCATCATTGATTTCGGTTTCAAGAAAATAAGATAGACTGATTTTATGTCATGATATGCATGACATTATTTATCATGATTATGTCATTGTCACTTTAATGAAAAATTTTCACATGATTAATATCTGTCATAAACACTTTCCATTCAAAACTGTTGTTTGTCATATAAACATGACATATTTAATTAGAATAATAAAATTGTTTAATTATTTTAATTAAATATTAATTCCTAAAAATTATTTTTGTTAAATCTAGTAGGAATAACTGACATTTCTTTAAGATATATTTTGGCGGGAATTATTGAAATTGGAGCCTTTTTTTGGCGGGAATTGAAATATATTCTTTAAATTATTATATAAATAGCAAAATCTACACATACACACATAATTTATATACAATAATTCTCAAATTCATTCACAAGTTTCACACATTATAATTCAGTTATGAAATAAAATAACTACAACAATTATGGTTAAATGAATACTTCATTAATTCTTAATTTGCTTCCTAACATTACAGTTCCAATTCTTAAATGAACAACTCGAGTCAGCCACTTGAATCAGCCAGTAACACCGCCTAAGTCAACCATATGAATAAACCAGCAACACTAGCTGATTCAAGCACCTGCAATTAATATCAGCACAACAGGAACAATCTTAAATAAACACTAAGAACGGACCAAACTGCCATCGAATGCCACAAAACCAAACAGTCTGCTACAGCCATCAAATGCAAGCAAAAATATGCAACAAAACCAGATGCAACTGCAATTCTGGAACCAAACAGTCTGCTACAGCCATCAAATGCAAGCAAAAATATGCAACAAAACCAGATGCAACTGCAATTCTGGAGAACATCGAATAAACGAACCCAAATGCCATTAGATTCACACTTCTAGTAATTAGACTAGATGCAGTGTTCAAGTAAACTAAATGTAATCTCATATTACATTTAAAATTTCTAAAAAAGTAGTGTTCCATCAGAGGAGCATCAAAACCAAACCAATCTAATCCAGCATAATTCCAAGCTCAACCCAAAACAATTACACATTATATTGACATATCACAATTCGCTATCAAAACAACCTAATATAGCCAAATAAATGACAACAAGAGAGCATAAGTTACAACTAGTTAAATTAAAAAAAAATTAATCAATTTTCAAATATGCTTCAGTCAATAACTCAAGTCCAACTCTTTGATAATTATTATTGGGCTGAAAGCCAATGACAAACATAGAGACAAATAATCCTACAAACAAAGAATTAAAATTGGCTCCCAAGTTGTCTACTACAGTCTATCCAAACACATTTTTCTTACTAATTGTGAACGCACACATGAGGATTGTGCTTTGATTTGGCACGAAGTGTTGGAAACAACTTAACAAACCTAGACACAATCTATAACCATCAAGTCCAAACAAAAGTCAAGATCTAAAATACTTTGGAAAATTAAAAAAAAAAAAGCAAAATAATCAGTTTCAATTTCTTTTTCCCCCATTGTCATCATCTGGGCTTATACATGTGACATTTGCTCATGAACTAAAGTTGAATAAGATTTTAATATGAAACAGAATATACAAAGACAAAGTAGAATATGAGAGGAGCTACAGTACTATTCAGCATTAGCAATATGTATATAGAAAATTTGGAGGTATTATATTGAGTCACAATCTTGCGGAGATAATACCCAGATTGTGGCACGCAACTCATGAATAGCAGACGAAAGAGGAGATGCAGTGGGAAGGAGTAACCTAAGTGCATGAGAACTAGAAAGCAATATCCGAAGATCAATTATAGATCTCATATAACAAAAACAGTGAGGCAAAGATTAATATTGTGAATAAATATTCATAGAACCACATACCAGCAACAAGATCGGAGTCGTCTGTGTATATAAATATATATTGATTGCCCATAGCTGTGTGCTTCTGACCTAAACATAATGAACTTACATAACTAAGAAATAGTCATAAAATATGCGGCTGTAACATCTATCAAAAAATTTCCAAACAAATGGAATTTGATATGTAGGGCTATAACTAGCAACACTTGAAAATAACTTGAAGTAGCATGATCTTACTTTATGGACCAATACTACAATCTTTCAGCAAAATTAAAACCTTAAACGTACTAAAAATAGACCTACAAGAAATCCAATGACCTCCAACATTTTCATACCTCGTTTCCACCTCCGGTCACACCACCAAAAAAATGTAGTACTAATTAGCTTCAACAGAGTTTTTTTTTTCAATTTCTTTTTTTCCCCAAAAATAAACCTCCATTCTTATACATAAAATTAAAATATCAACTAAATAAACAAAGTCTATGCTTACTAGTAAAACACTTCCATTTTCAGGCAGAGGCAGATAAGAAAAGAAGATTGAAACTGAGATAAAATAAGAAGAGCTTACTACGTGCATTTGATCAACAATCCTCAATGACCGAATCGACGCCATCAAATAAGCCTGACTTAATCTTGAAACCATAAACTGCACTAAGCATAGCACCAGAGCCAGAGCGTGACGATAAAGAAAAAAAAAAGGAAAAGAAAAATTATATCAACATGAAATTGAACTTTTGTTTTATCTTCCACAAGCAAGAAATTCAACTGGAACAATACAAAAAATGAAATTTTTAGCAATCTTACAAAAATCATACACAAATCTCAATTCACGACAAACAAGGGGTGAATAACTAACATCACCCAATTCATATATTCAAATAATGTATACCCGCTCCTAACAAGCAACGTGCTCCCACAGTCGATTAGTTATTAGGGTCAAGGTTTACCGCAGAGAACTGGATGGTGTTAACTAAATGACAAGTTGAAACGGCATCTGCAATCGTATTGAATGACATTGAACAGCGAGGTAGGGTTTAAATGAATGTCGAGCAGAGATAAGTTGTTGTGGTGAAGTGGGGCTTTGTGGCTGCATTTTATTTCGATTGAAGGAGGGAATTTGAGCTAGGCTTTAATATGTAAATTTTCGCTTAGTTGAAGCTAGGGTTTTCTTTCAAATTGAAACAGAGGGATAATTTAACCGTCATAAATAAATGATATATAAAAGTCATGCTTAAATTTTGTGAACTTTAGAGATTTTAAACAGTACCGTTTAAATTAACGACACCGTTTTGTAAAGCTTAAAAGATATCAACACTTTAGCCAAATTTTGGCTAAGTGTTGAATAAATCCCTCTCTCTCCCCTGGCCACCGCAAGCTAAAATCAATCAATTCTTTTGGGGAAATTTATAAAAATAACCACAATTATTTTATTATTTTTTTAATTAATCATAGCAACTTTTTTCTATCAACATTAGTCAAATTCAAATCTTTCTTCCGAAATTACCCTTTTTCACATAACAAAACCAATTTTTTTCTGAATCGTGAAACAAACAAAACGCAGCAGCTTAGTTTTGTACTCGTGAATCACTAACGACGACAACAAATAATAGTAACAGTCAGTTATAATCTATCCAGATCCAACATTAATTAACATCACTTACTAGTATGAGTTATTTTTTCAGCTTTTGTTCGTGAATCTAAATTCAGGGACGGGCTGGGTGTAGCAACAAGAGTTGGTGCGATAGGCAGGTGTTGCACCAACTCTTGGTGCGACGGGCTGCCTGTCGCACAATATTTATTAAATTTGTATTAATTTGATCCGGATTTAAATAATTTTTTTTATAATTTCAGGTTTAATGGATTCAGTTGTACTTGAATTGTGTTACGATGGTTGGTGGGAGATATTAGATGATGGCCGTATGGAGTATGTGAATGGTAAAAATTGAGCTTTTTTGGTTGGGAAAAATTGTCTGTTTGATCAGTTATTGACAAGAGTATACGAGGTGTTACAAATAAACCCTAATGAATATAGTATTACAATGAAGACAACTTTGAGGTCTAGTAACACATTATATCGTATATGTGTACTGGCTATGGATATATTTGATGATGAAATGGTGAGGGTTGTGTTGCATATGGCATCCGACGTAGTCAATTTTGGATGCATTCATATATTCGTGACCACATCACCTCGAGTTCCAAGTGAAGGTATTGAGCCGCATGTCGATACAAAAACTTCGTTTAGAGCAAATATGTCTGGCCCTGATAATGATGAAGAGGTGTTGCCAAGGACAGTATCGCTGCAGCAATATTACTCTCCAATCCACGACAATTATGACAACATTGAGGATTACGGCGTTACGTTACAGGATGTTGGAGCAACGGTATTCTCCGTATCACAACAATGATTTTCGGGACAATGATGATTTTCATGATGAGACAGCGGGGGATAATGTTTGTGCAGAACCTTCTAATAATACAAGGGGCACTTATTTCAATAATGATGGTGATGATGGAGGAGCCGGACCTTCGAATGTTCCGTCAGATCAGCATGAGGATGAGTATGAAGATAATGCTCCTGTGAATAATAGAAGCAATAGACCTATTCCTTCTATGATTCGGTCGAGAAGGAGAATTGATCCTCTTACAAGTCTTGCTCCAACTTTGCCTTCAGATACGGTTGCTCCAAGCTTTGTTAACAGTTGTGACTCAGATGATATCAGTGTGGGTATGTTATTTACTGAGAAGAGTGAGTTTATATTACAATTACGCAAGGTAGCCTTTAGAGATAAGTATGATTTCAAGATTGCACGGTCTCCTACGACACGTTTTGAGGCTCACTGTTCTTCAGAATCATGTAAATGACGTATTCGAGCAACTAGATATTCGAACGAGCAAAATGTTCCTTGGGTGGTAAAGAGATTGACAATGTACGCACTTGTCATAATGAGGTATCGGTTGATGGACGTTATCAAGTAAGAAGCCGGGTTGTCGGTCATATTATCGCAGATAAATATATTCAAGACAAGAGGATTTATACTCCGAATGACATAAGAGCAGATATGAAAAAACAATACGGTGTTCAGTTAACATATCAGCAGGCATATCGGGCGAGAGAAGTTGGTCTTGAAATAGTTCGAGACAACCCTGCAGAGTCATATAACTTACTCCCGAAATACTCTCACGTACTAACTACAGCGAATGAGGGTACAGTCACTCATCTCAAGCAGGATGGAGATGGTAATTTCTTGTACTATTTTGTGGCACTCGGATCTTCCATCAAGGGTTTTATGCAATTCATTCGGCCTGTTATTGCTGTAGATGGTACTCATCTAAAGGGACTGTATCGTGGAAGCATGTTCGTGGCAACATGTTTTGATAGTAACAATCAATTGTATCCGTTAGCCATTGGGATCATGGATTCTGAAAACAATGATGCTTGGGAATGGTTTATGATGAAGTTACACGGAGTGATTGGCGATAGACCTGAGTTGGTAATCATCTCTGATCGATGCACTGCCATAAGGAGAGCTGTTCTTAAAGTCTTTCACAATGCAACTCATGGTGTTTGTTTTTACCACGTGAAAGGTAACATTAAGTCACAGTTTAGAATGTCCAAAGCTCTTTGAGATCAATTTGAGCCTACCTTTATTAATGCAGCAAAAGCATATGGCCACGAGGAATTTAAGAGACAACTTGAAGGGCTGTGGATGATCCATTCTGGTGCGGCTGATTACCTAGAAAATAATGTTGGTACATGTAATTGGGCAAGGTCTCAGTTTGAAGGTAGGAGGTACAACATACTTACCACAAACATCGCGGAGAGTGTTAATTCTTTTATGAGGGAACCTCGAAAATTTCTTGTAACTCATCTTGTTGATCACTTTAGGAAAACATTACAGCAATGGTTTTATGATAGGAAAATTATGGCTAAATCAATGACTACTCGGCTAACGACATGGGCGGATGAAATAGTCACCGAGAGAAGAACTATAGCTGAAAGAATGAGAGTTCAACCAGTGTCACCGCATCGATTTCAAGTTGTAGGCGGTGGGCTTAAGGAAGGTTTGGTTGACTTGCAAAAGAGAACTTGCACCTGCAGAGTGTTTCAGCTTGACCAGCTTGTATGTGCTCATGCAATTGCGGCGTGTCTAACACATCGGGTGGATTTTATTAGCCTTTGCTCGGACTTTTACACTACAGAATCGTTGGCGATGGCTTATACACAACCAGTGGAGCCAGTTGGTGATATGGCTGATTGGGAAGTTCTAGATGAAATTCAGGAGATGCAAGTATTCCCACCAGTTGAGGCACCACAACCTGGCCGTCGTAAAGAGCTCAGAATACCCTCGGCCGGCGAGGACGTTGACCGGCGGACTGTACGATGCGGGCGATGTCATGAACTAGGTCATAATCGTAAGTGATATAAGAATCTCATTGCGTCGACTTCAAGCTAGATGTATTTTCTGTTATTCGTCTGTTAAAATTTTTATTATTTTTAGTGTTTCATTGGTTAAAACTGTTATTTATTTTGTGTATTGTACACTTATATGTCATATAACTTTATTTTATTTTAATTATTAAAATGTGAGCATTAAAATGATATAAACTTAAGTGCGCAAATTAAAGTAAAAATTCAAGTTTGAACAGAATCAATTACTACAACTGTTTATAATACAATATCGTCATTAAATATGTCAGCCGCAATCTTCTTTCTAAAGTACTGGACATGTGTAGCGTCAAACTCTAATTTAAGCCCGAATATTAAATACATCGTAACCATCAATACAAACACACCGCAATCGCCAGTTCCGGGCTCTTGTTGAGGCGCGCTCTTAACTGCTATCACTTTCCAGGGGTCTGCACTCCGCAACTGAGGTCGAATGTTGTAAAAGCCAACATATTCCAACCATCGCGGGAATATAACTTCAAGTGGCTTGAATGTCAACCTGTACCTTTTGTCGTCGCGAAATGTGAGCAATGAGTCATAAATCCATACTCTATTTTTCTGGAAGTCTACTCGTGCTAGGACCCAATGCTCGTTGTCCAAGTTAACTGGGATGAGTAACTGCATATAACATTTGAAAAACATGTTCGTTATATACGAAATTGAAACAGAAACTAAGCAAAAGCGTCAACTCGAATATTGAAATATAATAAAATACGTACCATATCAACATCCGTCATTGATTTGGACAGTGTGTGTTGTCGCCCACACAAATAACTATTCAGGCGGTCGTCGAAATCTAATGAATCGACCGCACAATTCCCGTTGTTCTATAGCTGCCTCAAGAATACCTAGTACATAGAGAACCAAGAAATGCATAAATTAACAAAATTTAAATGTAATAAATAAATAAAAATAAATAGCATTTATAAGTTTTTTCGAAACGTTACCCAAAAAAATGTGTCAGTATGTGTGACACGTTGAACTAAGGCATTTGGAAACTGTCGTTGCTTCGCGCTAATCAAGCGGAAATACTCGTGAATATGCTGTAGAAAAACACAAACATTACAATGTAAAAGAAAAATTTTATACACAAGTCGACAACAATCTAAAATCTTCGATAGAATAAATACCTCATCGCCTAGCCATCCCATCGAGGCTGTACCCAAAATGATTTCAAAGAATGACCGCGAGTGCTGTACTCTCCAATCCATTGTGATATCACCAGCAAACCATCGATCAAACTCAACAAACATACTAGCGTCCTCTAGTCCCCGCAGTGGATTTACATCCACATTCGTACTCATGTCAATCGCATGCTCCATGATTTAGGGTCGAGGTAAAGGTCGCACGTTCTGTCCTCTCCTCATTGGAGGAATCACGAACGGACTGTTATAAGCATACGACGGTATGTACGCGCGACCGAACTTACTAACGCGCGGGGGCAACTCAGTGAACACCTGCACGCTCTCCCCACTAACATCTCCGTAGAAACTGTACAATGACGTGGGCGTAGACAAAGTTTGATTGCCCACGTCAGTATACAGTCCACAATCATCCGGGGCCTGTCCATTCACAAAGAAGAAAATATTAAACTATAAAAAAAGTTAAAGAACATAATTATTAAATTTAACATTGCTCACCGCATACGAACGTGCAGTGGGAGAATCATTATTTCGACGTTTAGAGAATGTGTCGATAAAGCCAACAACGGTATTTGTAAAATCTTTTAAATCTGACTTTATTTCACTCATGTTACGATCAAGCTTCTCCACGTTACGATCAAGCTTATCCAACCGTCGTCGGACGTAATCATTAAACTGCTTTGTCCTTGACTGTTACAAAAAAAATAAAAACTTTAGAATAACAGTAAAACAATAATGAATTATAAAGGAAAAATATCGTATATTATTTACAATAAATACCTCACGTGCATCATCAGAGTTGTCTGTTTGCTCCTGGTGGTCATTAGCAGGCACCTCAACCTCATCCTCAGAAGTGTCATGACACTGCTCTGGTACTGGGTTTGGTATGTCGTCATGATGGTCATGCTCGTCTGATTGTCTTGTATCCGACGGCATCACGTTGATTGAGGGTTGGTACTGTATAAAGTATCATTTAAAATTAATGAATGATATGTCGAAAATATCGATTAAAAATTTAATTGTACTTAAAATATACCAACTGTATGAACCCACTCTTGAATGCTTGGCACGTAACCCTTCAATGAGAGCCAATATTTTTCCTACTCTCTTTTGAAGTTGGCTCAAGAGTTTGGAGAACGTCCCCCTGCCATAAATTCAATTAAAAATATAAAGTAAATATACATAACTTAAATTTAGTAAAGTTAAAAAAATAACTAAAACATATTACTTACAAGACGAGATTCGTCGTTAAAGAACGCATAAACCTCCGCAAAGTTGATGTTCGAGGACGTCATGGGCTTCCATTGCAATATGCGGGGAATTTTGTTTTTTGTTTTGACAACACATATTGATGGCATACCTCCGATTGCTTCGTAAATCCATGCCTACAACAACGCAAGTGAAAATTCAAATAAAACAACTATCACATATTTAATACTATAAAACTTATTAATATAAAAAAACACACTTGAACCCCGTACGTAAAGCCGTAAAGATTATATTTTTCAATGTTATGATCTGGATTTTGCAACTGACTCCTCTTAAATTTCTCATCTTTGTCCAATGCATCGTCAAGACTGTCGTAAATTACTTTCCAGGACTATAGACCCCATGGACGAGTTCGGAAGAATTCTATATCATCAATGTCGTCAAGCATAAACTAGTTGATTTGAGCGTGACTTTTTTTTTCTATTCAGTACTTTGTCCGCAAAATAAAACAGTGCAATTTTTAATGCATCCATATCATCCATTTCCTCAAATTTCAAAGAGGAAAATACTGCATCGAATTCTTTCACACATATCTTACGATGCAAACCACCAAAATACTTATTCCGTAGCCTCTGCTGCTCCAATTTATCATCATTTTCTTTGCTCGGACTAGCAAATGAAAGTCCAGTAACCAAGCACCATTCGACAATTGATAAACGAATCAAATGCCCACCAATTTTGAACCATAATTGATCCTCAGGGCTATCTTCTTCAGGGGCCACTTGCCTCAGTAAAAGATTGTGCAATATTACCCCACTAAAAGGAAAACTTCGACATTCCAAGAAATGCCCAAATATACATATTCAACTGCCACTTTGTTAATTTTTCCTGGATCACTTTCACGACCGAAGATAACTTACACATGTTCATAATTCGACCAGGAAAGTGATCGGCATAAGGAATATACATCTTGCCTACTTCAATATCTAGTGATTCTGATTTCACCATGTATCTGTAATATTTATAAAATTATTACATTATAGTAAAAAAATTTAACTCTTAAAAAAACAGACTGATGCGACGGGCGTGCCTGTCGCACGGATTTCGTGCGACAGGCGCTCGCGACAGGCCTTCCCTGTCGCATGCTATCCCCTTCCCTTTCTGTTCTCTTTCTCTTACGTTTTCTTTCCCACATGAATCTCACCCACCACCGCCATTAAACACTACCAACAACAACAACAACAAGCTAAATAAAAACAACAGCGATAATAACAACTCACCTAGGTTTTTCAATTTTTTCCTTTGATTTTGGATATCTCTAAAGTTTTGAAGGTGATTTAGCTTCTTTCCACCGTCGCCAAGTTTCTCCGCTGCCGATCTACGCCGCCACCAAGGATCTATACAACTTCCGGTGATGAGACTTTGGTGTGAGAGAGAGAAAATTAGGAGAGGGAAACGTGAGAATGGGGAGGGTATTTTCGTCCATAAATTGAAAATATGGCTAATGTTGAAAGAAAAAACTTCGAAGGATTAAATTTGAAAAAAACCTAAATTTTTTGGCTAATATTGTAAATTTCTCTTAAATTATAAGTCATGAATATATCATATGTTCTATGTACATATGAATATATGTCACGAATCTATCATATTTTTATGATACATTCATAACACAATAATATACGTCATTAAACATCTGGCATTGTTTAGCGTTTTTCTAGTAGTGAAAGACTGAAAGTTGCTTGAATTGCTTCCATGTGTATCATAGTTTTCTTTTCAATAATAATGTGCTCAACATTTCATCAGTAAATTGTTTTTTATTTACAAACGATGAAGTAAGTATCAGAATCTGTTACAAGATAACTCTCTGTCCCCTTAGCTTTCTCAATATTACTTTAGCAGCCGGTATCCAGCCTGCACTCTCAATGTAAGGGCTGCTACTGGTGCCGGTCGGCGAAGTATAGTGTAAGCATATATTGACATTTGCTGCTGTTATGTGATTGATACTTGTAGGAGCTTTTCATGTACGTGGCCAATCTCAAAGTTAAGGTATCAATTCATCTTTGTATTTCTTACTTTTCATCTTTTTCCCTCTTGATAAAGAAAGAAACTCATAGATTTAAATTTAGCATCTTTTACGACGATGTGTAATTTGATCTTTGTCGTTAATATAGTCCCTAGTATTTAACCTAATGATCACTTACTTAGTTCTTGCATTTTCTTAAAAATTACCCAAAAGTTAAAGTCCTCTTGTATTTTTTTTATCTGTTGCCGTCAGATTTGTTTGAATTTTTAAGTTGTATCATAATGAAGTATCAATTTATTAGGCCCGTTTGTAATTACTTTTGAGAGACTTAAATATAATTTTAAAAAGTTGGTGTTTTATTTTTTTTTAAACTACTTTTGAAAAAAAATTACCTCATTCCATAGCGGAGTTTGAGCAGTAGGGAAGAATAGCTTTTTAAATTTTGATTTTGAAAATGAGTTTTGTACTTAATGCAATTTCGTATATATCCTCTCATATGTAAAAATTCAAAATTTTCCTTATCCAACTGCGAAATAAAATCATTAAATTTAAAGAGATTATTATTTTACCAATCATATTGAATTAAAAAATAAAAATAATAAAATAAAAATATTTATTTTTGTTATCAACTATTATATACACACAATAAAAAAATCATATATATGTGTGTGTGTGTGTGTGTGACAATAAATTAATAAAAATATTTATTGAACAAAATATCTATTTGAGTCATTTGTATGTATTCTTACAACATTTTCATAGTAAGATTTACTAAACATATATGATTAAAACTCATAACACCTTAAAAATAAATTTTGCCAAACATTAAACTAATTATAAATGTAGCCAGATGAATATAGAATTGAATTCCAATTACTTGCAATGCAATTTTTTTTTCAATTGATGAGTGATTTTTTTATTTTCTTAATTAAATTAAATGAATAAACTATTGTTTTTGGAGATAAAATAAAAACAGTAGGACAGCTTTCGGAGCTTTTCTTTGTTAGTTTGGTTGTAAATAAACAAGTTGTTTCCCTTTTTTACACCCAGAAAAAAAAAATAATAACCGTTCGAACGTGTTAAATCTCTAAAAGTTCGGTTCTAAATTGCATAAAAACGCTAAATTTGCGAGACCTAAAATACCGTTCACGTAAACAAAACGATATGATTGATCATGCAAAATCATTTATTCATCAACAGAATCTCAGCCATGTGATACAAGCCCATTTTATCTTCTACCTATAAAATCTTAAATATATTTATTCATTTATAAAAATTTGTGGAAGGGTTTACTGAAGGATTGACTGTGACAGTATGATGAGCTGCCAAATACTATTAGACAAGGAATAAAATTCTGTGCTTGATGAAAATTAAGAAGTAGATTTTTAGAAAGATTCTAACTAGCTCATCATTTTTATCTGTAATCTCAAAACAATCATTTTTTGCGAACTCAGTTGTAAATAAATAAATGGAATAAGAGAATGAACCATCAGATTTACTGATTGGAACTAATTAATGATGATTTTGGCTTAAATGTAAACCGAATGCCTTTGCCTGTTATCAGCTTGCAGAAAACATGCTCATTGAAGTTCAAGAGAATAAAGAATACGAGAAACTGAACAATACCAATATATACGAACAAAGGATTAAAGTAAATGGGGAAAAAGTTGTTACAGTCACAATACAAATCGAAGTCATAATCCAATCATTTATGACAAGAGATCATCCAAGTCCAGCATCAAGCCGAATGAACCACTCACATCCCCTATTGGTTCTTGAAGTAAGTCTTTCAGAAAAGAATAGTCTTCCTCAATTAACTCAGGTAGTCCATCACTGTCTTCGTGTTGCACCAATGATTCAGGCACCGCCATGGGCACTTCAACAATACTCTCCGAATAACAATGATAATTCTCTCCAGTTTCTCTACCCTGAAGCATGTTGTTCCCGGAGTCATATTGTTGGTTACATATCATCTGATCAAAATGACCCATCATCATCTCCATGGATGGCCCGTATTGACATTCTAAGTTTGGAACGGATATCTGCCGACTCTGTTGCTGTTGGATATGATCATCTATACCAGAATGTTGTTCGGTAACACTGCTTGCAAGGCCCATTCCACCAGCTAAGCTCTGCTCACTCATCATGTCAGAACTACTGCAGCTTACTTCTTGATAATCCATATAGTTCTGTTGTTGATTCTGTTTGTGGGTCAACAGCCTATCCATCTCAATATCTGCTACTTGTTCGGATTGATTGCTGTTGTCTTGAAAATCCTTCAGCTTTCTTTTCTTTGCAGAACCGTACTTCCTAATACCATGGCCAGTTGGTTGATTCTTTCGGAGCCTGCAAAGCACATAATTGGGAACTTGATTCTTGGGCAAATGTAGAGTGTACTCGTGCATGATCCAAGCCCCGTGATCCTCACAACCTTTTTTTTTGTAACGAAACCGCTTTTTGGAGCCGATTTTGATTTTGGATTGGCCGCTTACTATATCTTTACCAGCATCCTCCCCTTGCCAAGTACCGTCGGAAGATCCCACTTTGCGGTCGATTCTAGAATCCTTGGAAGACTTTTTCTTCAACTGGGTGAAGAAAAAAAGATCCTCATCAACATTTAAGAAGGGTCCTCCATGAGAATTCCAAATCTCAGAGGGTTTTTCCTCGTAAAGGTTACAATCCTTGATGAAATACTCAGCAAGAGGGATGAATATTCCCGAAACTTTCTTCTTAAGATAATGTTCGATGAGTTCTTCATCGGATGGTCTGAATTGGAAGCCATGGGGAAGAAAGGGTCTGTGTTCTTGCATTTTGTTAGAGGAGAAGAGGGTTAATTCAATGGTGGGTTGGTTGATTGATTGATTGATGATTGATGGAGGAAATTTTTTCGGTGAATTATTGAAAACAAAGAACCCAGAAGCCGAGAGAGAAACAAAGAGAGAGTCAGGGAATTAGAGAAGAAGCGGTGAGAAGCGCGGGTGTTAAGTTTCCTTATAACATATGGAGGAGTGAAGTGAAGTGAAGTGAAGTGGCTTGGATTACAAGTAACAATTTCCTAAGGCAACTCCGCGAGAAACACGGGCGAACTTGCGAGTTGGGTAAGAAATTCTTACATTTAGTAACCTTCCTAAATCGGACAAATCCAAGAGGCCGTTGGGATTGAGGTTGACACCAAGTCGGTCTTTAGAAATTTTTTTTAAAAAGATTCTTTTTTTTAATATTTCGTGATTATTAGTAATTTACTTATTATTATTATTAATATGAAAAAATAAAATTAAACTCAGAAGTCCTCTATGAAATCATAAAATGCACAAATGTTAAAATGCGGTTCTTTCTTTGCTAATTGCTAAACCCTAACCCCCAGTTTGTTTCCACTCGAGATTAGATATTTCGTGTTCTGAGAAGTTCTGTGAGTGGCGTTAGCTAATCATGCTGCTGTGGGATTTGAATTCCCCTATAATGTAGTGCTGAAATTTCGGTCTTGTGCACGTCTCCAACACTGATCAAGCCCCATCTCCAAAGCCGTGCATTTTCTGCTGTGTGCTGACCTTTTTGTTTTCAGTGGGTTCACTGTCGTTAATTGGAAAGAAATGAAAGTGAAATTTTGGATTTTTTTTTTGTTTTTTGGTTTTGCCTTTGTCTGGGCTTTTGACAGAGATTCATTTTGGTCTATGCTTTTTGAAGTCTCGATTTGTGTATGATCTGAAATTGTTCAATTTTGGGGCTTATGTTTAAAACCGAAGCACATCTTTATTTGTGACCGCGTGCAGATCATGTGAAAATTGAATAAATTTTTGAAGATTGTGGTACTTCAAATTGTTTTTAAGGATGAGGGGATAATATACTTACTGAAGTATGCTACATTGCACAAATTTGGAATTGTTTGGTTGTGAAGAAACTGCGAGTAAAAGTAAATAAATGAAAACCTAAAAGAGTAGTGCTGTGGTGATATTTCTTGCTCTATTATTTGACAAGGAGACGGGGGTTATGAGGGCATATCATCCCCAAGTGAAAATGGGGTTATGTGGGCATCATCGCTTAATCACCTTGAGTTGCCTTCCAACGCCATTTCACCATTCAAATTGTGCTCTGATTCACCGTGTCTCATAATCTGGCTCTGATATCTTCAGCAAATTTTTCGAGGAGTTATATGTGAGCTGAGGCGACAACTAAAGAGGGGAGATGACTTACCGTGTGTCTCCAAATCTGGCTCTAATATTTATTCTATTTCTCTTGACTGTTGATGGTTTGTTTACTTTTCAGCAGGGAAGAATCAATTGTAAGAGTTCTTTTACAATTAGCAAACATAATAAGGGTTTGGCTACCTTGGATCAGCTTCAAGGTAGACCACCCACCACAGCCATTGGATGCATATACTTGAACTTGAAACAATTGTGACAGAGTACATCCAATGGCTGTGGTGGGGGGTCTCCCTTAGAACTGATCCAAGGTAGCCACTGCCACATAATAAACAGAATTTTTTTTGGGTTTAAATAGTAAATAGAGATAAATAAGTTCACATTTTGAGAAGTAAATTAAAGATTATCATTCTATGGGTGAATTGACACCCTCTTGCAAATACATTCATTCATGAACAAAGAAATCAGACATGTTATGCAAGTCCACCGCAGATTTTACCTACAAAAATTTCTCAATAAACTGTCAGGTGAAAATATAGCTCAGGCAAAACATAGGTCAAGGGGCACAATAACACTACACAAAGGTTTGACAAAGAAAGGCTAAAATCAGCCAAATAAATGCTAATCCCTAGAGCCATTATGAATTCCTCGGTTGAAACAAGTAATAACAGTCTCAGTAATCACACCCCATGAGATTAAATCCTATAAGCAAAACTTTTAACATTATCATGGCTGTTGCTTTTACAAAACTGAATCTAGGTGTGTGTATCAAGAGGACTCCGCTTGAACTTCTTCTGTGATGCAATCTGCGGTTTCAACTACAGCTGCCTCTCCTTCTGATGGTTGTTCTTCTTTCGGTTTCGCAGGCCCTGGACCAGCCGATACCTTTACCATCGATGGACGTAGGAGCCTATCGCCAAGTTTGAACCCCTTGCGGAATTCTTCAATAATCACACCTTCATCAAATTCTGTGGAATCCTCGCGCATAATTGCTTCATGAAGCTGTTACATGGAATCTCATCAGAAAATTGTCTTAATCTTATTATCATCCAAGACTTAATAAGGGGCACCTAGTTATTAAACTCATTTGTCACAGCAAACACGCAAAAAGAAATGAAGCTTTAATCTAGTTATGCTGATGCTGTAGGTATTCTGCGACATACGGAATGGACCAGAGTTCCATTAATCTACATTGTTTCTTAGCGGCACTCACCGAGTTGGCTCAAATCAATCAAGACTTGGTTCGAGTCAAAAACGTATCCAGGTCTTCACAAAACCTGAACATACTTGATTAAGTATTTGAGAAAATTCATCAAGTACTCGAATGATTTTCAAGCCAACTCGGGGTTTCACCTGCATTAAGCCAGTGATGAACAGGACAATTATTACAATAATTAACTAACAAGTAGCTTCATTCACAAGTACAATTAATCAGCAAGAGATGTTAGGTTTATTACGACAATCTCACATATATTCTGCTTCTATGCCTAATAAAAAGTAAAAATGTTGTGGAGAACCTTTGACTATTAGGACAAAAGAAAAAAGAAGGGGTACTCTGGTCTTTCATAAGGTTCATTTCCATGCTTAGACAGTAACAGGAGAAAGTTCCAGAGGAGAATAAAGTAAATATCTTTTGCTTTCACTTTTGGTAAAGAAAGAAATTTTTTCATGTCTACTTAACATATAGCCAGATAACTCACCAATGGATCAAAAGGATTCCCAACCGTCTCCACAGGAACAACACCAAGTGATCCTAGGATTTCCACTAATTGCTTATATATGCTCTGATAGCTGTTGTTTATTTTCTCCTCTCCTTCGGTCTGCACCTTAATTTGAGTTTTAGCTCTCTCAAAATTATCCAAAACTTGCAACAATCTCTCCATGACTTCTCCTTGAGCATTTGTTACCAGTGAAAGGCGTTCCTTCTCCGTTCTCTTACGAAAATTATCAAAGTCAGCACTGATCCTAAGAATACGAGCCCTCTCAGCTGACAATTCTTCAGACAAGTTAACAACTTTCCTCTCAAGATCAATTTTCTCATCTTCAAAGGATTTTAATAAAGCCTCTATTTCAGCAGCTTTGGTATCGTCATTACTGGCCAAAGCTTCTTTGTATGATTGGAGTGTTTCCATAATGAATGAAGTCGGTGCTTCCTCAGCATCTGAGGTGTCATCACCAGCAGCTCGAGAGCTATCATCGTCACTAGTGCCATCTTCAATGCCAACAGCACCATCGGAAGATTCCTGTTACACAAATTTATTAGCAGCAGGAAGCTTGGAATGGACACAATCAAATCTTAAGATCTTCAATAAATCTTGTTTAAAAAATTTTTAAAAAGTTCAAAATGAAACAACAGAACTGGATCATGGCATGAATTATTTTCTCTGAAGTTGCAGCCCAGTCAATTGTGCTGAAGATAGAAATGGTGAATCCACGAAATAAGAAACTGAATAATTGAGGAAAAATAGAGATGTGCATCTGTCAACAGTACCGACAATTGTATTTACGACATAATGTTTTGCAATTAGAGGAGTGTCTAGCAGTATCAACATAAAGAACAACAAATGCGACCTTCAAATTGACCCAAGACACATTGTGTTCATCTGCCCTCCACTGTTAAGAAAATCAGTTGCCCCATGTAGAGCTCTTTATGTATTATGGTGTTTTTTCTTCTTTTAAAGGAATATGAGGCCCTTGTGTGAAGTATGATTATGCATCCAATCCATAACAATTATGAAAAGCTCTTTCGAGAAAAGAAATCGCCAGTGAATTTAAATTCCTAGTTAAATGCATACTTTAAAGTAACAAAAGCCCTATGTGTATGATAACATGATTATGATTAATTATCTACTTTTTGCTACATCATTATAAATGAACTTAAAAATTACACAGCTAGTGAAACAGATTGTTAAGCACTATCACAGGAAGGTGGCAAAATATATAGATGAGTGTTTGATGAAAATCTAAGCATGGAAATCATCTTCTTCAACAGTGATTAGGATCATCAAACTTGAGTACTTGACAGAAATACCAGAACTAAAGGAAAAAATGATTGAACACTGGAATATGCAGTCAAGGATAAAAGGAAAGAGTTCAAGACGCTGGGAAAGTGCTTCTCATTCGAGTAATCAAGATGTTAGCTATATCTTAAATGATCATGACATAGAATTATTATGGCACAAATTCCAAACCACGGCACCCACTAAACTATGAAATAGTATCAAGTGGATCAAGTAGTTGAACTTGATGAAAAGAAAATTTAGATCAAAGTCGCACTTGATAAACAATATGAACGTGATTTTAAACTGAAAATACATAAGATGGATGACACAGTTTGCTCATACAGCAAATACAGTATTGATTCACTGATTTCTCTATAGTCTTCTTACATCATCTTTAACACAACTAGCAAAAATTGTGAGACATCAACTCAACTACTAATAAATTGTTACCTTCAAGACTTCAATACCTAAATCACAGAAGCATTTAATTTGTACTTTGTATGCCAAGTCCGCTGGAAAAACCCACAATGAATCTGGTTTGCCCAACACAGAAAGTTGAACGATTTTGGAAACAAAAAGCCAAGAGAAGTACACCCATCTCCCTTAGTGTCAGATGCTTCTATTGTTCAGAAATAAGCACTCCACCTAATTTTTTTTTTTTTCAAATAAGCTTGGTTTTCCCCGCAAGCCAATCATGTTACAATTTTTAAACAGACTTTGGGTGACAAACACAATTTTTATGCATATCACAACAGCCTGCTCCAAAATCTTAATTTTGGGTCTAAAGGTGAAAATCTGAGGGTTTGAGAAAGGTCCAACTATTGCACTTTAAATCTAAAAGTTGAGTTTACGTGAACATTTGAGTACAATCCATGAAAGAGAACTAGTTACAAAAATGCTGAAGTTCCTAACTTCAATAAGAAGGCACCAATTCGATGAAAAAGTTATCTTAATATCCCATATTGTAGACCCACTCTCATATATTAATTCCTTACTCTTCTTCTTATCCATCCAAAGAGGGATTATTCTAAAACTAAACTTCCTTATTTCAATTAAATTAACAGCCTCCCATAAATCATGTTAAGTTTAAAACTTCCCCCACACAGAACTTACATTGCAGGAAAAGTGCCACCACATGTTAACCACTTAAACTCTTTCAATGCTACAACTTGCAAATAAAAGTTATCTAGTTGCTATGATTATATCAAAATAAATCAAATATCATAAGGCTTTATGAATCCCCAAAGCTTGAAAATTTAACTGAAAAAAAGGCCTTTTATTCTTAAAAAATAAAAATTATTAGTAGACATTGGATAAAATACCTCAATTTGGGGATCCTGAATTTCCTCTTGGGTTCCAGTGGTTTCAGTTTCTCCAGTTGAAGCTAAAGGAGAGAACTTTACGGACCGGAGAGACTGAACACTTACGAACCGGAGAGCATTTGACCGATGATAAAGCCTGCTGGTGCTTATTAGACGTTGTCTGAAGGAAAGACAGATGGGTTTCGGAGATTTTAAGGAAATGGGGGCTGCACGTATGGCGGGAAGAGAAGGTGCGTGAAACGGCGGCGTTTTTATGACAGTGGCCATGGATTGGAGGGGCTGAGAGAGAAAGGGGTGAGATAAGGGCGCAAAGTGGTAAGTGGGTGGAAGTAAAGACTTCAGAGGGGCAATGTGCGCAAACTCAAAGAGTGGTTGTTCTTTTCTCTAAACCTTTGGATGGAATTTCGTTTTTTCAATTGGATGGTGGAGATTTGAGGTGGGAAGAAAGTTCAAGAAAACACAAGAAATCGATTAGTGGGTCGGGTTTTCCCCGTATTATATGAACCCGACCCCTTTTCACTCTATTTATTATTTATTATTAATTATTTTTGTTTTTTAAAAATATAAGGAATTTTGTCACACTGTATTATATATAAAATACAAAATCTGACCAAAAGAACATATTAATCAATTATCAACACAAGTCAATTGGTTATTCACGTCGTCTTACGCTCGCAACCACTGCAAACTAACTGGTACCTCTAAAATTCTTTCTATATGATCTGCACACTTATATATTATTTTTGTATAAGCATCTTTAAACAGTAATTATGCATGGCAAAAAGATCTTATCTGAATTTTGGTCAGATTAACTCTACCTATTTTTTGGGTCTTGACTCGAATTTAAGAATTTCAAGTCAGGCTTTGGCCTTAATATAAGGGCATGTTTAAAATCAGGTCAGAGTTCGGGTCTTAATTAGCCCAAACCGACCCTACCCCAAACTTAAAATAAAAAATAATTTTAATTGTATAATTTTTATAAGACGTGATTTTAGATTATGTTTATTTTATTATTCACATAATTATATGGTTGAGACCTTAAATAAATTTTATATTTACATTAAATTTTAATATATAAGGGGAGGTTATATCCATTTTTTAAATTACTTAAATATTAAAAAAATTATGGAATTCAGGCTTGGATAAAAAGGTCCAACCCAACCATGACCCGAATCAATCGAACTTTTTATTTTTATGATCCAAAACCAAGCCCGACCCCGACCCAACAAATTGTCATCGTTAACAATAATGCATCAATCGAAACCTTCATGGCAATGTTGATCAACCTAATATCATTTATTGCCAACATTATACAATGACAATAAAAAATTTAAGAAATTTCATTTGAGATTATGATATGGTTCTAGGGTTTTAATTAGAGAACTCAAGGAAAAAAAGATGAAAATTTTAAGAATTCAAAGGGGAGAGAGGAAATTAATAGGGGTTGGATTAATTTTATTACTGTTTGCTTAAAAACATAATGATAACTACTTATTTATAATAGTTCAACACAATCCTAATTCTAATCTCATTTATTATGCTTACAATAAGAAAACCTAATACTAATAGAAAATAAATTAAAATAAACTATTAGAGTCTTAACATTATCCATCCTTTAAAATGAGCTTGGCTGCAAGCCTTTTACCCAATCTCAACAACCAAAATCTTCTAATCGGAATGATGGTCATGCAGCCTTGGAAGATTGTTAAAAGGTATATCAGCATTTAAAAGCAATAATTAATATTGTTTGTAGTGATGCCTGACTTGACCTGCTCGTCACAATTGAAACAAAGCCTCTTTGAACGTCTTTCTACTTGCTCTATTGAGGATAAATGTTTGACACTATTAGATAAGCTAGCGAGAATTAGTCCTACTAAAAATAGTGCTGGAGGAGTGGTCGTTGATTATAATTGTTGGATTGGACCTTGGATGATAAGGATTAGGAAGAGTTCTCCTGCATAGTAATTGTCTTTTCTTGAAATGTGGCAAGTTCAAAAGTTTCTAAGAAATTAACAAGATTGAACAATTTTACATTAGCTTTGATATTGTTACATAACAGAAAAAAGAAACAACTAATGAAAAAATGCCCAATCAAATTGCTAGTTCAATCTATCAACTTTTCAAATTATCATTCATAGTCAAGATTGGTCTCTGTTTGACGTAGTTTGGTAAAACTACTAACTGCAATCATTTTATTATAATGTCCTAAATCAAGTAATCAAAGCTTGTTTAAGTTGCGCCCAACTCATTTCATCTATAATTTGCTCTAGTTGATGAAACCATGTATAACATCACCATCAAGATAGCCAATAACTAAAGATAATAAGTCAACATCTAATAACCCAGTAAGGCAACAATATTGCTCACATAGAAAAATCAATCTCGTTAGATTTTCACCAATGAAAAGAGGAAAGTCAAGTTGTATATTACAAGCTTGTAAAAGAGTACCTTTAATGCGTTTGGCAAGTTCAAGATATGGTTGGTTAGCAGTTATTATTCGAAGAGCAGAGGTCCCTCTAGTAAACTTATCAACTTGTCATTGATCAATGTCAACTTGTCATTGATCAATGTCAACTTGACATTGATTAGTAGCTGGCTGTTTTCTGTTATGCAGCTAGCTTAATTACTGAAGGATGACATGGATGAGTTCCTGAAGATCGTTATTCTACTTGACTAAGTGTGCATTTGGGAGCCAGATGCTATAACTTTTAAGTTGCAGCTATTATAAAGTAAAAGCCTTAGCTTTTAAGCAGCTAATATACCTAAGTCCAACTATAAGGTGTAACCAAATACCTTGGCAACTGGGTTTTGACAATCCATATATCTCATATCACTCCCAAACGCACCCGAAGACTATAACATTTTCATTGATGGCTGTAATTTTGTTATTAAACTATTGAGACCACTACTCAACTTTATCTTCAAGCTCTTTAAAAGTCATCATGCCTAAATTAAAAAATTCTCTAGAAAATCCAGATTTGGTTAACTCACAAAAGATAAGATAATTGGTGGAATAAACTTGATTTAAAGCAAATTAATTGACTTACAAAAAGCCAAATCAAAAGTTAAGGAGTATTGGCAAAAGTTTGTGTTTTTTTTTTACAAAATTAGTGGGCGAAAGGATATGCTCTGATACTAGTTGATAGGGTTCTAGGATTTTGATTAGAGAATTCAAAAAATAAAAGATAAAGAATTTAATAATTCAAAAAGGGAGAGAGAAATTAACAAGGATTGAAATTAATTTTATTACTGCTTGTTTAAAAAAAATGATGAGAACCGCTTATTTGTAATAGCTCAATACAATCATAATTCTAATCCAATTAGTAACCAAAATTATAATTGCAATAATAAAACCTAATCCTAATAAAAAATAAATTAAAATACTAGCCCTAACAGATTTTTTGGCAAATGAAAACTTAAACAACATTCATATATCCAGCAACAAGAATTTTAACTTTATCAAATTTGTCTTGGACAATCGACGACCAACAATGAACTACGACGTTGAGTGCAAAATGACAGCGGATGATTGGAGACATTGTCATCTATGCGATGACTTTAAGTCTTGCAATAAACACACCAATTTATTATCTAACAATTTAAAGTTAAGTAATGTTAATCATCCTAAAATTCATTATTGATGTATAATCCAAACAATATTTTGATATTATAGTATAATAATGCAATGAACTATTTTAATAACGCGAAATGACCATCACCTTAATAAATACCACTTCGTTTATACAGAAATTATTACATAGAGATTTAAAGAGACCTTAATCCTCCATATGTCATAAAATTTTTAAAGATTTAGATTTAATGTCAATTAATATAATTTGTGTATTGAATTTTTACAAAATTGTAATCGATAGTTGCTGAGTAAAATATATTTGTAAATAACTCTTAATTATATATTATTATAATGCTATTATGGTTTTGCAACTAAGTTGCATAACAAATGTAAAATGTATCTTTCATAAGGAAGATGCTTAAATCACATCTTGAGCACTGAGCAACAATTGTTAGCAAAAATACTCATTTTGGACCCATGTATCCATCATATAATTACGATGGATTTTATTTTTTTCCAAAGAACACTGAGGAATGCAAATTTAGAAACAATAATTTTTTTGTTAATTTCAATCTTATTCGAAAGTAATAAAAAAACAAAAAAATTGAATGGAGAATCTAATGATGATGTTAACAAAAAAATTAGATAAATTAAATACTTGGAGTGTGTCCAATCATATGTAGTAAAGAATATGCCAAACTTATCTTTCAATTTGTTAATTGTTTTATTTATTATTATTTTTTTTTCAGTTTGTTAATAACTGCCATGCGACTGTATTTTTCAATTAGTGATGCAATCACCAGAGCTGAAAAAAAATTAAAAAAAAAAGTTACAAAATGTTGGATAAATCAGACAATTATTGAACAGAATTATGTCACACCAATTTTGTTATTTCCATAGAAAACAAAATTATTCTTATTGGCCAAAATTAGAGATGTTCAATGAGTTGGACGGTTTGTGGCAGGTACAGGCACAACACATGTCTATACAATACAGCACAACATGAGCATATTTTTATAGGGCAAGTTGCAAGGTATGGCACGGCACGCATGTAGGCTAAACTAAGCTGGGTTGAAAATTTTAGGCACGTGAGACTTCAGAGTATAACACGATTATAAATAGACTAAAGCACGACATGTGAAATTCTCCAATAAGCACATTTTACTTTTTAATAAAAGTAAATTTATGATTTATGATTTTACAATCTTTTAATATATTTTATTAGCTTAAGATTTTTAAATTCATTTAATTCTTAGATTAAAAAAACTCTAATTTTTTATGTTCATAATTTATTAAATGAATAGATATATCATGATTTTAATAAATAAAATTATAAATATCATGATTTTATAAAATGTTTGTATTAATATTATTATGAATTATGATCTATGATTCTATATAAATCTAAGTTAACAATTAAATTAACTCTTAAGAAAAAAATTATTATTATTCTTGTCGTTGTTATTGTTAAATATTAAAAAACAATTATAATACCCTATGATCTAATTTATTTAGTATTATATTCTCTTATTATTATTAGTTTATTATTTTTTAATATGGACATGAGTTTTGAACTTTTCCCTTATTAAAATTGAGTAAAGATAGATGACCCAAAAATATGTAGACTAGAAAAAAAAATCCACTTTGGTATGTTCTCTTAAAAAAAAAAAAGCAGCTTCTTGTGCTTTTTCTTAAGTGCGACCCATAGCACGACACACAGAGCACATGTGGGCACAGCATACTTGGTGTCGGGCCTAGGCTTAAAAAAAAATTAAACATAACTCTAAGGCCTTGTTTGATATGCCGGATTGGATTGGATTGTATTAGATTAGATTGAATAAGATAGGATTGAGCCATTTGGGCTTTAGCCCAGTGATGAACCATTACCCTTAAAATTAAGTATAATTTTGAGGGCAATAGTTCGAGTCTCCAAGAACTAAAAAATTTTCCTTTAATTAAGTTTAATTATGTGGAGATATTTGTAAAGTCTTTCTCCCTTACGGAATGCGAATGGAGTAAAAGTACTCCTCCTCAGTGAGAGTTATTTGTCTGAGCATGCACTTCATCTAATTAAATATAATAACGTAAGTTTCAATTATATATCTAATTATAAATATTAACGTATTGATATGCTATCATAGCAGTTATAAATATTTGTAAATATCTGTGTAATACAGTAACTTGATACTTAATCAGTCCCAAAAAAAAGATAGGATTAGATTTGATAATACTGGATTATATATAATACTATGTTGTATTTGGTGCAATATTGGATTGGACTATAGATAATCATGTTTTATATTATAATATTACAATTTACAAGTTATTATTATTATAAATTAAAATTTTGAATTATTAATTATACAAATCAAACTCAATGACATTAATGAAATATAAATCATAATTTAAATAAATTTTATTTGGTTAAATATATATGATATTTATATTATTTTTAATTCAATAATCTATTTTTATAAAAAAAATTATCTTTTTGAATATTAATTTAATAGTTAATTTATAATGTAAATTTGAAATTATAAAAATATTTAATAATTAAATAAATTAAAATAAAATTTTAATTTAAT
Organism: Citrus glauca; assembly: GCA_029633175.1. Classification (NCBI taxonomy): domain Eukaryota; kingdom Viridiplantae; phylum Streptophyta; class Magnoliopsida; order Sapindales; family Rutaceae; genus Citrus; species Citrus glauca. The sequence goes on along the minus strand of JAQOOD010000004.1, from coordinate 24,047,764 downwards.
ATAAAATTAATAATGATTTTTAGTATAATTTATTTTTCCATTATTAAAATTAATATTTTTTTATTACATTTATCACATATTACTATAATTTTAATATTTATAAATTATTATATTTAATTGAACTATCAATATAATCCAATACTAACTAATTTCATAGCCCCAAATAATTTTCTTTACAAAATTAAAATTAGCATGTGGACTCAAAATAACTAAATTTCAATACTCTTAACGGCACCAAACATGAGAAAAAGATAAAATTTAAAAAAATAGCCCAATCCTTACTTTTAATTCTCCAAGTATATAGTGGACGACACGTCAAGGTCCGAACACGAATCCGAATGAACCTTTCTTTGACAGTGCTGACCCGGCCCATTGGCTTTCTTTACCTAAAACAACCTTTGGCTCCTGGAAGAAGAAAACACTTATGAAAAGGGCAGTCATAACGTCCATAAAAGGAGAGAGAAAAAAAAAAAGAATATTTTGAAAAATATAATAATTATAAAAAAAGATTGAGTTTTAAATTCAAAAACGAAAGGCACAGAACGTTTTTGTCCCCAATCGAGCTGATTTGATTATTCCAGTTCCTCAACAAAATTTCAAAAACCCTAAAAGAAACCCTTTTCATTTTTGATCGTAATTGCATCGAAGAGGCCGAGTAAAACCGTTAAAAAATTAAAAATTTGAAACTGGGTTGTTTTTTTTGCGAGGAAAAGATCAAAATTGAGTTGGGTTTTGAAGGGATAGGGTTTTTTTTTAAAAAAAAAAATTGTTTGAATTTTTGTTGAGAAATGGGAAGTAGAAAAGAAGAAGAGAGGAATGAGAAGATAATCAGAGGGCTCATGAAGTTGCCACCAAATCGACGCTGTATTAACTGCAACAGCTTGGTATTATTTATTGCCCAGATGATGTTGAATCTTTATTGTCAAGAGTTTTGGGGATTTTGTTGACTCGTTGATGATTTTTTTTTTAAATTGATGAATTATGATTCAATCATTTGAGCTTTTAAAGAACTTTGTTTTACGGGGAAGTATTTGATAGTTAGATGTTTGATTTTATTTTGTAGGGTCCTCAATATGTTTGTACCAACTTCTGGACTTTTGTTTGCATGACTTGCAGCGGAATACAGTGAGTAGTTTTATTTTTATATTTTGTTGTTTCATTGTGTTATTAATTGGGACACTAAACTAAAATGACAAATTTGATTTATTATTCTTAATTTCTAAATAGGAAAGAAATTATAGATTTATTAATTGGTGCTGAAATTGCTTCAGTAGTATGTGGGTGGGCTTGTGCACACATGTAGTTTGGTTCATCTTGTTTTCTAATTTTACTTTGATCTACGTAGAAGTGAAAATTGGAGTAGGATCAGAGGAGGGATATTGACTAACATCATTGGTGCCCTGTATAGACAATTAAATTGATCCTTTGAAAACTTTATTTTCTTACTTGTACGTATCCATGTTTATTTTGTGTAATACAGTCGTGAGTTTACTCATCGTGTGAAGTCTGTATCCATGTCTAAGTTTACCTCCCAAGAAGTTGAAGCACTTCAAAATGGTGGTAATCAGGTACCAATGGTCGATATTCTTTCTCTTTGGCAAAAATGAGGTGCTTATTATTCTGCTGACAAGATGTTCATTCTTTCCAGCGTGCAAGGGAAATATATCTGAAGGATTGGGACTTCCAAAGGCAAAGATTGCCTGATAATAGGTAGCTGCGGATAACTCATCTGTTGCTTAATAAGGCATTTGAATTGGCCGTCTTGGAATATTTCTAACTTCGATCTTCTTACAGCAATGTTAACAAGGTCCGAGATTTCATCAAGAATGCATATGTTGATAGAAGATATGCTGGAGGAAAGACCCCTGACAAGCCTCCAAAAGATACACAGGCAACAACATCTTAAACCAACGTCTACTATGACTAAAAACTGCTCTGATAGTAAATTTGACACTCTTGAGAGTTTATTTATTTATTGTTTTTGGTGATCATGAAGTGAACAAATTGTAAAGATGTGGAAAACTTGCTTGAATTGAAAAGATTTTACTTAGCAGTCTTCTTAATGCATTAAGTTGATCTTCTTTCTTTTTGGGGGGAAACAAACCGAAATGTATTCTTTTCTGAGCTCTATGGATGTTTCAAAGTGACTTTTTCTGAAACAGAATCAGACAGGCATTAATCATTTGTGCCTTTCAAAATATCACACTTCTGCCTATAAAATTGTAACATGTGGTATTCGTACATAAATTTGACAGGGACTAGGCAGTCATTTAGACGAGTCAAGACGTGCCAGTTCTTATCATTCTTATTCTCAGAGTCCACCTTATGACTATCAATATGAAGACCGGCGTTACGGAAAACTTGGTGCTGTGCTTACTAGGAAACCAGGTTCAGATCGAGGCCACTATGTTGGGAAGATCTCTAGTCTTGTCCACAGTCCTGGTCGCATGAGTGAACAAATGTTTGAGGACAGGTTTGCAAATGAAGGCTCATGTTCTAGGATTTCTGACTACTCTGTGTCTAGTGGAGGTGATCCCTTCAGATCTGGTGCACAGTCTCCCAACTTTGAGAAGGATGCTGGATTCAACAGCCCACCTGTTCAGCCTTCAAGGGATGTGTCATCTTTGAAGGCAAACTTCAAGAGAGATGTAGATGGGATTCCACATCCAAAGGTCATTTATCTTTCAACTGTTTCCGTTAGTGGCAAAATGTGGGTTTCCAAAATTTCATTCAGATTCAAGTTGTTTTCAGTTGAAAGTTTTAATATTGGTGGAGCTTTATTGAGCATGCTTAATTTTTTAGTTCCGTTCGTTTGTTTTAAATTTTTTATTTTAGTCTATCTGTTTTAAATCTTGATCTGTTTATTTTTTAATTCTTTTAAAGTAGTCCATTTGTTTTAAATTATATAACTTAGTCTGCTTTCAATTGAATTGTGTGATTGAATGTGTTTTTGGGTGGACATCAATGGATTATTCTTTCCTACAGTTTCGGGCATATATTCATTGTGCATTTTTTTTCTGTCTGCAAATGGTCCATCCTCTTTTTTTCCCTGCCCTTTTGGTTTCTAAACAGTTGACTGTTCATTCTGTCCAGAGAACCACATCCTTGGGAAGCATGGGATCATTTGATAGCAACTCCGTGTCTCTTAAGTCATGCAATTCAGGTGGCTTAGCTGATGTCTCTGAGCATGACCAAGCTGCTGGAGCTCCCCTGGACAAAATTTCTACTTTCCCACAATCTCATGGTCCTGTGAATTATGGTGGCTTGGACCTTTTTGAGGCTCCAGTTGTACCAGAAACAGTTCCCTCTACTGCACCACCAATTGATTTGTTTCAGCTACCACAAACATCAGCAGCTTTTGTAAATATGTCTGAAATATCCCAAGCATCTTCAGTTCCATCTACTAATACATATCAACCTGCCCAAACTTCTTCGCCTTCATCTTTGAACTTCTTTCAGATTACTGAGCAGCCATCCACTGCAATCCTCAATAGAAACCGGCAGGAGTTATCTATCCCTAAAAATGAAGGATGGGCAACATTTGATACTCCTTCGTCTGGAGCATCAATTCCAGGAACTGAAAGTCTTTCTCATGCTACGGTGCCTGCTAAAGAAGGTTCTTCGGTGAAATCTGACCAATTTCCATCCTCCAATGCAAGTATGCAGTGGCCAGCATTTCAAAATTCTGGTGCTAACGGACCATCTCCATCATCTGATCCATGGTCTGGTAATTTGCAGATTGCTCAGGCTCCTGCTGTTGCAACTAGCACGCAGGTAGTATCTGTAGCATCTGATCCATGGCCTGGAAATTTGCACAATGGTGAAGCCCCTGCAATTGCAACAAACATGCAGGTAGGCTTTCTCTCTTTTCCCAAATGCCTTTACAAAATGGTTTTTGGAAGAATCAAATGGATAATTCTTAATGGGCTGCGAGTTTCAGTTCTGCTACTATGCTGATTTTGATATTCTTTAGAAATATGTGGGATGTTAAGCCTGAATTGGTTGTAATAAAGTTTATCCATTGCTTTTGAACAGTCATGGAATGCTTTTGATGATTTCACTAGCCATCTTCCCTCGGAGGGTTTTAAGCAAAATAGTGAACCCCATGTAGATGCGTACATGCCTTCACCAACTCCAGATCAGTATTTGGCAATAGTTTCCCAGGTTGCTGCATCAACAACATGATTTTTTTGAAGGCCTCTGTTGTCTCTGAGTTTTCTTTCCCCCACTTTTTTTTTGTAATTGGTTTTCCATCAATTACTTTTCCTCAATTTATTCTTGCTTTGTTGTTAGCATGAGACTAATGATGATGGAAATCTGAGAGTTGCCTCCCATGATGGACCCCCCAACATGACGGTACCATTCCAGGCTGACATGGGCCCATCTTATAACCCATCAATGTTTCCTCTAATGGTTTGTGTTAAATTTTTCTGTATGTTTTAGCTTCTTAGTCTTGCTGAATTATCGTGCATGTGTCTAATCTTGCATTTTTCTTTTGGGTCTAGGGACAGATGCGGACACATGCAACTGAACATAAGTCAACAAATCCATTTGATTTTCCTTGTGATTCTGATTTGGAGCAGAATAATATGGTATGGCCTAGATTTTTAATTTGTTAACAAAATATTGACACTGCAGTAGTAGCACTCCCCAATAATTTAACGTAATTTGTTCTGGAAGTGATCTTTCTTCTTTAGTTCTTAGTCATGTTGCCATCTCTTTGTAAGTATTGCTTCCTAAACTTGAATAATAACAAATTGATGATTATATATCTACTTAAAGCAATGGCATCATTAATTTACATGACTTGCTTGTTTGTTTATTGGGCAGGTTGGTGTAATATTTCCTCATTTTTTTTAATGGAGCTATAACATTTATGGTCTTTACCTAACTTTGCTCAACTCATGTTTGAAAAGGCAATGCATTTTTTCATTTACATTAGGTTTTTCTATGCTATGAATATTGCTTCTACTTAGTTGAAAAAAAAAATGGAACATTGCTTCTACTCTTTTCTTTTTTCCCTTTTCTTGGTGGATAAGATGTTTACATATTTAAGAATTGAGTTGATTCTGGATGATATGGATTTTGTATGTCTTGCTGTAAAAATAACAAATCAGTCGCTTGCTGAGGAGAAGCAAGCTGGTCACAATATCCATTTGCAGTTTGTCTAATTGCTTGCAGGGGAAGGGAATATTAAATTTTGGATTTGTTGTTCCTGATTTCATTTGGTTGAACATCATAATATGCAGTTCTTGGACATGAGCTCTCTGCAAGCTGCACTTCCAAATGCAGAGTTGCCATCCCCCTTCCTTGGTGGTGCAACTCAATCATGGTTTCCTCAAAATCCAGTGAGTCCTTTTGTCCAGGCAGCAGCCCAAGGTAAATGTTCTGCGACTGTTGCGATGGAAATTTGACAGTAACATTTAGAACTGTTGTTATTAGAACTGTGTTTGCTAATGGTAGTTTACACAGCATATTATTGGATAATGTGAGACTGTGTAGACATCTTAATATCTTCAACAAGTCTTTTTGCATTCGTCTTCCGAATGAATATTTTTTATGGTTTTTTTTCTGTAGGTGGCTTAGCGTACATGTCAGGACAATCACCATCAGCACAATTAGCGTAAGTCACTTGGCTGCTCTTGTTATGCTTTTGCAGGTTGTTGCAAACCAATTTTTCTCACCTTCATTTGCATCAGCATTCTAAAAATGCTATTCATAATCCTTATGCTCAAAATGCACAACAGTAGAGTCATGAGTAACCGGTTCTTCTTCTTCATCTTCTCTCTAGCTCAACATCTTGCTAGACAAGGAACCTCTATCACTTGATGTTTATGCAATTGCCACAAAACATTAAATCTATTTTTGCATTATGACATAAAACATGCCATGCAACTGTTTCTTAAAACTGAAATATTTTGTTTTCCCTTCTTTTTATTGCAGGAATATTCCTACACAAGAACCTGTTGCTTCAGTTGGAGGAAATCCTTTCGCATAATATTTTCCCGGCAGGAATGCTGTTTTCGTACTTCTCTGTCGGTAGTTGGAGTTTCCTAGTGATTATTGTAGTGTCTTTCTGTATCCCAGAATGAAAAAAGTTATTTAAATTATTATTTTTGTATTCTTTGCCAAAATAAAATCTTGATGTGAATAACTTCCCACTAAATTTTCAAGTACATCATATATATATATGTATTTGCTTTATGTCATTAGAACTGGCGTTATGCTAGCGAATGTAGCTGCAAGGGTTGAATTTCAACCAGTCCACTACTATAATTGTTGCCAAAGTGTTGGTCTGCTTTTTGTTTTTTTTCCCCCTTTGAATCCTTCATCATTTTATTTTTCGGTTGATCTTATATGTGATATCTTGCTACAATTCGCCCTGCGCATAAGTTTCATTAAATCTAAACGAAGCCAAGATGACTAGGAATTTGCGAAGTCATTTGTGGGTGGTTGGTAATTAATTAGGTATTTGGTATATTTATTTGGAGTGATATTATAAGTTATGATAATATTTTACTCACATTTGTTAACTATGCTAGATTCAACCATATGCCATTGGATTGAATTAAGTGCCATAAATTTTTGTGTGAAAATATGAGGTCTGGATTTCAAACACCGCTTATTGTGGAGAGATATTTACACAGCAAATGATGTTAATTGACATATGATCATTTGAATGAGAAATTTTTGTTATTTGTTTTTTGTTTGGCTAGATAAAAAGGAGAGAAGAAAAACAAAAGGGTTGTCTGAACAACAATTACCCTTATATAATAAAAATGGCAAAATCATCGGCTTCACTAACGATATGAGAGAAATCGACCGTCTTCTCTTTGAGAGCAAAGCCTCATTCTCAAAATAATGAGATGAGTATTATATTGTTTTGCTATTGGTTATTAGTATAATAGTATGCGATGATCAAATATTTGTAGAGTGAAGAGAAAAGCTAATAGTAAATAATTAAATCATTGGAAAAATGCACTCACTTTTAGCTAGTGTTTTTACTTCGCATCAAATACCAACTACAATTACCAATAGACCTTTGGTTCAATAGAAAAAATCTTATACTTACAATGTTTAAGTGTAAGGGTTCAAATCTCTATAAGATTTTTATGGAGTTTAATTTCAGTATTCTTTCAATTATTAATTGAGTGGAGATCGTTTTTTCTTTATAAAATATGAGTGGAGTAGGCATCCTTCGAATCTTAGAGAAGATTTAAAATATCTAAATAAATATTTTAGTGTATCAATATATGATGGTAATCGTAGTTATATAATATAATTGTAAATACTAATTGTAATATATGTATATGATATAATATCAATATGCAATCCCAATAGAAAAGATGAGAGGATGGATCCATTGAAATTGCGGTCATGCCCTTGTCAAAATAACTTACTGGAAGGATCCAATAAACATCATTGCTCTGATATCATAAACATAAATTAACCACCACACATTGATAATCCAGGACCGATCATTGACAGTCAAAACAATCAAACAAGCGAAAGAAAAATTTGAAAACAGTGATTTTAAGTTGTATGATCATCAGGTCATGGGCTGATCCAAGGCCAGAACAGTGCTAAGATTCATGGGGTTCATGTACTTGGTAGAGCCACGCATGATCTGTTGAACGATTATCCTGTTTGCTTTTTCCGAAGGATGAAATGGATCCCAGAATGCGTAGAGGTCACGGTTAGGGCACAAATTCGATAACGCTGTGCATAGGCCTAGCCCATTGTATGGTCCTTGGCCGCAGCATGCTATCTTTGATGTTACAAATCCTGCATTCATATGATACGCATGTTATTGTTAGCTTCTTATCAAGAAGCAAGGGAGAGTAGTAATTGATTTCATGTTTCCTTGTGTGTATATACCATAAGCTTGAGGGTCACCGACGAAATCCATGTGCATTTGCTGGGTATTTGCACCAATAAAGATTGGTTTCACCTATTTCCCTGTTCAACTCTTGCAGCATTTGAACGAGTTGTGGGTTGTACAAGGCTGCTGCTCTTTGCAGTTCTGCTGAGCATCCCCCCGTCTGTGCTCCGCATGGCCAGCTCTGCTGGAACGCAACCCAGTGGTCCAGTGCCCGTCACTAGAACCCGGCGTGCTCCCAGTTCGTACAGCCTCTGCGCCCAACAGTAACAATGTATTAAGAAGCCATATATACTCATCCCTGCATTGCTTTAAGATGTTCAAGAGTATCACGAACCTTTAACTGCTTTTTGTATTCTGAGATGAGATACTTAACATATTCTGGCAAAGGGTATTGGCGCGATCTTGCAGAGAAGGGAACCAAGTAGTAGTTATTCACAAAATCGTTTCCGCCAACAGTGATGAGAACAAGTGCTTTGTTTACAAGCTGTTTTGTACTTTGCACTCCAATGAGAGCACTCACTCGATGCTGGTATTCTTCAAAGCAGTGCAGTTGCCTGAACAGTCTTATGATGTTTAGCTGCAATAGTAGCATTCAATTTTCATCACTGTCCTTAATTATTCACCAGTTGAAGACTGAAAACACAAGTAGTAAATTGACTTACAAATTGAATTCCAGTGTCATTGAGAATTCCTATTCCTGCTGAAGCAAAATTGGCACCATTAAGAAGCCTTTCTCCAGTGAGCTCTGGGCTCAAGTATGGCAATGGGGATTCTGGTTGCCCAATTTGCTCACCTGACATTGCATGTGAAGTGAATAAGATAGCACATTAATGCATCACATGAAGATGTAACATGTAAATCAAGAAACATGAGATCTTGAAAAGCTTCAGAAACTGAGCTATTTGTGCAATATTTAGATGCGAATCACATAACATTATATCAGAAACATACTGATAATGTCTGGAATGTTGAGACCATTGGAGAAACGGCCAGTGGGGCGGTGAGTAGGATAATCAATCCCATAGGGAGGTGCATCTGCACGGGCAATTGTTGCTAGGTAATTGTTGTTGCCAACATCAACAAGTGAATCACCAAACACAAAGAAAGCTCTGGCCTCAGCTTTGGGAGCAACAATCAGTGCAAATACCAGGCCTAAAACTATCCAAGTACTGAAATTTGATGAAGCAGCAGCCATTGGGAAGACTTTGAGAATCTCACAAAAGCTGCTTTACGTGGAAGTAGAAATTTTTGGGATGTGGATGCAAGAATGACAATGCAGTTATATAACTTCCGCATTCTGCCTATACAGCGAAGAAAATGGCCCCTGAAATACAAAATCAAGCCAGTAAAGGTAGTTGTGCAAGCCGAGCACCAGTTTAAAGTTAAATCAATACCTTCGAATACTGGTGTGGCGTTGCAATGGTTTCAATGCAAATTTCTACTACTCGAAGCTCTAGTTAAGGATGTAGTTAATTAAATGTTTTGAAATGAGCTGTAGGCGTGCGGCAACAAATTTTGTTTCAACGTTGCCCATTCTACTAAATATGTAAAATGGACATATTATGCACGGTAGCTTGATTCTTGGTGCTATAGACAAACTTAGGCTATACATTTATTGTCTTGCATTTTCCTTTCCTTCTCCCTAATAGTTTTCCGTATTTAGTGCATTTTTCAGATGGTCTTGTTGCCATAGCCAGTGTTTTTGTATCTGATACTGTTAAACTCAAACTAATTGGTCCATTTGTTCAAGGCATATGATGAGTGATATTATCAGGTAACGTTTAGCTGTTCGCATAACGCATAAAACCCAACCACCAAATATTGCACAGTTGAGTCGCATGTGACCATCAAGTAAGAGAATGGATACTCACATTTGCCATTTGTCCATTCATGCTTTTTAGCCTCAACATTAATCAACAAAAGGAAACACAGAGAGTTCCAGCATTGAGAACACATACACACTGCCAGTACAGTTCTTGAGTTTCACATGTATAATATTGAACATTCAACTATCAAGACCAAAAATCAAAATAATTACTTAAATCATGATCCACTGATCCTTCCTTGATGTTTTTTTTTTTTTTTCTCTTCTAGCGTCTGAAATAAGTGGCTTAGATTGAATTTTGATATTAACAATAAAAACATTAGGAAAAATCCTAATCTTCCAATCATACCACAAACTTTACTACAAAAAACATGAACATATACATAATAAAGCATACAACAAAGCACATGTTTTATATTATTAAAGCAATTTATTTTTTTATTTATTTATTTTACCTACTGAGGTAAGAGTGAGGCCATACACAAAAACAGGGTATCAAAGTACAGCCCTTCATCGGGACAGCCTTTCAAAGCCCGATGTACAGTGATAATCTTGCAAGTGGATATTAAGGGTTCCTAACTACTAAATCACAGCTTCCTAAATGATCCATCTACCAAAAGAAATAGCAGCTAGTCCTCTACTTTTTCGGTCTGAATAATAATACACAATGAAAACAATTTAGTGCACTGCTACTAACACCAATTCAATCCTGTGGATGCTGCCCCGATGGTGTCTTAAGTTTTACACAGAACCTGACAAACCTGTCAAGTGTACTGCTCACAAGAAAATGCCGTCCCTCAGAGAACCCAGGTATTGCCAGTGTCTTAAGCATTTCTTTTCTCAACATAAAAGATGAGGTGATGTTACCTCCATCTCAATGGCACAGTGCCAACAGACAGCTCTAGTAACAATAAATGTCAACTTGATACCAGTATTTCTTACCAACCACTTGGCAGATAAAAATGAATCTTCTAATAAGGGCATTTCATACGTTCAAAAGCCAAGTGAAGAAATCCTGGGATTTCCCAAATTCTTGACTAGGAAAAGAAGTGTCTTAATACCTGAAACATGCTCATCATCAGTGACACCAGAACTAAGATACCTCCTATGAATAATCTGAGAGTAGTCGAATTAAAATTTTCTATTGGCTTGGACTCGGCAAGAGGCTTGATGGGCAGAGGAGCAAGCCATGAAAGGATTGTTGTATCTGGACATGAGTCATATTCAAGCAATCCTCAAATGGATTATAATTATTGTGTTGGAGAGGAATGGTTTGGAACACGGGAGTGGATGAGCACCAGTTGTGAAGCAAGAGAGCAATAGGCAAGTTATTGGAGCTTTGGCAACAATGAGTGGATGAAACAGCATTTGGTGAGAGAGATGATAGAGAGCCATTGTTTGAATATGCATTTGAATTTGATAATTGTTATACAGGTAATAGAAGCGAGTTCTTAAATTAACGTTTCAGTAGAGGCGGAAGCAAATTAACATAGTCTGAACAATTATTAGAAGCATACACACGTAAGCGGATGAAAGTTGTCAGCTTCTTTCTAGAATCCACACTATGAATACGAATCCTAAAATCCAATATACTATAGTCAAAATAAAAGCGCAGAAGAAGCCATGGCCAACATACTTCTATTAATTCTCAAATCTATAATAGGCCCAAAAGGCTACATTTCAATGAATTACCCGATTTTCTTCAAGATGCTGCACTGTCCCATCAGAACTCAAATCAAGAAACTAACATGAGCAGAAGGAAATGATTGACCTCCCAGAAACAATTCCACTATGCATAGAACACTCGAGTCTACAAATTCATCAGTATTTCTTTAGAAAGTTTTATCTCTTTCAAAAAATGGAGGATCAAAACATCAAAAGGTTTGTTGTTGTTCCTACAACAAAAGGTTCCATTAACAGCCGAGTCAAGAAGTAAAATAGGACACCCAATGTAATAGAAATTGGGAGGGCAGGTAGAGCTCGACGGCACACAGACAACAAAATAAGAGTGCACCCAAGTCCAGATATAATCGCAAGGTAACAAGCATATACTGTCATCAAATCATACATAGCTGCCCTACCCACGAGAACACTATAGAAAATGAAGTCTCCAAGACCAAGTCTAATACCCCTATCCGTTATCAAACTGTTCTCCAAACTATCACTGGCCCGCTGTCTATTATTCCCCAATAAGCTCATATCAACAAGAGGTGACATCTCCTCCTCCATAACAATCTCATTCTCCCTACTAACAGATGTTGAACGATCAGATGATGAACCACTAGATGAAAATCCATCCCTCAAATGACCAACCAATGGCAACCTCTCAACTTCATCACTGCTTCTTTCATGCATCTCATTTCCAAAAGTACCAACATTTACTGCAGAATAATCAGGATTCCCATGATTTTCTCTTCCATCCGCATTATCTCTAGACAAAACCTGCAACTCCACTGACCCAGAATCAGAAACTCCGCCGAGCAAAAACCTCAAGCCTGATCTTCGATTTCTCTCATTTTCTGAAACCGTTGGCCGAGCTTCATACACCAAAGCAGGAAGTTCCTCATCTCGACTAGAGGCCAACTCAACCAATAACTTAAGGGGCCCACCAGGCGCCAAAACTGCAAACAGATCATATAAAGCCAATGCCAGTAGCAAGGCCCACGTAGTCCACTCGGGCAGCTTTGTAAACCAGGCTGCCATAATGATTCCCATGCACACCATATACGCTTGCCTCAACAGAATCGGTATCCCACCCGAAAACAGAGACAACACACCCACAATAGTGAAGTTAAAAAGCAGTACAAAGCATGTAAATGCATCGACAGGTATAGAGAATTGCTGAATGATCGACAAAAAGATCGAACCTCCCATTGTACCTAGCCAAGAACACAGTAACACCTCCGCATGAGCAAAATCCACTACACACACATATATATTAAAAAAACACAAAGCAGTAGGTAAAATCAAATCAAATCAATGAGGCATAAAGTTTAACAAATAATAAGTAAGTGGGCAACCAAGAAAATGGTGGATAATGGCGAAAGGGCAGGTACCTAAGACGAAAAAGGCGGAGAAGCGCACGTAATTCTTCAAGAAGTTGGTGAAGTTATAGTAATAAAGGAGGACGAGGAGGAAAGTGACGATGGCGATGAGGATGACGAAGACAAGGGCGTTGAGGACGGCGCCCTCGAGCTTCTGGGTGGAGGAGTCGTCGGGGCGTTCGAGGTACACGAGATTGGCGGCGGTCCGGAATGGATCGGAGGCACCGGACAAGGACTGCTCCGATGGGGAAAGAGAGTAGACTAAGAGAACAACAAGGAGCATGCAGAGGGAGACTGGCGTCATCACGCCGATGATCTCGCTTCCGATGCTATCTAAAATGCTCGACTCCATTGCTGCTACCTAACGACTTTCGTCACTGCATTTTTTTTTTCTTTTTCTTTTTCTTTTCTTCTGGGACGAAAGATAGAATCTATCATCAATCAAATAGAAGTGCGATTCGGGGGAATAATCTTATGATGCCTTTCGAAATTGAAATTGTTTGGCACCGCACTTAATTCTCTTTATTTTCTTTCTTTCTTTTTTTTTAAATATTTTAATTTATTTATTTATTATCAAAATTTAGTTTTTTTTTTCAAATATATATTAAAATTTAGTTTGTAATTTTATGTTGAATGGAGAAATTCCATAACTCAGGGTACGTTCTGAAGATGGGACTGGACATAATAATAACATTTTCTCTGGCAGAGTTAAACATTAAAAAAAAAGAAAAATTAAAGAAGAAGACTATAAATTCCATCCAACTACATTTTGGTTCATCATGCTACTATCAATTATCTAATATGTGGTTAAATATTAAAAAAAGGTCTTATAAAAAAACTTAAAGAATAAAAAAAAAAGATGGTACCATTTACAAAAAACATTTCATAATCACCCATAAATAACATTTTAATTTTGTCTCCAATACTTTTAGCGATCGTTGACATATGCCTTTTTAGTGATCATGTATGAATATATTTAATTTTATTTATTAATCACTTATCACTTAATTTTTTCTATATGTAAAAGAGACAAAATCGTTTTCATCCTTAGAGTTTATGTATTTGCTCATTTCATTCTTATTTTTAAATAATAACTTAGAATATTATTCCATTAATTCAAGCATTTGTTAAATGCCATTTGTTAGTAATTCGTTGAGGGTAAAAAAAATTCTATTAAAGAGAAAATTAGAAAAAATAAATAAAAATTAATATATAACTAAAAATAATTTTTATCTAATCCCACTAAACAGGAAATATCAAAAAAAAGATAAAAACTTATATTTCAAGTAATTATTTTACAATTCTCTCTATTTTGGCAGCATGAAAACCCTATGAACCCTAGATCTAAATATAAAAAAATAATCACAATTTTTATATTTTTACAAGTATACTCTTTAATTACATTATGAGCCTAGTTGGGGAGACAATAATAGTAAAAGAAGAGTAGTGGTAAAGCTTAAAATAAAAATTGATTAAAGATTAAGAAGATATTCAATATATGCAAGCAAATAAAAATTAGCTTTTTTTAGTTTTTGTATTAATTACATTTTGTTGCTTATGAATGATTATTCAGTGGCTACATCAAACTGTTTCATCATTGATTTCATTTAAAATAAATTAATAAATTTTGTAGTGTTATTTAATTATATAAAAATTTATTTTAATATAGTTTGTATCACTTTAATGAAAAATTATATTTTGCCCTCAATAAATTACTAGTTAACGACGTTCAACTAACGGTGAGTTAGTGAAAAGATGTTTTGAACTATTGTTTAAAAAATAGGAATGAAATTAGTTATTTCATGAAATTCTAAGAATGAAAATGATTTTTTTCCTAGATTTTAAGAAAATCTTAATCCTTCAATTTAGCTTTATCTAACTTAAGCCTCAGCGAAGAGAGGGCTTAATGGTCCCATAATTTTCAAACTAAAAATTGTATTTATTAATATTAGCGGCAAGATATACCCTTAGATAGGATACATTTTTTTTTATATATCTTGAGAATTAATATAATCTTGCCTTTATCTTAACAGCCAAACGTGGCCTTGTACTGATATTTATTTAAAAGAATTAATTTGAATTTTGACCACTTATTAGGCAAAAGTTTTTTCAAATTAATAAATTAAATTATGCAAATAATCATAATTAAAAGCAAATTAATACTGGCTACATTATGCATTTATATAACTATATATATATACATATATATAGCAGAGTAGCGAACTTTATCATAATATCATACTATTTAAGTTACCAGCGATAATGCTAGCTAATGCTCTACCCGACGAGCTCGTGCGGAGAATTCTGGAATCCGGAGTTCATAACCGCAGTTTCACGTATAGGGATTTGTGCTGCCTCTCGATCGCCTGTAGGCGCCTCCACCGATTGTGCGCAGAAGACACCCTCTGGTCCCACTTACTGTCCTCCGATTTCCCTAACAATTCCTCCCATTCATCATCATCATCATCGGCGTCGTCCATCAAAGCCGTCTATCTAACTAGATTTGAGAAGGACAGGGAGAGGAAACTAGCGGCGCATAGAAGGGCTGTGCTGAGGAAAGAGAGTCAAGTGGCTGAGAATTTGAGGAAGGTTCTAGAAATTGAAAGTAAGTTGCGAGACGAGGCCGATAAATTGAAATTTACATCTGCCGCGCTATCGAATTTACGCAGAGCCAGGTAATCGGTAATCCTTCATTCAATTAATAGTCATGAAAGTTCCTTAATTTTAATTATTTCTGTGTAGCAGCAGCTTTAAATTGATGTACAATATAGCGAAGCAGACCTTGAACTAAAAATGTTGTTGATTATGATAATCACTTGACGTTAGAAGTATGTAACTTCTAGGTTTAGAAATGTAGAAATTAAAAATTTCTGATAGATTTGGTACTCATTAACTCGTGGTGATAAGATAGTGTGAATTGGTACTCTCAGGCAAGCTTCTGTGGCGTTGAATGTGTGGCAGCCAGAAGTTGTTAGGGGTAGACAGAAACAAATAGTTGAGCAAAGTGTTGTTCCTGCTGAATCTAGATTGCATGCACTTGAGATGGAACTTAGGCTTTGCCAGCAACAAATTGCAGGTTTTGAAAAGGCATATGTAAGTGTCTACCTCGGTCGATATCTATAATTCCTTTATTTATTATTATTATTATTGGTTAAAATCTAAGGCATTTTGCGTTAACTTTGGAAATTGGATGTTAGTGTTTGTGACATGCGACGCGTGGATGGACAAATTTGATGAGTGAAATTAATTTAGCCATTTGAGGAATTTGCATGTCATAAATATCCGAGTTGAGTTTTGAGCTTTATGTTTGCATGTCATTATTTGCTTTATAGTTTACTAAGTTGCATGTTAATTATCCAAGTGAAATGCACGTCATTGCATGCGCTAAATGCAATCACGAACCTGCAAAAGTGGTGTAATTAGGAATTTATTTTGTTTTTAGTTTAGTTTTTCTCGAAGACTAACAAAATCTAGTTTTGAGGGTATTGGTGGTGTAATATATTTTAATCTTTTCCCTCTAATCCTATATTTGTTGCATACTTTGTTTATATTTTGAGTTAATTAAATTACTTATCAATGGAAACTTACGGACTACACATGCACAAATGGATGAATTTAGGAAGATAAACAAAAACTAATTCAATTGGGGATCACAGCTTGGGGCTTGGGGCTACATGTGAGAGGAAAAAGCTTCAATTGGTTTCCCATAAATTAATTTACTGAAAATATGGATACAAGTAACCAACAATGTAAGATTGGACGACAAATAAACAATTAAAATTCCCCTATCAGTGGACATGCAATGTGGTTTAGTTCGATTTATGTTGAAGAGGAACATATAATTTATTTGTAACTCTTTGATATATTTCTTGGCAGAGGGAGCAGAGGCAAAGGCTTGCCAAGGCAAAGGAAGAGTTGAATGTCATGAAATATCATCCTTTACGAGAGTATAACTTGACTAGTAGTGAGGACAATGAACGCAACAAAAAGAGCAAGAAATCGAAAATGTGCAATAATTGTAAGTCACTGGATTCTTGTTCTTTCTATAAAGAATAAAATATCTGCTACACGTTTTCAAAAACCTTTCCAGTAATATGAATGAGATGAATTTATGCTTTATTGGATTTTGAATCTACCATTTCTAGTACTGTTGGGGATGGCATAATTATTTCTTATGTGGATGCAGTTACTGGAGATGGATTTTCTGAGGTCAGTCAGGACTCGAAGAAAATAAAGAATTGCAGTTTCAACAACTGACTGATCAATCATCGCTTATTGGAACTTGAAAAAAAAGAGGAACAAATTCGCAAGGATTCTTACAAAATTGGAGGGGTAAAAAGGGGTGAACCAAAGAATATGTTGGAACATTTAAAAGTCTGTAAGGTTTCACCTTACCTTCAAACCTCAACTGGAAAACAAAAGGTGAATTAAAAGTCCAACCTGAATTCTCTGGATTCATGTTCAAAAGAGGTGAAGCTCTCACCTTACTTCCAGAAGGTATACAACAGAGAGAAGAAATTATGGAGATTAAAACATGTGTGAAGAGTAGGCTGGTCTTTCTGCCTCAGAGAAGCTAGACAAGGCTTACAAAAGAAGAAGTCTGTATAATAACACATGGAGATTAAAACATGTGTGAAGAGTAGGCTGGTCTTTCTGCCTCAGAGAAGCTAGACAAGGCTTACAAAAGAAGAAGTCTGTATAACAACACATGGAAGCCTCAGATGGTTCTAGTTATTTGTATGGTTCTAAGCCAAATACTGGTTTCCAGGCTGGAGGGGTCATATCTGACCTCTCAACACTGAGCTTTGATGTGAAGACTGCTGCTGAGGTTGCTAAAGAGGAGATAGAGAAGATTATGCAAATCTTAAAAGGAAGGGCAATAATGATAAAAAGCCTCTGTCCATAGCATTTGGAGGAGAGTCGGAGTCATGCAACTCAACTGTCACGAATAGGGATTAGGGAATTATGCAGCCAATCCATATGCAGTATTATTATTTTCTGCAGGAAAGTGGTATCAAGTGAGGCCTATTACTTGCTAAATTATCAATGGGAGTACCATTGCTGTAGTAGAAGTTCCTTGTGATAGTGGTTTCCTTTTGTTGACTTTAATGACCTCCATGTATATGGTGATCGCAAACAATGTCTTTCAGGTCAGCGTATTTACTTGCATTAGTTATGAGCAGGTCAGATCCTTAGTTTAAGCTGCCAATGATTGATGTAGAACCAGACTGCAGGCTATATTTGTTAAGATAATTTAACTCTATCATGGGGCTCTAGCTAGATTTGTTTAGGTAATTTTTATCTGCCACATGGCTGTAGCTCAAGTGATGAACTATTCAAAATGCTGGAAAAATAAGAGAACTGGAGTTTTCCTGTCCTATCAACTGGATTTTTGTTTTCATCCATGTGCTGACTATTTGTGGATTAGACTTTATTTTTTTAAAAATATTTTTTCAGCGACATTGTTTTTCATATTGAAATTGTAACCTGGTTTACTCTAGGGCATGTTTGCAGTCCCCTATGCTCCTCTGAGTTCCTATTCTGTGTTTTTGTCTACTAGTCTTCCGAACTTGTGATCTCATGTCACATAAACCACATGGTTCTCAAATTCTTAAAATAGAACACAAATGAGGAAGTTGGTGTTATCAAGTCTGATTAATGTTTTCATCTTTTATGGACGCAACTTACTACTGGATATTGTGTTATATATATTCTGTTGTCCTTCTAACCCATGATTCAATGGCAAAAACATTGATATGAGAGCAAGCAATGATCTCACTTCTGCTGTTGACATTGGAGCTCATGCTTGATGTAGGTAGCTCTCCTGGTTTTGATAAGCTATTTTGTTTGTGGATATGGTAATGTTTGCCGTGTAGAATTGGTGCGAGCTGTAAGTATACAGTCTCCAAATATCACGTTATGTTTTTCAAGTTCTTCGCTAGATTTTTCAACTTTTGTGTTCTATTTCAATCTCTCAATGAGTTTGTAACCTCACCATAGGAACTTCAACTTGAAACTTGAGAAGTTATGTAACTGTTGCCTTATTACACTGCCACCTTAGAGGGTTGATTATAGGCATTTGAGTATACTTTGGATTTCCCTTGAACCACGGCTCTAATAAGTGGTTTACAGTGTTTCTGGTCTGACACTTAATGCAACTGCGGTAGAAGTCGGGATCTAGTAATTGCTTGTTCGTGGGAATTGAAGTTGCAAAAGATTTAGAAATTAGCAGACAGATGCTGAAAGGGAGAAACAAAATATTTTTTATTAGCTGCGCAAGCTGTAGATAAACCCAAGTAAAAATTGCCCAAAATCAAACCTTCTAGATTGAAAATCGGCAACGAATTCAATGGTTTTCAATGAAGGGTTTATATTACAGAATTTGGTTAGATGAGTGTTGGAGATACGGCTGGGAACTTCTGGATTTGGGATTTCTAATAATGTAATATATTCCTTCATATAAATGGAGAAGGTGAAGTGTTCATAATTATCCATCTCCCTTCTTCAATACCCAAATCCCAGTTTAAAAATGCAAAGTGTGTTTCATGTGGTAGTTGCTACACCAATGCAATCTTCATTTTAACTCGACTTGATATGGCTATAATTGCTGAGATTTTCAATCATATAAAATCTCAAATAAACAAATATTGTACATGATAATAATCTTAAACCTATTTTGAATATACAATAATAAAAAAAAATTAATTAAGTTGGGATTTAAAAAGGAGTGCAGTTAGGCATTTAGAAAGGTGAGAGAAGCACCAGAGAATTTGTTTTTTTAATTATTTTTTATTGATATTTCAATTTTTTTTAATTAAAGAAGGGTGAGACTTTGGGAGAGATATGTTTCTCTCGTCCTTCTAAATAACAAGTATTTTCCTTTGAAAAAAAATTATGGTGCTCGTGAATAGTTCTATCACGTGTTTAAGTGACGGTTAGTTATTAATAACGTGATTATTAAATATTATTAGATTTTAAATCAATAAATAACACGTTAAGTGTTGCATTAGTCTCTGCCCAAAAATAAAATATGGGCAGGGAACTATGGGTGCCTTTTGAAATCAATCAAAAATTATTAAAATGCTTAAAGAAAATGACACGACGGATTTGGAGACAGGCATAATTTAGACCGCAAATTTTGTCGACGGGGTTGGTGACCTCTAAATTACTCTCCGCCCTAAAATTTTGGAAATCTTTGAATGCAAACGTGTTCCCTTAGTTTTGCATAAACTGATATCCCGCGGCTAAATGGTATGCTTTCTGTTCTGATATGTACGCGTCTTCACGACAACACAAATTAGTCCTTTTTGGTTCAGCAAGTTTTACTAGTTCGCCTAACTGGGTATTGAAACAGATTGACCATAAATTTATTTTCAAGTTTCAGTTATGTGTATACGCTCCTGTGTAACAATAGATCTCCAGGTGTTTTCAGTTATGTGCGTCTCAATAAAGTGTTAGTTCTATTGACAATAAAATATTCTCTCAAGTGATTTGATTAAATTTGCTCTCTAGTTCATAGAGAAATCGTTTTTGTTGGGAGAATATGCGTCTCTCAGTTCGAGCGAAAACTTCTAATCTAAATTGTAGTATGAATTTAAATGTGTCTCCAATAGTTAGGGTCATTACAACTTGACTGTGGGTTCTTGAGATATATTATCAAATCCTAAACTCATACTTTGGTATACAAACACACCCTTTTTTCAAAAAAGAAAAAAGAAAAAAAGACATGTACCTTTATTGTGCCTGAAAATGGTACCAGCGCCCAACATATCGTCGTTAAAGTCTTGTCTTTTCTTTGTATTACTGGTTTAGCATACTTTTAGCCCTTGTGGAACACATTAAACGATCCCCCCCCTAATATCAGCGTCATGAGGGACAATCTCTCTTTGCTTTTACGATAGGAGATTGAACCAACCGTGTTATCTCTTTGAAAATTATCGAAAAGACAAAGTTCGATGAAAAATTTATACATAATTAACATAATGTTATTGGAATATTTTGTAACTCCCACTATTAATTTTTTTTTAATCACGATGTATTTCCGAAAGGATCCTAATTATAGGATACATCTTTAAGCTCGTACCACAATTCAAATTAGAAGTTTCCGCTTGAATCAGAAAACACAAGTTCTCTTAACAAAGACAATTTTCTTACGACTCAAACTGAAGAGTAAATCTAATCAAACCACTTAAGAGGACTCTATCACCAATGGAGCTAACACTTTGTTGATCATTACTAATCTTTTTATTACTGCCTGACAAAGTAATTCAGTGTAAATATGTGTATGCACGATAATCGTACCATTTCTCTTACCATATGACAAAGTCAAGACACAAATTAAATTACACCTCTGTCCCTAAACTCACATCAGAGAGAGAGAGAGAGGCTCATGAGAAAGAGAAATAAAGACTTAAGGACTGTGAGGTTCCCCAACTTTGGTGATGAGCTGCTGTGGCATACATGTGAGTCATAAAGGAAAGCAAGAGAAGATATTCAACTTGGGTGTCCAGATTGACTGTGCATTTAAAAGGAAATTTTACAATTAATAAAGATTGGCCAGGTCATCACTTCAGCCATATAGCTATCAAAATCATCAACTGGGTTTCTAGTAAAATAACAATAAAATAAGGTTGCTTCCTTCTCATATCGTCAAGTCACCAATGTATATAAATACTCTAATACTCTCACATACACTTGTGGGTACTATTTGAAAGCCTTGACAACAAAACAAGGCGAAGAAAAGATAGTGAAGCCAAATTATCATAATTATTATTCTTCGTAGGAGCGGCCATGGGAAGACCTCCTTGCTGTGATAAAGTTGGAATCAAGAAAGGTCCGTGGACCCCTGAAGAAGACATCATTTTAGTTTCTTATATCCAAGAACATGGTCCAGGAAACTGGAGATCAGTGCCCACGAACACAGGTAACTATTTATAAAATTAAATTTTTTGAAGCTTATGTAAAATATATCTTATTAATTTTTCTTGAATTTTGATCAATCAATCTGTTTTGTGTTTTGCAAATTGAAAGGGTTGTTAAGGTGCAGCAAAAGTTGCAGGCTTAGATGGACTAACTACCTCAGACCAGGCATCAAGAGAGGCAATTTCACTCCTCATGAAGAAGGGATGATCATTCATTTGCAAGCTTTATTGGGTAACAAGTAATCTTCAAACATATATCCCACTTTTTTTTCTTTTAATATCTTTTTTAATATTGGTAAACTATATATATATATATATATAGGTACATATATTAATTCTGTTTTTGATGAAGTTAAATTTGTATTAATGTTTTTGATGAGTAGATGGGCAGCAATAGCTTCATATCTGCCACAAAGAACAGACAATGATATAAAGAACTATTGGAACACACATCTGAAGAAGAAGCTCAAGAAGTTTCAAGCAGCAGCTTTGGAACCCCATATGCCTCAAGACTCATCAGCTACCAGTAATAATACTCACCCGTTTGCGTCAAAGACAGGCAACAGCTTCAGTAATGAAAGAAGGAGCTTAGATTTTTCCAACCAAGCCGCCTCAAATAATAATCTCAGGCTACAACAACAAGGCAGCTCCTATGCTTCGAGCACAGAGAACATTTCCCGTCTGCTCGAAGGCTGGATGAGATCATCACCAAAGACTAGTAGTAATAGTTCCAGCGCACTTCTGATCAAAGGAAATGGAAATATTTTTGACAATAGAAGCATTGAGAATTCGGTTGGCACTTACAGGCCGAAAGAGGAGCAAGAGGGTGGCGGTAGTGGGGGTGGTGGGGGTGGGGGTGATTTGATTTCAAATGAAGAATTTATATCAATTTTGTCATTTGAGCAGAATTTGAACAATGTGACATGGGACAAGGCCAGTACTGGTGACTCAAGTGCAAAAGGCAGTAGTACTCAAGACTCTGCAAATAATGAAGATCAGAGTACTAAAGTTAATAGTAATAATAATGATAACAATGATATCATAGCAAATGCTGAGAAGAAGCAAAGATCTGATCAGAACATCCATAATCCTCCATTATCATTTCTTGAGAAGTGGCTCTTGGATGAATCAACTGGTCAAGTTGAGGAGATTAATCAGATTATGGAATTATCTGATTCAATGTTCTGATATAATTGTCTTCTTCTTCTTGTTTTTTTTTTTAATTTTTTGGGTGGGTTATTTTTCTTTGTTTTAGTTTGAGTTTTTCAAATCAATGGATTAAAAAAATAAAGTAGCACAAGAGAAAAAAAATTTTAAGAGTTTGATTTCTCTATGGGGTAGACTTGTAGTTGAGATTCTGAAAATTTGGGATCTCTCTCTTTGTAAAATGTAATTAACTTTAGTGTACGAGAAGTAAGCTAATCACAGTTACTTACTCTTTTAATGTGTTTTTGCATGAATTTTAATTAAGTTGCAATAGAATTTGCAAAATCTACTCACTATTCTTGTAATTAGTCCATATCACTTTGTGGTTGTGCTAAATTATTTAGGATGATATTAGTAATTTGGAGTTTGACTCACTTTAGAAACGAAAAACGAAAATGATTATATATTTATTTCATCCCTACATTGGCACACGAGATCCTTAATTAAATGCCTAAAAGAGCTCAAATCAAAAAAAAATCTTTATATTACTTTTACACAAGAGTTAGGATGAAATTATATCGACTAACGTCATGTTTCAATTTAAAAACACCCAATCCTTTCGTGTTACCTCCTAGAAACTCACGAAATTAACGTTAATAAAAAATAGAATGATGTCTATAATTGAGATTAGGACACTATGCAGAAGCTATTAGCTTAATATAGCTTACTTTTGTAGTGGGTATGATTTGTGCAAAATAGGATTAAATTAAAGTAATGATAATTAGAAACGTGAACACTCGACCTTTTTCTTGTATGGGCGTGTAATGTATAAATGCAAAGTTAATTAGTCGAAGCAATTAAAAGAGAATGAGATCCTATAGCATATATTTGAGAGGAATAATAGCCATATACATATAAAGTAAATTGCATAATGTCACGAAAGTCTTGCATCTAAATGAGGCAAAACTGGTTGCCTCAACTCTTTCTTTTTGGAAATTATTATGAGAGAAACATGTGATCCTCTTGACCTTTCGGTGTGTGACAACAATCCATGCAAAATCTTTCACAAGTTAGCGAAAAATTTCACTGCATTAACAAATTAGGTTTGGAAAGAGGAGAAAGGCATTTTCATCTCTAGTAGAAATTGTACTCATCACTTAATTCTCTATTAAATATTTTTATAATAATTGATTTTCCTTGCTGGTATTAAAACGTCAATAAAAAAAAATTGTTGAAACATAAATGTCACAACCAAATTTACATATTATCAATTATCCGACATGTATAAATATTTTTTAAAAAATTTAAAAGAAACCCGAATGGTAAAGATGAAGAAACTTTGAAATTTTTTTATTTTTTTTATTTTTAATAGCAAAATGACTCAATGGTTCCTATTGAAGATGGGCATGTGACATAGTAAGCTTGGAGCTCATCACGCATCAAAAAGCTGGCAAAAAGAGAAAATGTGGGTAGCCAGAAAAGGAAAAATTAAATGAAATGGTGCTCTGAACTCATTTATTTGCGGTGACTTAAGCATGTTATAGCCTCAGTATTTTTGCATTTTGTCTCTGGCGAAAGCGTGTTCTATAATAATATCATACAATTTAGGTAGCTCATTATACATTTCTCTTTGGCACTTCATAACTAGACTCAGTGTTCATCGTATATAAAATTTGTTTATTTATTCTGGTAGTATCAATCACTACTCATTGTATAAATCAGACAGTGTTATAATTTTTAGGTAGTAAATGGGTGTACCAATGAATTCAAAATAAAAAAAAGGACAATGCACGTACGTATTTTATTAGATATTGGCGTAACAACTTCTCAGTGTAGTAATTAGCATCAATGGAGATTGGTAGATGGAGTGATACTACAATATCTTTATTTTTTTTAAAAAAATTCCCTCTTTGTCATTTTTAGCTTTGATTTTCTTTTCACTAAAAAGATAATTATTAAACGAAAAATACTGAATTTATCTTCTAAGTCATAGATATAATTCTCTTTTACATCATAACATTTTCAAAAGTTTAATAATGTTAAAAATTTTACCTTGTTGATAAACAGTAAATGAGTTTATATACATGTATATGTATGTGTGTGTAGAAATATTTTAATTCAAAATTTTAAAGTACGGGAAAATTTGAAAGAAAAACACATAAATTGTGCAATTTAAACATTTTAAGTTTTAAGTCTGTTACATATTACGGTTTTAAAATTTTCTGAGACTTTTCCTGCATTTTAATATCCCAGAGCAAAAAGCTATACATGTTGCATGATGTACTTTCCAGAGAAGTTCTGAATTACATGTCCATTTTTAGCTATCAAGAAATTCACAAAAATCCTAGTAACTAGAAAGTACTTCAATTTAAAAGAATGTTTTATGAAAGCACTTACATACATATAATGTATATATTACGATTATTAATATTCATTTTTTATGGCTAACACAGTGGTTTTTCCAATATTCAATATTCATACATGATAAAAAAAAACTAGCAAAAAGAGAAAACATTTGTGTAGCTTAATAATAATAATAATAATAATAATAATAATAATAATAATAATAATAATAATAATAATAATAATAAAAATAATAAAAATAGAACCTCCTCTTGTAAATCTTTTGAAAAGATTTCTACTTTCTCGAAGAACATTTTTATTTTATTGAAGTTTAAATCAGAAGAGAACTTAAGATCCGGTTATTATTATCTATCACTTGTGGTGATTATCGTATTAAATAATATTTGTTCAAAGAGAAGATACAGATAAAAAAAAAAAAAAAAAACTTAACAAGTTAACGAGGCGTACGTGCATGGTGTTGTAAAACATATTTTATATGAGAGGTCCACAAGCTATCATCTTCGATACGTCTTGATGATAACATTGAACTTGTTAGGTTAATTTTATTTCTGTATCTTTGATGTGTTTTGATGACCCATTAACGTGTTAGGTTTCTCTCTTTTATCACGCAACATACAGAAAGCAGTTTAATTAACACGTTCACACTGAAAGCAAACCCTGGCTATCAATATTGGTTAACCCATTTAATTAAATAACCAAAAGGAAAAAAGTAAAAAAAAAATGAGGAATAATCTGCCTCGCCATATGTCTCTTCAAATTTCATGAATACATTTTATATATATGTCACTTCTGTTGATTTGTTTTATAATAAACCAAAACCCTACTTCAAATGAAACCCATCATCACATCACTTTCAGACTTTGCCATCGATTCTACCTAACATTGCATGGCTGGCATGTGAAGTAAGAGCCACCTCCTCTGGTTATGATCCTCATGAATTGCCTCTTTTTCTTTGCAAGAAAATTAATTATGAATAAAAATGCCAAGGGACCACAAGTAGCAAATTCTTAAACCTTAGTTAAATCATAAATATTAATATTAGGAACCTAATTTCACAAAGCATTTGTTTAGTTGAGTAATTTTTTGGTTTTATTCCTGAGGTTAAGGGTTTCATTTTTTTTCATAGTGAAAATTGACTTTCTTCTAAGTGTTTGGAAACAAACCCAATCGATTCTAAGATATAAAACTAAAATGTTCTGGGTAATTAAAAAGAAAGAAAAAAATCACATTCAATATTTTCACAAAAAGCTGAGACACTTGGCAGGCACTTTCTAATAAGCATAGGGTGAGGAAGAGTCCGACAGTTCATAAATTTTCAGCCAAGAGTCTTACAATAATCGTAAATTAAAATATTGCCATCGATTACTATGTGATCCCACTGCTTTGAATGCAAACTTAAATTCTGTCTAATCTCAACATCAATTCATTTAGTGTACACTCCCTGCTATACGCTTGGGGAAATGAAAATTCAGCCAAACATTATTATTATGATATTATTATATAATGTTTTAAAAAAGCAAATCAACGTCTCTGCCATAACTTTTGAAAATGAAATGAGCCAAGTCCACCGCATTTATTGTGTGAGCTTTATTGCCTTCAAATTAGGCTAAATATTTATGGGCCACCTCTGGGATGATGATATCATAATTGATGCCAATTTTGTCGTCTAGTTGATGCATAAGGTCATAATTTTTTTTTTGAGAACCTAATTAACCTTTGACAAACAAATATCATTAGAACTGTCAATTAGGAATGGCGTATACCTAGCTATCCATCTATGTAAAAATTCATAATTATCTATAATCGACATATAAATTTATAATTATTCATAATCAATATATTTATATTCATATTTAATTTGAAATATTAGATCTAGATATAAATTTTATCCATTTGTATATGAATATTCATGAATGTCTATGAATATTAAATATGTAATGATACAGTTATAAACTCTTGTATAAACTTATTTTATATAAACTGATGTGACATGATAAGATTGGTTGAATTAAATATCACTTCGCCCACATAATTTATTTTTATTAATTTATATTTTTATTCAACTAATTAATTAATGCCATGTCAGTTTGTACAAAATAAGTTTGTACAAAAAATTGTGATTGTATCATTACTCATATTAAATATGTATTTTTAAGTTAAAAAATAATATAACCGATTAATAATTATATTTTTAAACAAATTAATAATATATTACATTGTGAAATTTCTGATTTACATTTATTTATATTTCCTAAAATCATTAGTTTTAAAAGCTCACTAAAACTTATTTAATAAAAATATAATAATAAAACATCAGAGTTACTGCTCCGTGATGGTGGCGAAAATACCACCCAAAAGGATGATGGCAACTCAATGTCATCGATTAATTGTGATGGTGGTGGTGAGTTGCACCGCCGCCTTATTCATATTCTGCGCACAGCTTCCGATGAGTTTGATAGTCATCTCACTAATGCTTTAGGAATGCAGTGTGAGAAAATTCCGACGTCCGGTAAAATTGAATAGAAACAAGCAAAATGCTTTTAGTAAGTTTTGTGCCCCCCCTCAATTAAAATATTTTTCTATGTTTTTGTTGCGAAGGTATATTTAAGAATATATGTTTTTGTTTAGGATTTTTTTGTATTTATTCATTTTTAATCCAAATTTGCCGGAAAATAAATTGGATATTGGATATCCCTCTAATGTCTATATTCATCTAATGTCTATTTGGATATATTAAGAAACACGTACATCTATAAATATTTTGAATAGGTATTATTTAGTCCAATTGAACTGAATATATAAATATCTCATTTGAATGGACCAATTTGCCATTCCTACCGTCAATAATGATGCAAGCTCTGAATAGAAAAAAAAATTTTTGATAAATGTGTCATAAATGTATAATTAATGCCATTAATTTCTTCTTTGAAGAGAGAAAAAATGTAGCCTAAACTTTGTTTGACTCACAGGCAAAGCTAGAGTGTATTTTGTGGTGTGCTGAATGATTAACATTAATCTTAATTAGTTCAACCATTTAGCAAAGTTTAAACAAAAAAAATTCATTCTTATTCCGCAATAAAAACTTACCTTTAAACCAAATTGTATTTTTCTTTTTTTTTTCCATCTTAGATATTTGAATTAGTACACTTAATAATCTACCAAAAATTTGTGCTGTTTTCTTTGAGGGAAAAAAGCACATGACGAATTAAAAACACAAAGAAAGATTTCCAGTAACTGCTGGTACAAAATTGTCAAGAACAAGAAGTTGCAGTAATTGGACTTTTCAAGATATTTTCAAAGGCCCAAAAAATGTCCACATCAAGGTTCATGTGGGTGGCCCATGGAGGCTATTAAATGCGCCCACCAGGCCCATCAGACGACAGCATTGTCACACTTCCACTACAGGAAACATAGCAATTTACTTTGGCTTCACTCCCTTGCAACGATTGTATTCTTGGAATTATCCATTATACATATGAAAATTGAAAAAATTTTTTAATGCAAACTTTAAACTTTAATTAAAAAAATTAAAATTAAAGGAGCAGGACCCCAGGACGACAGAAACGACAAAAGACTGTAGTGTTATTTGTTGCCCTGGTGTCAACCTGTGTCAGTTGAAATATCATTGCTATTTTAATTAAGTGGGGAAAAATTGTATATAATGAATATGGGGTTTTATGAGAATAAAAGAAGAAATGGGCACAAGTCTTATTGGTAGCTTCCAAGTTACCACT
The DNA here is from genome assembly GCA_029633175.1 of Citrus glauca. NCBI lineage: Eukaryota > Viridiplantae > Streptophyta > Magnoliopsida > Sapindales > Rutaceae > Citrus > Citrus glauca. The sequence goes on along the minus strand of JAQOOD010000004.1, from coordinate 24,018,848 downwards.
AAAACAAGACCAAACACAAAATAGGTCATCATAATATTTTGTTTGTAGGCCTGCTTAGTTGCTTCCCATGGACAGAATAAAGTTACATGTGCTTTTATTTGCACATGTGATGAGATAAATTGATGTCTATTTTGTGTTCAAGGAGATATGGTTTGAGTGCAACTACTTAGAAGAAGAATATAGTATAACCGAGTTTCAATTCCCACAAAGGCATATATGATTAGGAATTCTAACATTAATAATAGATCAGAAAAAAAGTGAAACATCTTGATCAATGAAAGAAAAAAAGATACAAACACAACCCATATTTAGGAACTATCGCATCCCCACAGAAAGATTATGCTACTGAAAGATCATTTCGGATTTTGTATGCCTACAAAAAGATTCATTTTCGTTTACAATCGGTAAGCAAATACCGTGACTTAGAGACAACGGCTCCATATCGACATTGACAGATAAATTTACAAATGATACAACAGAAAAATGACATTGTAATCCTCCTAAAGCAAGACCTCCAAATCTTAGACCTTGGAAAGTAAAAAAAAAAATCAAATAATTAATGAAAAAAGGAAAGCCTGGACTACTTGGAAAGCGCAAAATCTCGTGAAAACTTCTGTTACTGGCTGCAATTAATCTGAGTTCGTGTGCCTCAATATCAAAATGACACCTGCTGAAGTAAACAAATGAGTTAATGACCCAGGAAAACTGACTGTTTTTATTCAAAAAGAATATTTAAATTAGAAACCTACTGAAAGATGATGGTTTCTTCTGTTCTAAGATGAAAACAAGCCAATTCCGTCCAAGGCTTGATGATCCACAGTGAAGTCACACTATCTTTGTTGCATATTTTGGACCTCTTTATATATGGAACGGAAAAGAACAGTGGGAATATACCTCTCACCGAAGCTTGGAAATATAGCCTGTAAGTTTATAACCATAAAAAAGCAAGTCAGAAAAGCAGAATCTGGTAGATAATGATATCAAGATAAGTGCGTCAAGTTTGGGGCTTATGGTGAGAAAAATATTTTCCATTCTAGGCAAATTTCCAACAAAATTCTAGATATGCATAAAAAGCTTGTCTTAGCTTTGATTCTTGCAGATTTTGTATGCATGTGCATGCATGTGAGTGAAGAATAGGAATAGCTCCTTTAGTGGGGCATTTAGACATCCAATTGGAATCAACAAAGAATGCGACAATCTACAAATGATCTGAAAAATCCACCTTCTGTTCTTCATGGACCTTTAAAAAAAGGATGATATGTTTGCCTTCACAAGAAGCAAACGAAGCAAAGGCAAATAATCAATATAAGTCACTATTCAAGGCCACTTTTAGACACACAAATTGTTTGCTGAGTATGGCTGAAGACCTCCATAGCACAGAGGCCTTTTTATGATGCCTCAAATCAACTTTATGAGCTTGATGTTTGTGTATTCTACCCAATAATATAAGTTTGCATCACATACTATATATGCTGCTCACCAACCAAGCAAATATATTCTCATAAAAACTTCAAAACAATTTGCTTTATGCTTTTGACCAGTAAAACAGTAGTGTACATACAAATTAAAAACAAAATTCCTCACCGCAATGAGTTTTCCAGAATTCTCAGGCCTTCTTGCTAAGCTGATTGCCGCAGCAGCAGCAGCTCCTGATGAAATGCCAACCTAAAAGCAGCATGGAAAAATAAATTAGCACTATTAGCTCTTAAAACGAGAGATATTGTGCTCTACAAGCAACATAGATATAGCTGATAAAAAAGGTGCAAAAAGGGAGAGGAATTCAGAAGGTGGAAGGATTATTTGAGGTTCACACCCAGATAAGGAGTTTTCTACACTGGAAAAGGCAATGTAACGGTGAAACATTTGTTCAGCTTAAATGGGAAAAGAACGGGTTTCAAAAACCTTTCAGGTGGAAAAAAAATTGAAAGATTTTATTAGTTCTGTAAGCGAAAACTTCCAGCTGAAGGTTAGTCATGGCCGAACTAAAAGGGGCAGCTATAGAGGCTTTAACATCATGTGAACGATACTAGCACATTACCAGCAAACCTTCCTCCAATGCTAATCTCCTTGCCATGTTAACAGCTTCATCATTGGTAACCTGCACTTTTTAGGTCAATAAATCTAACATTAGAAGTTCATCGAAACGACATCCAGCATGTGAAGAAACAAACTAAGAAACCTAATAAGCAATTTCTATATGAATGCATTATTCTTTGAGCCAATCCAAATCAAATACAATATGAATTCAAAAGCTCAGCCCAAAGGAGGACTTGATAATAGGGTGCATCACCTAGTGGAAAATGATAAACCATAAAACAGTCATTCTCATCTCAGTCAATCATTGTATTATATAAAACACTGTATATTTAGAATTCTTCAATTCATATCTACTACTGAGATTTTGATACATAAAACTACTGTCTAAGACCAAGAAACTAAATCCCTTGCATATTATTCCTTCCCAACAAGAATTCCTAGTCCATAGGACCACATAATGGAAAACTATATTACTTAATAGGGTAATACAAATCCCTGCAGGAAGAAATATAACAAGGACCAAAAAGTTACACTCTTATAGGGATAAATACTTCCAAATATGTGACAGATTCAAGCTTTTGATGTGTAAATTGTCATCAATCAGACCAATTAAAGCTTGGCAGTATACTCATAACTACTCACAAGGGACTCAAAGAAATAAACTGATTAAACCTCAACAATTTCAAGCATGAAAGTAGATCTGTAAGGAATAATAAAAATCTGGAACCCAGAAGATTAATAAAACAATATGCAAACATTAAAAAGTATTTTCTTTAAATAAGCAAAGTGAAAAGAAGTGGAAGAATTTTTCTTTACCTTGATAACCTCATCAAGCAATTGCACATCTAAGATGCTAGGCACATAACCTGTATGGAGGTATTACAGCTGTAAGCAGGAATGACGGCTAGAAAAAATTCACAAAAATTAAAGTGAAGATAAAATGCTTTTACCTGCATTTTCTCCAGATATTACACTCCTTTCTGCAGGTTCAACGCCGACTACCTAATTAGACAAAATAAGAAAAATTAGGAAATCATACCCTGTCATCCAAAAGGTACATAACACCGACAAGATGCCACAATGAAACTCATACATTGCCACTCAGCAGATTCATATAATGCCTGCCCTATGTACATTTCTTCAAGGAAATGAAGTTAAACACTCAAATTTCACTTAAAACTACCTTATACCTTCTACTGATACAGTTGAGACAGTTGTAAAGCAAACTTCGACTCTGAAAAGTAATATTGAAATCTTATAGATTATGAGCCTGTTCCCTATCATTCCACCATATCAGAATTCAGATCTTACCATAGAAATCTATAACTTAACTTTAGAATACATAAGAGACAAACTGCACAAAACTTATCATAACATTGAAAAGATAAGTGTTCAAGTTCTTCACCATAGTAATATCCTTGCCTTAATTTCTTTATTCATCATTTTCAAGAAGCGGCCAGTGCCTGTAATGGTACCACCAGTACCAATTGCAGCAACAAATATGTCAACACAACCCAGAGTATCCTCCCATATTTCCGGTCCAGTAGAGTCAAAGTGAATCTGAAATTCATGGGAATCAATCTTGATGAATGCAACTATAGAAAAAAACAAACACCATTATTAAATTAAGTAATTCGGAGAAAACATAAATAACCTTTAGATTAGCCATATTATCAAACTGTTGAAACATGTAGGTATTTGGAGTGTTCAGAATGATTTCTTCAGCTTTATCAAGGGCTCCTCTCAGACCTTTCTCTGGGTCTGTCAGAATAATTTCAGCTCCAAATGCACGTAAAAGGATTCTTCTTTCAAGATTTATTGATGCAGGCATGGTGACTATAAGTTTGTATCCCTTTGCTGCCGCAACAAAAGCAATTCCAAGTCCTGTATTTCCAGTAGTTGGTTCGACTAACACAGTCTGCAAAATGCAAGAAAAAATTGCATACCATGCGTTGAACATGATCAAAACTAAGACGCCACTTTCATAACAATACATCTAAGCCTAAAAGTTTAGAAAAGAAAAGGTAGTTAGGAGATAAAAATATCTCAATGTGCATTTTCAAAATGGTTATGCTAAATATTAGTTGATTACCTTCCCAGGAGTGATATCTCCACTTTCTTCAGCATCAGTTATCATACTATAACCAATTCTGAGGTATCAAATATTTACGAATAGAAGAGTCAGTAATTACACATCATTAGTGCACATGCACAACCTTATAAGATACTACAAAATAGATATTGTAACTTATCATTTACCATCACAAACAAATACCCCACATACTGAACGATAGTGGGTTGAAGTAAACATTGAATGCTTCCAGAATCCAAGGCAATCAGGCAAAATGTAAAGAATGTTACCTGTCCTTAACACTACGGCAAGGTTCCATAGATTCAAGCTTAGCGGCAACATTCGCGACACAACCTTCTGTAACTTTGTTGAGATACACCATTGGTGTCCTCCCAATCAACTATATATCAATTTTGTCAACAGCTGCTCATATCAGTAAAGATTTTAAAAACATGCCAAGTATTTTGCATTTTCAAAGAAGTAGATTGGTGACATAATACAGGGGCAAAAGGATAAAAGCAGAACCTGGGTTACGTCCTCGGCGATGTTGACACCGTGGAAGTCATTTCCTTCTTCTTTTTCAATTTCTCTGGTGCTAGTGGCGTAAAGCGAGGAAGAAGAAGAAGCAGCAGCACCAGCTTTGGCGGAGGTAACAATGGGTAAAATTCTTCTTCTGGTAGCAAGCGCGCCGTTTATTGATGATAAGCTTGAAGTTTTGAAGCGTGCGAAACGGTGACGTTTTTGAGATGTTATGTTCAAGGGATGAGGAGGGAGAAGCTGAAGCTGAAGCGAAGATAAAGCCATTTTGGTGTTTTTGGGTAATGTGAGGTTTTGGGGAGGTTTTAGATAAATGGGCAGTTAAAATTATAAAAAGGGAAAATTGAGGTGCTTTTTGTAATTGAAGACAAGTTATACGACCAAAAGTTTGCCTAACTTTTAAGGGTGCCTTTGTTACAATACCCTCTTCTTTTTTTTTTTTAATTTTCAAACGGTAAATTATGCTAAAATCAAATTCAGCCACACAAAATAAAACTTACGGTAGCCCAAAAGTAGCTAAAAAATAATATAACTTACAGTAACTAAAAAATAATTATCCAATATTAAAAAATAATAGCATATAAAACAAATGAAAAGTCACGAATAATTATTTTTAGATTTGCTTAAGTTACTTAACAAGATCCTCAAATTCGACATATAGATTAGGTCATTTATTTGAATTTAAGAGTATTGATAATTTAATTTTCCTCCACACAGTTTATATATTTTGTTTTAACAGTCCACTTAAAGCAGGCAAATCATTATTATAAACTCAGAAAGTAAAAAAAAAAAATGAAAGAATGAACCAATATGATCATTAAATATCTTTATTCATACATGATCTTCTCCCCCTCTTTGTACAATGGAGTGTTGGCATTGCAGTTTCAGTCTCAAAAATCTGCAGCAAAAACACTTTGCAATTCTCACCTTTGTAATGCAGCAAAAATCCTATTGCTGTATTTCGCATCAAAATGTTTTGAAACTGCCATGCTATAAAGAATGCGAACTTTTTCTTTCACCAAAAAATTGGTTGTGATGGTATCAATTTTAATCCTTCCTCTTTCCCAGTAACAGTCCGAGAGAATCGCCTAGACTTGTGAATGTTCCTTCTCATGGCAGGAACTTTTCGAGCCACAGCCTGCCATATCATTTGAACAGCATCACCTTCCTTGGAAGGGAACTGAAACTCAAAGAATCTCTGAACCTCTTTCAACCTGTCTCTCATGTGAGTCCATTCATCCTTTTTGATATTCCTGACTAGGTTTATTAGAAAATTTCCCTTCACAGCATCTGATGTGCGTACAAATATGCAGAACTTGGAGTAGTCAAGAATATCTTCATAAGGGAGCTCAATTTCATCACTGATGACGACAGGTACGCAATGGCTAGCTATAGCATCAAAGAGGCGGTTTGATGATGGGGTGTCACCTGCAATGTTGAGGCAGAATTTCGAAGAGTGCATTCCCTGGCTAGCTTGGTGGATTCCATTCTTTTGAACACTTCCAAATGAGAAATGCACATCTTTTTCATCTTTTAAAAGGTAAAATAACTCTTGTCGTACAGAGCCACCCTGAATTTGAGGAACAAAAGAAGAATATAAGCAACTACAGTGATATTAGATATATAAAAGAAACAAGGACACCTAAAGGAAAAAAAAAAAAATCATGAGAGCAAAGCAGGTCTAGGTGAGACTATCTGGACAATGTTTAACAAGATCAAAATGTTATGAAAATCTTTTGAGACAAATTAATTTGGAGATATTTATTAAAAAATGCCATCAGGTACACCCTTTCTTCACCAGCAAGAAAATCCATAATTACACACAAGTCCATATAATTATACATAAAATATATGGAGAGATAGAAAATACAGATATTCAGAAAGTTAAAGAATGCAAGATCATGCCATTTAGAGAAGTGGTTACAAAACCAAGAACAACTTTTTTGACTAAGATTTCCATAGACATCCTGATTTTCAATCAGATCCACGTTAAAGTTCAAGATGAAAGATGCTTGTTAAAAATAATTCAAAAACAAATCTCATAAATATTCCATTTGAAATCTTATCCACAAAGTTCTCCATTACATAATGAATCAGTGTCTTGCACAAGAAAAATTTATGTGGACTTTCCCAAGACTTGCTACAAATCAGAAGATATACATCATCTTTTTTACAAGAGCCTGCACACAGGATGGTACGTGGTATGGGAAGTCTTGGCAGCAACTATAATGCATTAATTACAGTTCTTCAAAAAAAGTATGCATGGCCAAAAGACAATGTAAGATTGTCTGTGGTAGCATACACAAAACATAGCAAACTTTAGGAAGTGAACAAATATATGCAAGGGCTAACATGGAGATCCACTTTCCTGAAAAAGATTCTATAATCACAATTAAAAATTATCATAATTAGTTGATTTGATGACTCTCAATTCAGATTATATAGAAAAAAAGTGGAAGGGCAGCAGAAAACTTTTCACTTTTCATCGTTCATTAATTAATCATTCATGGGTAAAAAAAAAATTAATAGTAATAATAATAAGAAAAGATGAGATATTAGACACAAGTACAGACAAATGAAAGGACTTTCGAAAACCACATAGCATCATAGTTTAATACTACGAGGTAACGTGTTTAAAGAAGAAATTTGAGGATAATTAAACACTTATATTTCCACCTTGAAATCTATTGCAAACAAGCAACAACAGAAAAAGGAAGAGCACTTACATCTTTTCGATATATGGCTCCTTGGAAGTACAGCAAAATTGGACGACTGTCAAATTCAGATGTATCATTGACATAGGATTTGACCATATGTTTGTACGGTGCAATAACATCTTTATCAACATTGGCAATGTGAGGAGGGTACCTCCCAAAATCCGCAAGTATGAACATTGCTGGCCACAGCTTCGTCCTAGCATCTAGCATACTATTGGGATGGTGAGCCACGATTAAATGGTCTCTTCCACCAGACCTCTTCCACTCTTCTTGACTTGTCACAAATCTCACCACCTTCTCTTGCAACACTTTGTTGTTGATCTTATTTTGTTGTGGACTCTTTTTGGAATACTTGTTATAGCTCAATGATGAAAAGAATGGTACAAATATAATATCGGCTTCACTAGAGTTGTGCACTCTTATTGCACCACAAGCACTTGGGTTGTCAGGAAGCTCCGAAGCAAGGAGATCTAGAGTAAGCCAATACTCTATGCTGTGTTGCAAGTTCAAACCACCAGGATAGTGTGGTATTCTTGTTCTAATATCAGGCCAAACACCACCCCCTTGTGATTTCCAATCTAAAAGCTCAAAGTGAAACTGAGGAGGTAAATCATACATATAAACCTTAAGAACTCCTTTTTTTTTTTTATTGCACTTTATATCTTTTTTCTTTTGGGGTAACTCTTCTTCTTGCACACTATTCTTAACATGATCTAGACTCTTAGGCTTTGATTCTTTTGAACTACCGTTATCAATTACGGAAGGGGGTGCGGAATTGGACAACAAACTATGGTCAACGAAATGAGGACTGCCGGTAGAACGCAATACAAAGAACCAAGATAAGGAGAACAAAATTGACGTGATTGCGAGCAAGAAAAACAAAAAATTTCGAGAAATAAAGCCAATAGAAGACGCATTCCTCTCACCCATTGCAATACGCTAATCCAAGAAAATCAGCAATGCTTTCAAACAACAGCCATTTCAACTCAAGATCAATTGAAACTGATATGATTCTAACAAGATACTCTTGAATGCAAATTTTCCAATAAAAGCTGCAATCTTTTGCAGAAATGACAAGTAACCAGAAGGTCAAACGAGCTTTGGTCTAATACTAAACAATGAAAGAACCCCATCACTGCACAAACAGATATCAAATGATTCCTCATTCACCGATTCTCACTCCGCATTGCAAACGACAAGTGAAAAGAAACCAAACCCAGATGAAATCTAATCCAATCTCACCAAACCACAACAAAAATGCCAATAAAAGCAAGAAAACCAATCAAGAAAGAGAAAAAAAACAAAATGGAAGTTGATGTTTAGTTTCGTGCCGCAAAGCTTGCTCAGACTTCGTACCGTAAGGGAAAACCAAGAGGGGAACGCACCAAACAAAAACAAAACTGTTGTTGTTGATGTAAACTGTGTTTCAGTAGTTTAGTTTTCTTGCTTGGTGTCTCTTCTCTTGTGGGCAAAGACTTTCCAGTAGCGTGGGAATAGGGTCTCTCTGTTGAAGCGGCCTTTAGTTCTCCACTGACTTCTTCTCGCAGCTGGCTGGCCTTATTTTAAAAAGCAAAAAAAAAAAATATTAATTCGGTATCAGTTAAATAATTAAATAGTAGTACTTTTTAGTAATAACTCGAATCATAATTATGAAGAAAAAAAGATATATAATAGCCTTCGTTATTATATATTTAAATACTAAAATTAAAGTGTTATTAAATGCAAACTATTTTAAATTAGTGAATTCAACTCTTGCCTTGAATATAAGGTAACTCATCCACCTTCATACTTTAGCACTTCTTCATTTATCCAATAATATGTCAAAAAATTAATAAAGATAAATACGTCTAAATTTCCCTAGGTAGGAATTTGGTGAGTAACTGAAATTTAGGGGTCCACTTGAGTTGTGGTGGAGATAGCACAAAAAGTTGGCCAAGGACATATATTTTGAAATATTTGCTTTGGCTACAATAATTGAATTAGGTCAACTAACTAATACATTAGATTATTAATATTGGGGAAAACGAAATCATATATAGAAAATAATTATATATAACCAGATTTGTGATTAGCAAATGATTAGGTTTCCTTGTTCTAATCACAGTTTAAAACCAGGGCAGGTGAATCTGGAGCCGAACCCCACTGCTCAAGTTTTGTATTTCCCATGTCCTCATCATCATAAAATAAAAAAAGAAAAAATTCAATCCAATTATTTCTCCACAAGTTAACTGAGTCTTGATTTAAAATTTTAAATAATCCTGGTAGTTTGTGCAATATTTTGAAATGTTCAGCGGCAACTAGCATGAACATCTCTGGTGACCATTTATAATTTTATAAAGAATACCCAGATCTAGATACAATACAACCCACTATGCTATAAGTGTAAATACCCAAATGCTTTATTATTATCGCATAATTGCATCAGTACGAGTCTTTATTTTGTTTTTTTGTTTTAAAGTATTGTTGTTTCCTAAGCAAATATCTAGCAAGATCCTGCATCTTGGGTGGGACTTGGTAGCATGATTCATGAATATACTATTCCCAACTAGAGTTTAAATTTCGAACCAACTTTCTTTAAATCTTTTAAAATGGAAATAATTTTTCATTTAGGGATCTGCTGTCACGTTCCTGACAGTGACTCAATATTTTAATATGGTTAGCTCACCAACACCTGCTTCCTCAAAGTAAACAGATCAACATTTACGCATTCAGTGGTTCTTATCTTTTCGGACCAAAATGATACACAATTGAAGGATTATGCACTTACGTTGGCATGTATCATCAAAAACCCATTTTCAAAACAGACTCACCCGAAACCTTTTTATATTTGAACCTTACCATATTTAGAGACTTAAAATTTAAGTGAAGACAATCTTTTTAATTAAATATCTCTTGAATATTTAAAAGAGTTAAAAAATCTAAACAGTAATGTCACAACAAATATTTAAGAGGATTAAAAAAAAAATTATTCAACCGGTATGTATTTACCAAATATTATCACTGGCGTGCCTTCATAATTAAGCTACAGGCACCGCTCAATGCTCTCATTCAAGTTTGATTTTCAATGAGAAGAAAAGGAATGAAAAAAAATCTATTGAAACTTCCTACGTTAACTCTGTAATGGGGAACTCTAAATATTTAATTTCAAAATTAGCCGAGTTTACTTCTAGATATTTAGACAGAAATCTACCTTCCTAAAACACATGGAGAACTCGAAACATTGCTCGTATAAGTGAAAGCGAGGTGGTTTACCACCAAGCCCTTCAGCAGTTACATCCACATATATCTTTAGAACACACGTTTGCAAGACTTGGTACTGAATTATAAATGCGCACAGCAATCAACTCTAGAGTTATAAGGTCATCAAAGTATTATCCTGCCATCAACAAATTTTCAAGTATCAATGGTGCAATAATTGGTAATGGCTATCAGGGCCAATCTTGCCCTGATTTAGGTTATTGTAACCTATTTTCTACAGTTTCCAAGCTACAGCACTACAAATCCCTAATTTGAAAAACCTCATGGAGATTTGTTTTTATAGGTTAAAGCAAAAGATCAAAAATCCATGCTCCAATTTCATCAGCTTCTTTAGTCACAGGAGAAGCAAAATACAGCTTAAAAGAGATGTAAAAAAGGTTCTTTATGTGGACCGAATAGGAGTGACGAATATCAGTCCAAATAATTGGACAACCTTATGGAAGTGATTAGAACTGGAACAGCATTTCTGAAGTATATCCAAGTGCCTCGAGGTGAGCAGCCATGGCCTTGTTCATTGGTGGTGGACCACATCTCAGAATCTGCAAATGCCACAATAACAGTCACAGCTACATTTTTTTTTGGGGGGGGGGGGTGGGGGTTGGGGGGAACTCAAGATCCTTTTGCTTCTGGTCAGCCGAAATTAGATAAGGCATGATAATACACACGTCCACATAGATTTCAGATAAATATTCAACATGAGAATGATGAGCTGGAATATTCAATCAGCGTCCAACAAAAGAAACGATGCTTACATGCCATCCAAACATGTTAAAGAAACACAAAGCAAAGAATTTGGGTGTTAACCTGAATATCAGAAGCAGGTGCGGGACAATGGGTTTGAATCATTTCCTTTGAGACAAAGCCAACGCCACCATTCCACGATTCAGGAGGCTGATGAAGTAAAACAATGATAACAAACAACAGTTTTCAAAAAAATATCATATCCAATCAAAATCAATCACAACATACTTTTAGGTGGGTTTGCATACTGTAACTTTAAAGATTTAGCTATTGCTAGACTGATAACTTAGAAATTTTAGTGCAACCTAGCCAAATTTTAGTCTCATAAGTTAGCTTTAGTTCGACCTATCTGCATCATTGGGTTAGGATTGCAACCAAACATGAAAATGTGTTGAAGGTAAGAGTTTCTTAAGAAACGCAACTGACCTGATTCAACACATAGTAGATTGTGAATTGATCAGGGTACTTCGCCGCAAATAAATCCAATTCTTCCTGCAAATACATCATATGATTTGATTATGATATGGTCTTGGTAGTTAAAAAAAAACTTCAAATCTTCACATATTACACATTCGGCCTTCTCAACTCCATTTCCATACCAATTATCTCAAATAACATCATCCTTGGCCATTTAAACCCACAATGATGACTGTAATCACATTCAACATATGATATGAAAAAAGATGGCAACTGTGGAGATTTACACAAGGAACTATTATAAAACAAAGAAATATTTATATATCAAATACAACCACTGAGAAGAAGATGTTACTTTGAAAATTCAACCAAGTTCTTTCTTGCAATGCTCGAGGAGCATTTCTAAAACCTCTAAAAGGTTCGAGATCACAAGCCTAGGCTCTTTGCAGGAAACTGATGCAATGGGTTTAGGTAGGTCTTTACTAGCTACAATGGGCTTTGACAAAGAAAATAACATGAAAAAAAAAGAGAAAAAATGAGAAACCCACTGAAAGAAAATTCTCATGTAAAAGATTTAAAATTTAAACACCACAAACAGGTACTGAGTGGCAGAAGGGGCTGCACATGTGAGATGTGACTAAGGGGAAAAATGAAAGGAGTAATGTAATCCCTGGGGCCAAAATTGACATGTATTAGCATAGAAGTGGGTATATATATACATATATATTCAGCTCATTTGCCTCAAATTTCCAGAGGATCAATTCCTATTTTCTGTTTACTCCTTTATTAATTAATTGGGGAAATATTACTCTCCTGATTTTGCAATTATTGCTTGGTGACCAATTAAAATATGCACCAATCCTATAGTTCCCAGCATGCATACAGCTACAAACAGGTCTGTGTGATAGTCTATCGGGGATAAATGGACCATATCTATGTGGAGTTTTGTTTTCAAGTACTTCAATAAAGCAACTATAACAATAAATAATAGTGCAATAGAAATGCAGATAACCTTTAAAAGAATGTCCTCATATGTAACATTGGCATAAATGAGGTGCACCTTTGTCTTGTCATTTGGGTTCTCTAATATGGCTCTAGTAACCTGAAAGGAAAGAAGCAGCGGAATAAATGAACACCAATGTCAGATGGATGATAATACCCAACAACTATTAGAAGCCAAGATCCTTAAAAAGGGCCAACATTGTTTCTTAGCAACCTACTTGGAACATTGGAGTGATGCCAGAACCTCCTGCAGTCATCCCAAATGCTCTGACCTGGCCAGGTTGATACCTGAATCGACCCTGGTAGCAATAATTTTCCAAGATCAGCAGTCGAAATGAGAGATTTTTCAAAGAATTGTTATGAATCGTACATGAATGACAATTATCCACAGACAAAAAAATTGCGAATAAGTAATGATTATCCCCAACTTACAAAACAAACATATTCCACATGAGCTGAAATGAAAGTTTGCTCCTGAGCATACCTCTAATTGATTTTCCACAAGAAGCAAATTATACTATGACATTGATTGGGCTTTAATACGTGAAAAACAATTTTCTATGATTAGATAAATTATGATATTAGATAAATTATGATATGAGATTACCTCAAATCCAAAAAATGGAAACAGGATTCAAATTTTAATTTTTGACGTTACTTGGTATGGATGTACAGAAAACATATGTTCCTTTGTAATTGAAACATTATGACAATTTTGTTAGGAAAAATAATATGTACTTACAGAACAATATATACATTTTTTTTTGGGCGGGGGTGGTGAAGCAGCATTATGACCTTGCCATCTAAGCACCATTAAATAGACAAGTACATTAATCATTCAATTCATTAAGAGAAAAAACTGAGATAGTCTCAACTGCTATGGTAGAGAGTTCAATTAAATAGTTCATAAAAAATTATTAACTTTTGAGTTATATTGAATAACAAGAATGAACAATACACATCCATGCCCAATGATAACTTCTGTTGTTACTCGTTATGCACTTGAAATGGCTTGTTCTAAAACACACTATGATGTTTGCCACAGATTGCATTGAATTAACACTAATTGGAAGTGATAACAAACATGTGGCATGGTAAAGAATATTGAAAAACATACCATCTGAATGGGATCCAACAAAAATCATCTTAACAATCTCCTTTCTTTTAATGTCACAGACTAACGTGTTTTATTTTGGCAGGCCGCGGGGGGTTTGGGTTGTTGTGAAAGGGAATATAAATACTCAGGCAGCCAAAAGGAAAAATGTACCTTGGGTCCCTTCACGGCAAGATAATCACCAACACGCATCTCACGGAAATGGTGTGACATCCTTCCTTGGGGGTACATCTACTTACAAAAAATCCCAGAGAGCCAATAAAAAAGGGGCAAATATTGATAACAAAAATCATATACATAAAAAAATAAACCCAACAAAGTCAAGATACTAAGAGATAAGTCTTTATTTATACCTTAATAACCAATTCAAAATGACCAACATCAGAATCCAATGTGGTTGGGGTATATGGTTTAATAACCTCTTCACCCTGACTATCCTTGCCCCTGTTTCAGAATACAAGGAAGAATAACCAAAACTGTACTAAAGAAACATAAAACATTAGTGAACTTTCATTTTATCCATTAGAAGCATTTACAACCAATACAGTAATCCAAGCAATGACAACCTTTTGACAAGGAAAACAAGAAATAAGATGCATAGATCAAGAGCAACAGTTCAAATGAGATGTTGCCTAATTTCAACAAGAGGGAATGCAGAGGAGAATTCATTCAACAAACCTGCAACTTATATGTTGTCCAATTGGAAGACCCAAAACCGATGTAGGCGTTGGGAGTTCAAATGTGAACTTTGCCACATTATGGCTCAGCTGTAATCGCTTGACAAGCTTAAACTCCTTGAAATTCTCAGGATCTAAGGAAACTGCAGACACATATTATTGGTTTATACGAGTAACAGCACAGATAACAATTCTGATAAACCATAGAGAAAAGAAATTCACACAGAAGCAGGTTCCAATTTGCAACGAATAAACCCTATTGATACAATATTTCAAGAAGAACTGAAACATTACAAAGCATTCATGAATAAGGTTTGGCTTAATTGAGCTCAGAGTTGGGATTGCTATTGTAGCTTAGTTCTCATACACTTACCCAAGTTTGAGCTTCTTTGTAAGCCAATTTGCGATTATTAACTTAATCTAAAGTCATTTCAGTGTCAAAGTCAAATATAAACTAACCCATTGTCAAACAAAGATTAGTGATCATAATAAAGATTATCTATTCTTAGAAACAAACTAAATCTATAAGCCCTTTTTATTCTGCAAGTGCTTTCTAGAATCCGTGTAGTCGGATTGAGGCAATCTTTTGTTGAGCTTACAGTCAAAATTGTCAAATTCGGTTGACAAACATTTAAAAAACCAGCTATCATGAGAAAACCTATATCACACAGTGCATAAAGCATTGCTTTGCAGGTAACTCATATACGGAACTAATTAGCTTTATTTCCATGACCAAAATGATTTTCTTTGCATTGTGCAAAAACCCAACACAAAGGAACCATGAAGATGTAGCTAAAAATATAACTTCTTCAACAATACACACAGAGAGGGAGATTAGCAAATAAAAAGGATTAGCAATAGGATGGATCTCATATACTTGAGATCAAATCCAAGATTTCAAATTGTGTAGCATTTGGTTTCACAAAAATGCACAATTTCCATTTATCTCTACTCTTAACATTGATTGCATTCAAGTTACCATTATAGCATGATCTCTCCACCAACCGCTAAATACAAACAAACAATTTTAATCGCATATCAAAGATATTAAAGTCCCACATCCAAACATATATTATTTGAAAAATGTAACAAATTGAGTTAAAGGTCAAACCTTTGGGCTTCTTAGAGGAATAAAAGTAAGCAGCACCAACAGCAATGGCCAAAACAGCCACAGCTCCACCAACGAGAAGCTGAACATCTAAGTTCTGCAGATATTCCATATCCATGATGATACAGAAAAGCTCACCAATAGAAGAACTAAAAGCCTCGGATTTATCAATATATGTATATAAAGAATAAATTTTTAACTCAAAAATCAAAACAAGAAATGGAATCAGTAAATGGGTGGGAGAGAAAATAGTGTGTGGTTTATTCCATTTCTTGTCTTCTGGTGCTCTGTTTGTTGTGTGTTGGCTGGTGAGCTGCTATAATGGAGAATTTATTAAAGAAAGAAAATAGAAGAAAATGTTATTGGTTGGTAGGTGCAAACTTCAAACTGCGAAGATTTACAAATAATTCCCTTAATTTTTTTTTTCTTCTTAATTTTTTATGCTGATAAATTGAATATTGAGGGATTCGCTTTACCAACCAAGTTCTTGAAGTGAGGTTAATATGTCATCATACATGTAAATACTTCTGCATATTATTTAATTAATAAAGAGATTTTCTTTGGCTTTTTATTGATTAATGTTTGGTCAAAGATGTACGACCAAAAACAATTTTGCAACGAAAGCATGACTGAATGGCTGGAATAAAAAGTAGTAGATTTAATACATAATATTTTATTTCAGTCATGTACAAATTTTTTGAGTCAAGTGAGATGATGGCAATGGGAGGGGAGGGGAGGGATTAATTTTTGTGTACTCATCTTTGATTTTTGTGTATGTCTTTATTTTCTCAGGTTTTCGTTAAAATTATTTAAAATAATAATTATTATTTTTAAATAATAACAGAAAATTTTCACGGGTCATTTGTTTCTGAATAATTAATATATTTTTTTATTTTAAATTTTAAATTAATTATATTAAAATAAAAAAATTAAATAAAAGTAAAATAAAAATATATCTTAATATCTATTACAAAAGTCACATACATTAAATTAGTAAGTAACGCAGCATCGAGGGATACAAATTACATGAATAAATTAATAGTCTAATACAAAATTGTTGCAAATAAAATCAAATTTAGATTCAAAATTAACTTTTCAATGGTGGTGTGGGCACTTTATAAATGTGGATTATTTCTTTTACAACACAATAGTTAAGTCGAAATAAATCAAAAGTAAATATTATATTAGATTAAATATTAAAATTGTGATTTGCTGTAGGCAATTAAAATATTTAAAAATAAATAAAAAATAGATTTAAGTTTAAAATATTTAATGAATATTAAAATTAAAACAAAACTTTTGGGCTAATAGAATCTGTCCAGTCTTTTTAATGTCCTAAATAAAAATTTAGGACTTTAATTAGTTAATTAGGCCTAAAAGTTTAATAATATAAATATTTTGATACTTGTTATTTTTACCAATACTTATAATTTTATAATTCAAATTTTATAATTTATTTACTAGTAATTTTAAAAATTAAAATAGGGAAATGAATAGGGGAAGGGAATTCCACCTCATCCCTGTTCCTTCTTCGAATAAAAAATTGGATAAAAAAATTTCTCATCCCTTCTCCGAATAAGAAATTAGGTATAAAATTATCTTCATATTCTTTCCGAATAGGATAGATCCCTGTGGATATCCGTCCCCGAAGGGATTTTTGCCATCCCTAAGTGAGATGTACAATTATGAAAATTCTAAAATATATAATTATTTAATAGAAAGGGAGAAAATTTATCTTTTTTTCAAAAACATAATTATAAAATTTCACAAAACTCCCTGTAGATAACGCAATTTGAAGACAAACTGAATTCATTTTCATTAAATTGAAAGAAATCTTCCCCACATAAATGCACATACTTAAAAAAAAATGTCTTCACCGCCTTAGTAATGGGTGATTAATTTTGTTCTGAAATTTGTAAACAACCCAATGATTTAAATAATAAAAATTAATTATAATTTTATCGACTGAAATCAAAGAATTTTTTAATTTCTTTTATAAGCTTGGAGCTGAAGGCATAATATCGAATTTAAAATAGAAATAGAGTCCCTCCGTTTATTTTAATGCTGATTTGGAGATAAAATAGCCAACAGGGGCGGCGTTGAAAACGAAGATTAGGAGTCCAGTCACCAGTGGTGGGCCCAATCAGGGGTAGTTCGGTAAATTAACATATGCGAGTCTACCTACTACCGCCAGCGGTTTTAAGCCCGCACGTGGTTTTCAACCGTCAACTTACTTCTGTTCTGAGGTGCACGTGATGGCCAGTGCTGACTTCTTAGGTGCGCGGGATACGGTGCAATAATTTTGGAATTCTTAGATCACCATCACCACTCAAATTTTGACACGTCAAAAGGCTTAAAGTGTTTTTTCAATTAAGTAATGAGAATGATGGTATTTATTTATTAAAATATAAAGGAACAGAAATAAATTTTAAATAGGAACCACAAACTTATAAAATGAGAAATAAAATCTCATTTTAAAAAATAGGTAGAAATAAAAATAGAGAATAAATTGATATTTTTATTCATTTATCATTTTGATTTTCATCTATTCTTATTTGATTCTTAAAATGTAGACCAAAATATTGTGATTTGCAATGATTAGAAAAATAAAAAAATTATCAAATTTACAAATAATTCAAAAAAAACTACAAATAAACCCCACAAGTTTGTCATTCATCATGGTTTGTCCATACTATAATGATTCGTCAATTTGTTTATGAATTTGTACTATACTGATGAAATATATATAGGTGTGTTTAGTACTGTTTTTTAAATAGTATTTTTATTTTTGTTTTTGTTTTATAAACTAGAAATAATTCGTTTTTAGAGAAAATAAAAATACATTTGATTAATTTTTTCTAAAATGGTATTTGAAAATGAAAAAGTGAAAATGTATTTTGTTGTTTGTGTGAAAAAGTGAAGACAATGAATAAGAGTAAAAAAAAGTATTATAATAAAAAGTTTTAATAAATATTTTTATTTATTCTTTTGTAACTGTAAATTTTTATTTTATAAAAATGAGATAAATTAAAGTTTTTAAAAATTTCAAAAATAATACATTATCATTACAGAAAAAAATGATTAAACAAATAATAAAATTGTATCATAAAGTAAATATCGGTCATCGAGTCCACACGACAAGCTATATAAATTGTGGGAAAATCCTAAGGAGCGAGAGGAAAGAGAGAATGACAAGAGAAACAACATTCTCTCCTGCTGTTTCGCTTCTCGTTCCTCTCGCTACATAAAACATTAAAATAATAAAAGAATGATAAAAAAAGAATAAAGAAATACTGCTTTATCGCTTCGTGCAGAGGGAAATGTTAACAAACCTATCTCCAGCCCTCACTTTCCTCTCTCCCCCACGGCTTCCGGTGTGCCTCACCAGCTTCTCTCTCCCTCACGCTTCCAGAAGCTTCCTCACAGCTTCCGGCGTGCCTCATGCTTCCAGATCCCTCACGGTCCTTTCCCTAGCATTAGTAATCTTGATTACCTTTGCTTCGTACAAAAAGGGAAGGCTCTGCACTAGTAATTTTTTTTTCTGGACTAAAGTTCTTTAACGAAGAGGCTGCTGGCTAACTGTTCCTCCTCTTTCGAGGTATCTCATTTGTCTTTTATTTTTTTGTTGCTTTTGGGGAACAATGTCTTTGCTCTCACTGTTTGTCGCTCTTGTTTCATTTATTTTTTTGACACTTTTATTTTCTCGGTTTTGTTCTGTTTGGTTTAATATTTTTTGGTTATTCTGCGATTAATAAGTTATTTGATATTTTCTAGTTTGGATTTAATTTAAGAACTTTTGTCAGTTGGAGTTTTGGTATTTACATTTGAATGACTTGAAAATGCAAATGTGTTAGCCTTATGGGCAAGAATCAATTTTGATCAATGCTGATGAAATTGCAACAATTTTGAGGTTTATGTCAATTGTATGTATTTGCAAGGGCTGATTTTGTCATTTTTGTTCATTAGATAATTTACTGGTACTATCATTATTGATGGAAGTGGTTGAAATTTAAACTTGTACCCGTATATATATATATATATATATATATATATATATATATATATATATATATATTCAGAAGGAAGTCATCTTTGCGGGCATGATGGTTTATTGAACATTTGTTTGAAATTTTGGTTCATGTCAATTAGAATATAATGGTTTGTTTGTTCTTGTCATATGAAGTGGAAAAATATAATTGTTTGGTAAAAGAATATGTAGAATCAGATATCTTTGGATACGACAGCAATTTATAGGGAATAATTGCATGCTTGGTGTAATTTTTACTTTGTTTTTAACAATCGATTAATTGTATGGTTGCTGTAATTTTTGCTTTGCTCTGTTTTTAACTTCTAGGATTGTATGCCTGCTATTTTTTTATATTTTGGCAGTTTAAATAGTTTATGAATGACGATGTCATCTAGTACAAATGAAACTCAGAATTTATTGCAAATATATAACGAATGCAGTGAACAAATGGAGTTGTTCACATCACGTACTACAAAAAAATCCAAATCGTATATTTTGGAAATGTAGAGGATGTAAGAAATTTGAATGGGCAGAAGACCGTAAATGCAGTGAAGAGAAAATTGATTTGTTAATGAGGAAGTTAAAAAGTTGGCATTAGAGATTGAATGCTTATCTGTTAAGTTTCAATTATGTGAAGCGCAAAGGAGATTGTTTAATGATGAACTTTGAAAAAGACAAACACCATGTTATGATTTGATTAGAATACTTGTAATTATTTTACTATGTTTTATATTCAAGATTTTTTTTAAGTTCTTTTAATTTGTACTATGAACTGAATTTACTATTGTAATTATAATTCATATCTAAAAAAATGCAACAATTGCTAACGGACCCAATAATAAAATATATATATTGGAAAATGAAAAAAAATGCAAATTCCAACAAACAAAAACAATACAATAACCGAACATTTGAAATGATTTTTTAATTTGCCACTTTTTCTAACTTAAATCCCAATTCAAACAGTTCCATCATTCTATGCAAATGCCAACACAATAACACATGAAACCGTCAACCAAACAGAAACTGAAAAATACAACAAAAAACCACAAAAAAAGGAAATCATTAATTATACTTCCGCTGTTGGCTAGTGAAGCAAAGAAAATTGAAAGGAAACTTTTTGGGTCATCATTATTTACGGACAAGCTAAACTTTTTGGGCCATCTATAAGGAATTATCTGTAGTGAAAGGAAATTTATTCTGTAATGAAAATACTCGTAAACATTAACACAAACGTAAGTAAATATAATCGAAACAAGTTAAACTCAAACATAAATTTGTCGTCTCAAGCTAAATCTAACTGAAATGATAATGAAAATAATCGAAACAAATGTAAGTCAAACATCAATTGCAGCAATTGTTATCTTCATTACATTATTGATGTAACAATAGTTGAAAATTTCCATTTGCAAATCCTTCATATGTCATCGAAGAAGAAGAAGAATGCGACTATAAAGCATACGGTGGGACTAGTTGCTATAATATACAAAAAATTAAAATATCATTATACATTGTAAGAATTTGACAACGTCATATAAGTATGCATTAAGAAATTTATAAATATAAGTATACTTACCATGTGCTAGCTATAAGGAATTAGTTGGTAAATATTATTTCCACCAACTTGAAATGGGTATACAGGTACCTAAAAAAATTGTTAAATTCATATTAAAATTATAAAATTAAAATTTACTTGTGAATTTGTTTCTTACATTATAATATTCTAAACTGCTGTGCTGATTGAGATTTGCATTTACATTGCTTTCTTCGTGAAATGTTTACATATACTCAACAACATACTTAGTTATATATGTTAAAAATATTTGAACTAACATCAATAATAAAAACTCAAAATAATATACCATTGCCATGTTGCTTTGCTGTATGTTGCTCTATTGTGTGGAGACTTCATTAGTCATTTCAAAAGATGCTGAAGCATTTTCTTGCAAATCCTGTAAAATTATAATATACAATATAATTAAAAAATTAAGATAAAAGATAAAATGAAATTATAAAACATATATATGCATTCAAACAAATCTTATTTTTTTTCGGCTGTCTTGTTCTTTTGGGTAGGTTTTTTTTTGGAGTGAAGATTGTTTCCTCAAACAAAGAGGACACCCTTTATGACGTGCCACTACTAGATCATTAATTACATGTTTGATGTTGTTGCTACTACAACTTACTTCACCAATAGCAGTTGTTTCCACACTTGCACACCGAATTTACTTGGGCAGATCCTTCATTGTTTTATTAATCCAATCCAATACAATTTTATAACTACTCTCATCTCATCATCAGCAGCTATGTTTGCAACCTTAGTGAAATCAGTACCCATTTTGTCATATCTCTCTTGCTGAATGAATAAATTTTGCATACATAACTAACTTTTACGTTACTATAACATCTCTTCACATATTTCCTCCACTTTGATAAAATGTACATCTCTGGAAGTATTTCAATATCATGCCGTATCAGCACTGAAACTTTGAGCAGATACAGCTAACTTCACATTTAGTTTCATCAAACACAACCTCAAAGTTTTTTTTCTTTCCCTGTCCAAGTGATTCACTGATTTCATATATTGACACAACATAATCCACTGTATCGCAATACATCAGTGCAATTAATTCTTGCTGGAATTCTTTGAACTTAGCAATTGTGTACATCTTCTCAACTTATTTCTCCATCTCATATCTTGTTACACACAGAGTGTTTTTACTGAAACACTTGGCATCTGCTTGCCATTCCAATTCAGCATTCCTTCGCAATGCATTTTCAAATTGCTTCACAAACTACTTTAAATTTGTTTTTGAGTTAACTAACCCATAAAAAAAATGTATTCATACTTTCACTTCGCTGCATTGTTGACATTCCCGCCCAAAAATTGTCTTTTAAATAGTATGGAACCCAACGACATCTCTCATCATATAAACCATTTAACCAAGCATTATCCCATAAATCATATGTTGTAATCATGTCATTCCAATCTTCCTCAAATGCAGCAGGGCTCAACGAATCATAAACAACAGAAAGTAACGAAGAAATAATACTTTCACGTTCTTTAAAAGCCCCTAACTTCTTAGACACAATTTTCATTATATGCCACATACACCATTGATGCCTAGTCATCGGAAAAACATGCTCAATTGCCTTTTGCATTGCTTTATCTTGGTCAGTAATAATACCAATGGGAGGAGAATCAGGCATACATGATAGTCACGCCTCGAATAGCCACGTAAATGTCTCCGTATCCTCGTGAGAAATCAAACCGCATCCTAACAAAATAGACTATCCATGATGATTAACTCTAATAAAAGGGGAAAACGGCATATCATACTTGTTCGTAAGATACGTGGTGTCAAATGTTACAACGTCTCCAAAATATTCATAAACCGGACTGCCCAAAATACATTCTTCAATCGATCCTGCTCATCCAAATCAATGCTAAAAAAAAAACACATTACATTCAGCTTGTTTTGTCTCGAAGTACTTTAAAATTGCTATAGCATCTCATTCTCCAAGCTATAATCATCTTGCTTTATCAACAAAATTTCTACAATTATTTTCTAAAAATGACACATTTTCATGCCCACCAATTTCGACAACAATAGAATTAAAATTTTAGGCAATATTAATTCCCGCAGAATTATTCATTTCAATTCGCTTTTTTATACTCGCACTAATTCTACGGTTACAAGGGAAATATCTTTCTTTGTCCGGACTCAATCCATGATTATGTTGAAGGTTTAAAGTTCGAAGAATCCATTTTTCCTCTTCATTTACACAATCTCCGATTTTAGCTTCACAACAAGCTTCAACTTTAGCATATTACTAGATCTACTATCTATTTTGCCGCTACGGCTACATGCAAATGTCGCATATTTTACAGTCCCATCACTCCCTTTTTTACTTGTTAGCTTCTTTACAAGAAACCTTTCTTATCTACCGTACACTTTGTAAAACTCAAACATTTCCTCATAACCATCGAATCACATGCCAATAGTTGGCTCAAATTTTTCTAGTGGCACATCTTCAATTACACGTTCATTTTCAAAATTTTCCATTCCTACAAAATAATTAACATTTATATTCAGTTTCACAAAAATTAAATTTACAAAATTTCTAAAACAAATAGTATTGAAATAAAACAAAATTTATAACATAACCCACAACAAAATTCACAACATAAACACCAAATAAAATAAAATTCATAACATAACTCGCAACAAAATTTACATAGCTTAAATTCCAGAAGCTTACATTCTAACGAGACCCACCAAAATTTCTAAAACAAATGGTATGGAAATAAATTATGCATACCATAACATAACCGGCAATAAAATTTACAACATAAACACCAAAGTTGAAATAAAACAAAATTCATAACATAACCCGCAACAAAATTTACATTGCTTAAATCCAGAAGCTTAAATTCCAACGAGACCCACCAACAACACCAAAAAACACAAGCTTAAACTCCACAATACGTACTGGATCTTTCACATAACAGAAAATTAAAACAAAAAGAACAAGCTGAAAAAAAAACACCGCTCACTTAATATTTACTAAGAGAGCCGAGAGAGGGGGAGAGGGAGAGGCCGTGACTGGTTGCTGGATAGAGAGGGAGGAGGTCGTGAATAGTTGCTCGGGCTAGAGGGGGAGGCCGTGATTTGCGTGAGAGAGGAAAGTGAAGAGTAAAGCCTGCCTGAGAGAGAGGGGAAAGTGAAAGCTCAGGAAGAGGAAATTGAAAGTGAAGCTTGCGTGAGAACTGAGGAAAGTGAAAGAAAGAGGAAATTGAAA
Source organism: Citrus glauca (assembly GCA_029633175.1). Lineage (NCBI taxonomy): Eukaryota > Viridiplantae > Streptophyta > Magnoliopsida > Sapindales > Rutaceae > Citrus > Citrus glauca. The sequence continues at coordinate 23,994,339 of JAQOOD010000004.1, read as the reverse complement.
GCTGGGGAAAGTGAAAGAGAGAGGAAAGTGAAGTTGGACGTCATGCTAAAGCTGGATTTCACGCCATTTTTTATTCTTTTTTTAATGTTTAATGAGTGAGAGGAACAAGAGGAGAAACGACAAGAGAGAATGTCGTTTCTGTCGTCCTTCTCGATACTTAGCAGCACTCTAAATTGTGTCTTTTTATTGTGCAAAAGGGACTTGTGAGACCTATTTGAAAAATGGAAATCGGAAAACATCAATCCCTTGTTCTCTACTTTTCTTTTATGAAGTTGGAGAATGAAAACGAATCATTCTCAATTAAAATTAAATATTAAATACTAATTAAAAACAAGTGAACCAAATAAATTTTACACTTCTTTGTTCTTAGAAAACAAAGGACAACAAACAAAAATAATATCAAATCCACCCTAATATTCTTATGATGATAAGTATGTGATTTTTTTTGTTACTCATGTAAATTAGTTGTTAAAGTCTCGCCGCCGATGATGCCCACACGCGTTCCAAACTCAGAGTAAATTCCTTCGTTCGGCGAAAAATTACAGTCTTGTGACTGACTTTTGAAATAATATTAATGTCAACATCTGGAACCTTAGTCTTAATGTAATGGCTGCATTCCACCGGGGCCGTTTGATCCCAATCACCATGAATCACACAGACTTTTACTCCAGATTTCACCAATCTCTCCAAGTAGCCGTCGATATGTCCTGTTGCCCCGCAGATCACGTTGTGCATGCTATGCCAAACTGATTGATGAGTATGCTTTGTCAAATCCATGATCAAGAAATGTAATTCCCTGCTTATTATTAATTTTTTAAGAAAAAAGGACTACATTAAAAAGTTACTTATACATGACTCGTCATGGGCGACATTGTAAAAGGGTGCGTTATATCCAACATTAGTATAAAATTTCGAGTGCATGAATATATATAATGAAATGTGTGCTTAATGCGTAGGTTAATTAATTATGCAAGCAGCTGTTTCTTAATCGGTGAATACAAATTTAAATTAATTGGATGATTACCTTCTTTGTGTGAGAAGCTTAAGAATCTTCTCCCATGTCTTGTGGTGCCGGCAAATAAAGAAACATAAACATCGACCTAAGTGTTTATACCATGACATGATTACAATACCAAATGTTGGCAATGGCCACAATCTCTTCTCTGACACTCTTTTAAGCACCGCTAAACTTGCAGCTCCATCTCTCGAATCTGGGAAGCAAGCCTAATAAAGAGCAGAAAATTATAGTTAATACAGTTAAGGGCAATGTGCATGGATCCTTTTCTATATAAAATTAACAAAAGAGGGTGATACTTTTGTCCACCAGTACTTTTGCGGTTTTGCCCTTCTTGGGCTTTACTATTAATACACTGGACTACTGGAGCAATATGCACTGTGTAAATTGATGTTCAAATGTTTGGACTTACGGGAGCAACAAGTGTGATTGATCTCACAATGTTGGGGTGCTTTGCAGCTAAGGCCAATGCAATGATGCAACCCATTGAATGTGATAATAAATGGAAAGACTTCAAATCAAATTGAGAGATCACTGATTTCTCAATCATTTCGAAATGATCTCTCAATGTGTACAACTTGTCTCTTGGCTAGGGGCTTCTTCCAAATCCTAATAGATCAACTACAAACAATCTGTAATTATTTCTTTGATGATCTGATAAATTTGGGAACACTGTTTCCGTCCAAAATGACGAAGATGAGAGAAATCCATGCAAGAATATCACATTTTCTATGGCTGCTGTCGACTCTCTTGAACCTTCAATGCCTTCTGTCATGCATATATACATCAAATGCCAAACACATATAAATATGAAATAAGGTAATGTTAGGTATCCCAACATTTAGGTCTTAATTTGAGTCACAGCTGATATAGTATTCATCCATTGGATGGTGGTTTAGTAATTTTATAAATTATGAAATTCTTCATCTACTAAATAAATGAGATATAACATTGGGGTTCAAGTTGAGACTCAAATATTGAGATTCCTGTTAGTAATATGCCCTAAAGGCCAATCGAATGGTGATTTGATTGTTTAGGGAATGATTGTATTTAAATAGCATTTTGATATTTATTAAATGGCAAAGTTATCAATATTCATATATTAATATAATGAATATAGTCCAAGAAGTAAAATAGTTAAGGAACACATTCTCGAGTATGTCGAGAATATGAAACGTGTATCCTTTGTACTATACTTCTAAAATAGTTCCTAGTGGTGGATTTATGATTGGACATTATAAATTCCTATAAACACTAATACGTGTTATGACTCCTTATGGTATGTGATACTAAAATGAATGGTGAGTTTCATATAATTGACATGAGATGTCAAGTCAAACACATAGGTACTTGTTAAAAGAACAAGTTTATTGAACTTGACCGAATATAGTAAGCCATATGGTCTTGAGTGTTAATGGCTTATTAAACATTGTAACAGACACTATGTTTAGTAATGGTCTTTAGACCTGAGGCATAACAGATGTCTTATACATAGACATCTCTAATATGTGAATGCATAACGATTGATTCCTAATCAGGGAAGAGATCTAGCAATAGCTGTCATGGTTGGCTATGTATGAAGACAAATTGATGGCCAATATGGAATTCATCACTTTGTAAGATACAAAAGGATGTCCCTATGAGATAATATGAATTGACATGAGAAATCATTGGCCAAGGTGAAATATATTTGAAGGAGTTCAAATTATATTTTCATGCCAAGTTCATTTAGATTTATTTTGAGATAAAGCACAACTGCTTAACATAATAAACCATAAGCCATGCTTTTCTCTGGACATGGATGATGAAGAGACCAAGACATAGAGATACAATGGAATAGGTTCTATAGATCCAATAATTCTTGTTATTTGGATAGTCGTGATATACTGCTAGGTGTCACTTATGACTTGTAGAAACCTTATGATCAATATTGGTAAAGCGTATTACCAATGTATCTTAAGGTCATTAGAAAGGTTCTAATTGATGAGTAAAGAGTTTAGCATCATTTAATGAATAAAGAGTTATCATTAAAATAGTTCTACTACCTTATAACTGAGAACCTAAAAGGTCACACACTATATAGAAATGAAAAAGGAGTTACTAGAAAATGAGAAGTTAGATTTCCTAATTTTAGGAAAATCAATATTTATATTATAATTCATTGAGAATGAATATAAATATAAATATATCTTAAATATGATTTAAGATAGAAATTTAGATGTTCCATAAATAGTTTAAGGAACAAAATAAATTTCATAAATTCTCAATTAAACATTATGGAATGTCGAGCACATAAAATGACCATTTTGGACATGTTCGGGTTCATATATGATTATGGACTTCTAGACCAATTTTGGGTTTAGAATTATGGGCTTTTATTGGATCTAATATGGATTAAGAGAAAGCATTAGAACATGTCACAAGAGAAGCCCACATTTAACCATTTGATGTGATCAAAATGGGGTTAAATAATTAATTCCGAAATTAATTAATATTAGCTATTTATTTATTTGATTAAATAGTTTATTGAAGTGATGAGATCAATTTCAATAAATAATGGCTAAGTAGGTGGGTCTAGGACATGATAATGTTTGGTGCCATTATTAGACATAATGGTGGCTTTATTTGGTGGAAGGAATCAACATGAGCTAGCATTCATGTTCCTTCATTATCTCTCTCATTTCTTAATGAAATTTCGAGATTCCAAATCCTCTGAACTCCTAGAACATTTCTAAGTATGGGCTGATTAGAGGCATCACAATTGGGGTGCTTAAAGGATCTCAGATCGTGGAAAAACAGAAGCTGTTCGTGCAGAGCTGTATTTTCTGGACAGTGTTCGGAGCTTACTGTTTTCATTCGTTTTCTCATACTTCATGAAGTCGTTTCTGAAACTGCAATTGAGGTAACTAAACTTCAATCTTTCCTCTTGATTTTCGTTTTTGAATGAAGTCGATCCGAGGTTTCTAGAGCTTCCGCCATCTATTTTAATTTTACTGCGCAAAAGTTGCGTTATTAGGAACCTCATGGACAAATGTTGTCCTTCAATTCTTAATATCATTGAAATATTAATATTGATTAATAATATACAAAAAAAGTGTACAATAGCAACATAATATTTATGGGGAAGAAAAACTGTATCAAAACATTTTGGTTAATGTAATTAGATTTCCAGCTCCCCAGTTGATTGTTGACTTCCAATGACTTCGAACTGTAGTTTATATTATAAACTACAGTTACTTAATCTCAAACAGAATCTTTTATCTCAACAAAAATTTAAGTCAAAACACTAATTTTGAAAAACATCTTGGACGGTGTTTTCAACTGATTTTGGGCTAAGAAAATCCAAAATCAATCATGAACAATAAATTTAATATTTTGGGGAAGATGGGGTACCTCACTGGTTTGCCGTGTGGGACGTGGGGTATCCTAGGTCTGGGGAGGTAGGAAGGAGGGAGTGAGAGATGGCTATGCAGGACGGTCAGCGACGCACAAGATATTCTCTGAAGTGGGCTTCGTACCTACAAAACAGTGAAAGGAGGGTTAGAGGTGAAGCCGGGGGGGGTACCCTGGCGTTCACACTCCGACGCTCAAGTTAGCAAACTCGAGCTTTTTAGGCGAAGAGAGCTAGCAAGCTCTCTGTAAATTAGGGTTTTAGGATAGGGAGAACCTGGTTTTTGGAGTGAGAGTGTGAATGGCGAAAGTTGGAGGAAGGAGAAAAGCTTGTGGCCAACCTTTTCCTTGGAGAGTAAACCCTAGGTGTCTTTATATATGGTGTACCTCCCTGCCACGTGGCGTACCCTCTTTGGCTCACGTCCCTCTGGTGTTTTCAGGATTTTTGGGCCGTTATATGCATGCCCGCGGCGTATCTCATCATTTGGAGACGTGGCGCGCGCTGGTGAGTGGTCCTGGGGTAGCTCTGCAGCAGTTGTCGGGTAGGCGATTGGGGACCACTGTCCTTGGTATAATATTCTGCACTGTTGCAGGCGGCTGTCCCCCCTTTGGCGTATCATTTTCGATTCCGTTTTCTGACAAAATCAAAGGAAATCTTTTAGGAGGCGGAGACGTTGCGCATGGCGGATATTTTGGAGGATTCTCTTGCACCGTTTCGTAGGATATCCCAAGATACGGAGGGGTACCCCTCATGGCTTGGGGTACCCCTTGCTACTTAGCGTACCCCTTTGTACTTAGGGTACCCCTTCTCATACAGTATACCTTATTTTACAGGGGGTGTCCCAATTCACGTGGAGTACCTCAATTCGTTCTGGGCTCACTTCTTTAATCGACACGGGGGGTACCCCTTTATACTTAGGGTACCCCTTTCCATACAGGGTACCCTATTTTACGCAGGATATCTCAATTCACGTGGGGTACCTTAATTTGCTCTGGACTTGCTCCATTAATCGACACGTGGCACTTTTACTGTTCATCCTATTTTTCCCTCAAACAACAGCCCCCCAGTTTCTTTTTGGCGAGAAGTATTGGAGGCAAAAGAAACTCATTGTGTGAGTGACACGTGGCGATGTGACTGGTCCGAGGTTGACTTGCTTAATTTCTTCCCTTGACTATGCCGGGTGTCTTGAAAATTCTCTCTGTCTCTTCGTTTTTGTTATTTTCTGAAATGGGGTACCCTTCACATTTTCTGGAATGGGGTACCCCTTTAAATGTTCGTTAGGCGCTTCTCTGTTGAAATAGGGTACCCCCGGTGCCTGACTTAGATCGGCGAATCTGGTGCCTGCCTTTCTCAGTAATTATGGCGAATCTCTTCTCGAATTGGTGACTAAAACTTCGGCGCAGATTGCTTACCCCTTACGTGGCTCAAGTAAGAGGACAGAGGTATGAGTGTTAGTATACCTAAGCGAACCTCATGACGCTAGGGTATGCCGGTTTTTTCACTCGCGGGTCTTCTTTGACCCTTCCCTCTCTTCACAATTTCAGATAGTTTACCTCTACTCTGCCGAGTGAGAGGACGGAGGTATGAGTGTTAGTATACCTAAGCGAACCTCATGACGCTAGGGTATGCCGGTTTTTTCACTCGCGGGTCTTCTTTAACCCTTCCCTCGCTTAATAAATTTTTCAGATTGGCGAATGGCGAAAATTACATATATCCGGATGCTGGTGTATTTCAATGGCGCTAAACGAACACAGCCCGCATGCTAAAGATCAAAATGGCGACAACTGGAGAAAGAACCCTCATATTGGCGAATGGCGAAAATTACATATATCCGGATGCTAGTGTATCTCAATGGCGATAAACGAATATAATCCGCGTGCTACGACTGAAATGGCGAAACCGGAGAAAGAACCCTCTTCATCTTTGTTGTAAATAGGGATTGCATTTATAAATGACGAAAGCGTAGATCAATATATGACTTAGCTTTGTTACCCTGTGGAGAATGGAAAACCACAAGGTCTCCTACCCCTTTTCATTTGAAAATTAAGAAATTCTAAAGTAGCAACAGACCAACAAGGCATTTGGGGTACCCCATTTGGCCTATCACCAAGAACACTGAAGAAAGCATAAAGGAAAACAAAAGACTGAAGGTTTAGATACTGCCCTTTAGTAGTATTTCCGAAGCATCGCGGCATTCCAGGGGTACCTTACAATTGTGCCATCCATGTGGAGCAGCCTATATGCACCTATCCCAACGGGCTTGTCGACGCGGTAAGGTCCTTCCCAATTAGCTCCAAAAGCGCCTTCGTAGGATACCCTCGTGTTTTGAGTTACCCTTCTCAGGCACAAGTCTCCTCTCTTGAAGGACCGAGGGCGTACCTTCTTTTCATATGGACACGCGATGCGATGTTGATATATGGCGGTCCTCAATTCTGCTCTAGCCCTTTTCTCAGCTACCAAATCAAGGTTGGTGACTACCAAAGAGGTGTTCTCGGTTTCATCAAAGTATTCGACCATGTGAGAGGGTATCCCAATCTCTGCTGGAATTACTGCATCTACACTGAATGCAAGAGAAAAAGGTGTCCCCCTGGTGGAAGTGTTTTGAGTAGTTCGGTAGGCCCATAGAACTCCAGGTAGCTCGTCTACCCATGCTCCCTTTCTCTCCTCTAGCTTCTTCTTCAGGATGCCTTTGATAATCTTGTTAATGGCTTTGACTTGCCTATTAGATTGGGAATGAGCAGGTGTCTCAGGTACCCTAGAGTAAGGTGATCTCTAGATACCCTCTTACATCATAAAAAAAAAACAATACTTTTACTAGTAGTATGACTTTTCTTTATTAGATCGGTGGCCCAAATCGGGATTGAAACAGAGTCTCCAATCGGGGTGCCTCGTTTTTCGTCTTTGGATATTCGAGGATCTAAAGGTGCCTCCAATTCATATTTGGGCTTAATTTGTTCCTCGCGGGGTACCCCCGCATAACGCTAGAGTAACTAGTTATGGGGTACCCTACCACCGAGGCCTCGGTGGTGGCTCTTACTGCTCTGGTGGTGGCGATCTTGGAAGCTGGGGTACCCGTAAATACCCTAAGCGTTAAATACTCGTCCTCGCGGGGCCACCCTTGGAGGGCTCCGTATTCGGGGTACCCTTGTAGGAAGGCGATGAGTTTCTCTCTCTGTGCCTCCGAAAGGCTGGAACCCACCTTCACGGTCTTTGCTGGGTCGGCGGTACAAATCGGAACTGAGATAAGGTCTTCAGCTGGGGTACCCCACTTTTCATCTTCTGATACCTGTGGATCCAGTGGCGCCTCTACTTCACACCGGAGCTCAGCCAACTCCCCTTGGGGTACCCTCGAACTATTACCCGTAACTACCTCCACCACCATTGGCAAAGACTCCAACTGCTTTCGTGGGGGGATAACCTGAGTAGATTTCCTGAGTGTAGCTTTACGATGTCTAGCAAGTGCTCGCCTTGAAGGGGAAGGCGTGGGTTGGCCGCCATTGGGGTACCCCTTCGTTACCAAATCAGAAGCTATGTGGTAGGTGACTTTTGATCCCACAGAATAACACCCACAGGCAGATTGCTGGTCCCCCTTGATGGTGATAACTTCTTGGGAGGCCGGGACTTTCATGGCGAGATAATGCATGGATACTACCGCTTTAGTTGCTACTAAAAATGGCCTACCCAATATAATATTGTATGCACCTGGATGATCCACAATTAAAAAGTCAATCATATGAACAATACGGTGGGGTACCTTACCGAGTGTAATCGGCAGTGTGATAATGCCCTTCGGTATGACCATATCGCCGGTGAACCCAATGAGCGGCATAACATAGGGGGTGATCTTTGACGACTCAATTAACAACTAATCCAAAGCGCTCTTGAAGATGATGTCAACGGAGCTACCGGTGTCCACAAGTGTTCTTGCCACCTTTCTAGTGGCAACCTTCAAAGTAATTACGAAGGTGTCATCGTGTGGATACGAGATGCCCTCTGCATCTTTCTCCGTAAAGAGGATCGGTGGGGGATGGTGGGGTATCCTTGTTATACCCCATTCACTAAGGTTGACTTCTTTGCCCATATTAGTGGTTACCGACAGCGACCTACCATAACCTTTGATAGCCCTCCGAGATTGGCCAGCCAATGTAGGTCCACCCATTATCATCCGAACATACACGCCTTTCTTGTGCCCACGGGGTACCTCTCGTTCAGGACTACCCTCAGCTACCCGCTTGCCCTTATCGTGCTCTGTGGTTTTTCGAGCCTCTCTCATGTCAGCGAGAAACTCTTTAAGGTACCCACTGAGAATCAAAGATTCGATCTCCTCCCTCAAAGTGAAACATTCGGCGGTGCTGTGGCCAAAGTCCTCATGGAACTCGCAATACTTCAAACTCCGCCTCATGTTGGGGTACCTCCTCATAGGCTTTCGAGGATGGAGGAGGCCACTGTCCCGAATGTGGTAGAAGATCTGGTCCGGAGATCGATTTAATGGGTGGAAAGACTCATGCCATGGTTTCGGGGGTGGCTCCCGATGATTTGGTAGTGGTGGTCTTGGATGATGGGGTACCCCCGCGGTAAGATGAGGGTTATGCCCTCGTCCGCGTGGGATAACCCTTGGCGGGCTCCGCTGCCGAGGTACCCGCGGTACCGAGGCCTCCACCCTTCTGTGCTTTTCCTTGTCCCTTGTGGTGTCAGCCCTCTCTTCTTGGCACTTCAACTGACATCTCTTGTCTATCTTCACTTGCTGCAATGCCCGAGAACGGGCTTCCCCATACGAAAGTGGACGCTTCTTTTGAAAGGAGCGCCACAATTTTCCCAACCGCAAATTCTTCTCGAAATGGGTCAGTATATGTTGATCTCCGAATGCCCCGGTTCATAACACCTCTTGGTGAAAACGAGTTACGTAATCCGCCAAAGATTCGACTTCCCCTTGCTTGATAAAAGCGAGCTTGAAGGCTACCCTGTCTTGAGAAGAAGCATAGGAAAATTCTTTAGTAAATTCAGACAACAATTGATTTAAGGAAGATATGATACCCGCTTTCAAGGAACGAAACCAAGACTTCGCGGGGCCTGTGAGTGTGTGGGTAAACATCCTACACATGGCGCTCTCGCCTACCCCCTTGATGAGCATTTGGTCGCGGTACAACTCTGCGTGCTCCGAGGGGTCAGTGGTACCCGAGTATTGGGGTACCTATGGCATGGTGAACCCCTCGGGGAGGGTTGCCTTCCGAATCTTCATGGTGAACGGTGATTGGTAAGTCAGCGGTGCTGGTGCAGCCGTGAGGTTTTGCCTCTCGGAGAGGAGCTTCACTTGGGCTTCCAAATTTTCCATCTTTTCCGCAAGGTCAAGGGGTACCCCTGGTGTACCCGATGACGTCGCTGTCACTTGGGAGGCCCTTTTGGCATTTAGTTTCTCACGAAGGTCCTCATGGGTACGCTGTATACGCCTCGTATCTCGGCTGCTACGGGAGTTACAGGAAGCGGTGGAGCGCTCGTCGTGGGTACCCAATGCTCGAAGCTTGGAGCGAGTACCCGAAGGTCCAGGCTTTGGCTTACTAGACTCGGGTACCCCCTTTTTTACCGCAATTTGGTTGTCCGCTTGAGGTAACGGAGCTTCTGGTGTCACCGGAGGAAAAGAAGTTTCCGGTGCTCGAGATCCAACGGCCCGAAGTATGGCGTAGGCGAGATCTTCAAAGCGCTGGTGCGCGATAGGCTTCTCCTCTTGGCGAACCCCGATAGATTGCTTGACGCCCTTGCCTTTGTTTATACGAGCTACCCTTCTTGCAGGGTCACTGTCGTCACTACCACTGTCCTCCCTCGTCCTTGTGGGAACCCCCATTAGACCTTCGGGAGGTACGTCAAGTGCCATGTGTTAATGCACCCACAACAACCAGCTAGGTAACCACAACATAGGCTTTTTGTGCGTTTCCCCACAGACGGCGCCAATTGTTTTCAACTGATTTTGGGCTAAGAAAATCCAAAATCAATCATGAACAATAAATTTAATATTTTGGGGAAGATGGGGTACCTCACTGGTTTGCCGTGTGGGACGTGGGGTATCCTAGGTCTGGGGAGGTAGGAAGGAGGGAGTGAGAGATGGCTATGCAGGACGGTCAGCGACGCACAAGATATTCTCTGAAGTGGGCTTCGTACCTACAAAACAGTGAAAGGAGGGTTAGAGGTGAAGCCGGGGGGGGGTACCCTGGCGTTCACACTCCGACGCTCAAGTTAGCAAACTCGAGCTTTTTAGGCGAAGAGAGCTAGCAAGCTCTCTGTAAATTAGGGTTTTAGGATAGGGAGAACCTGGTTTTTGGAGTGAGAGTGTGAATGGCGAAAGTTGGAGGAAGGAGAAAAGCTTGTGGCCAACCTTTTCCTTGGAGAGTAAACCCTAGGTGTCTTTATATATGGTGTACCTCCCTGCCACGTGGCGTACCCTCTTTAGCTCACGCCCCTCTGGTGTTTTCAGGATTTTTGGGCCGTTATATGCATGCCCGCGGCGTATCTCATCATTTGGAGACGTGGCGCGCGCTGGTGAGTGGTCCTGGGGTAGCTCTGCAGCAGTTGTCGGGTAGGCGATTGGGGACCACTGTCCTTGGTATAATATTCTGCACTGTTGCAGGCGGCTGTCCCCCCTTTGGCGTATCATTTTCGATTCCGTTTTCTGACAAAATCAAAGGAAATCTTTTAGGAGGCGGAGACGTTGCGCATGGCGGATATTTTGGAGGATTCTCTTGCACCGTTTCGTAGGATATCCCAAGATACGGAGGGGTACCCCTCATGGCTTGGGGTACCCCTTGCTACTTAGCGTACCCCTTTGTACTTAGGGTACCCCTTCTCATACAGTATACCTTATTTTACAGGGGGTGTCCCAATTCACGTGGAGTACCTCAATTCGTTCTGGGCTCACTTCTTTAATCGACACGGGGGGTACCCCTTTATACTTAGGGTACCCCTTTCCATACAGGGTACCCTATTTTACGCGGGATATCTCAATTCACGTGGGGTACCTTAATTTGCTCTGGACTTGCTCCATTAATCGACACGTGGCACTTTTACTGTTCATCCTATTTTTCCCTCAAACAGACGGTATGATAGATTCCAATTTCTTGGCAATTGTGAGATAATCTCAGTGATTTCTCGGCTTCTTACATTAACGATCGATATGAGTTAAATAATTATGACATGCAAAAATTAGCAATTTGATCGAAGATAAGAAAGAACAATAATGAAAAGCAGGATCACTTCTAAATTCAAGCATGAGTTGCATGCAAATAAGCCAACAAATTTATCAGTAAAATTAAATAAATTCTCCTCATTTGTAATACGTTTTCTCATGATCCAATTATCAATAAACAGGTTGAGCTTATAATTAATTAGAGACATTAGATATACAAGTGTAAATTAGTAAATAAATTTAATAATAATTTGTTACTTGTCAGCTAGTAAAATGATTTATTTACCTTGGAGACGCTCCTTGATTTGAACATGAAGCTTCTGCTCATCATCTTGAACACAATTATTCATCCAAGAAACACAAGATTCACATCCACAATCAGACCACCTAGGGATATTTTTCATTACCTCGTGATCAACAATACCTGTTTTCTTGGAGTCATCCCATTTTCTTGGAAATCGAAGGAACCCCATTTCCCGGAAAATATTTTTCCTCCCATGCAAAGTTTCTAAGACTTCATTCTCTTCATTTCGAATTCCATAATTACTTCTTAAACACTGGCACGCAGAGGCTTTCCCTTCAAAGAACTTGTCAAGATATCTGAATATAACACACAGAATAACTTCGACAAAGTCAAGCCATAGGAAAACAATGAAACTAAGGCAGGTGTGAAAGTTCGTCACAAATTTTCTCGCCCATTTTCCTGAGAAAGTCCCAGGAGACATTGAGGGAAAATGAGAGAGCATAAAGCTGTAATATGGCTTTTCTTATTTGGACTAGCAAGTTGTTTGAAGGCTTGTTCGGCACAAACAATAATATTCTATACAAATATTGGATTGATTAACGTAAGAAGTACAATATAGGCTTTTTTTTTTACAAATACAATATAAGTTAGTTTATACGTGAGCTATTGAAATTAGAAAATAACGAAAAACACGGCATGTGCTAGTTTAGTAAGTTAAATAATTGTTTTTTTTATATTGTAAAGGGTTTGAAAATTTAGATATAATTAATTTATATGAATACTGTGGCTTGATTTCTTACTAATCTGATTGAGATAATTAATATAATAAGGTTTCATTATACTAAGAAAATGGAAATTAAGTTCACGTTTTCGATCTTTAATTTTAATATCATGAACAATATCATAAATTGAAAGTTGAGACGTTATAAATGAGAAAGTTGTGTTTCTTGTCTTTCTAGAAAAGTTTAAAAAAATAATGTGTAAACTGATTGAAAAAATGAAAGATTTTTTTGGTTATTAATTTTAATAAGTAAACTGATTGAGAAAATGAAAGATCTTTTTGGTTATTAATTTTAATAAACCGTTCACATAAAGCATGATTCATGAATTAATTTAAAGGCATTTGAAAATGCAAATTGCAATGTTGCATGTTTTTCGAGAGTCATCAACTATTGTACGTCTATTGGGTGCAATTTCTATCTTTCAAAGCGATCACCATTTCTTTCTCTATTAATTACTAAGGAGAAATAAAATACAATTTCAAGACTCGTATTAAGTTTTTATTAAAACATTCACATATTATTTTGACTCTCAAAGATTTGTTTTAATTTTTTTCTCCAATATTTTATTACTTTATTCTTATAATTTTATCTGGAAAAATAGCTCTTTTGAACTCTTTATGAGGGGTTAAAACTAATAACAATTTTTATTTAATTTTCTAATCAGATTATAAATTACACTGAGCATCAACCTTTTAATGTGTTGAACAATCAAACCTGATGCTGCACGTTACGCGACTCCTTTTTTTTTTTAATTTTAAATTGACAAACTTAAATCAATTATTTAACTCCCTACTCTCTCGGTTCGAATTTAAATAGTTAGCCTAAAGTATATTAAATATAGTAATACTAAATTCTAATATTTGAGTTCTAACATAGTCACAATTAATTTGGCATTGATTTATTGAATGGTAGAATAATAAAATTATAAAATTTATTATTTAATATGTAAATGATACATGACATAGGGACTGAAATTAATGTTGGATCGCATGCATTGTAGATAATGAGTCAACTTTGATTGGTTTACCTTGAAGAGCCCGTTGTTCATCAAGCATGACAAATTGACAAATCAGTTTATTCGCTTTATAGACTTAAAATCATTAATGGCCCTTGAGATCCCATAGTATTGTAGAAAGATTTTAATATGGATTAGGATTCAGTGCTTAGTTTTTTTTATTTTTTATTGAGCATTGAATTAATGATTAAAAATTATTTTGAATATTTTTTCTCTTACTTAATAATTATTGATTAAGTGTTCAACAAAAACTCAATTCAGTACTGAATCCTTATTCTTTTAATATATGAATCTAATCATATTTCTACCATATATTCTATTTTTATGCTTGCAATGTATAAAAGATATTTAATGGAATAGAGATCAATCTACAATATTAATATTAATAAACTCATATTTAGAAATAAAATGAAAATACATTGGCTTGTAAAATTTAATTGTTTTTAGGTTTGGATAATTTCTCACCATGTAAATATATTAATTGACATAAACCATAATTTCATGAAATAGGTATGTTAAATGAGTATTAAAAATAATATATACGGCATGATCAATTACATAATGATTCTTAATAGTATGTCAAATAATGGATATTTTAACATGTCATATTAAATTTTATTAAAATATAGATGATCAAGTAATTTTTAGGTACCTATCAAAAAAGAAAAAAAAGTAATTTTTAGGTAAACAAACAATTTCACCCATGAGTTTATTGATATAATTTATGACATTCACTTAAATATACATATATAGTTGTGTTATTTATTAACGTTACACCATATGTAAATTTTATAATTATACCTTATTTATTTGATTTGTGTTATATCTTATACTAAATAGTAATAGATTTTGAAACATTAATATTAAAAAAAATTATCACACCACAAACTTAAAGGAGTGTTGAAAAGTAATTTTTGAATAAAACATGGTATTTAAATGAAATTGTTTCAAGTACTAAGGATGATCATAGTTATTATGTACCATTTATTAAATTTAATGGTAAACAATTAAAACATTTTTGGTACGGTAAAAAAAAATTACAATATCATCGAAAGGACCCATAAAATACATAGTTTCCCGATTACAATTCTTTGGTTCACTCCAGTCAATTTGAATTAATTGAAAGGCAGCTCTTAAGACTTTCTAATTTCTAAGATTACTTACCCACTTGCTCTTACTCGCTAGTGATTCTATCGCACAGTAGTCGCAGATTGAAAAGCAAAAAGGCTCAATCTGAATTCAAAAGTACACCGTATGTTTGGGATTAAAATTAGGCAATTGTAATTTAAAATCTACAATACTAAAATATTTAATAAACACTAACTATTGTAACTTAAAAATTATATTGATAAAATTTTTTATTCATATAATAAAAAATCTATTATATCTTGAATAATTTTATTTAAATTATTATTTAAAATTTATATTTACTATATATTATTAACTTTTATTTTATAATTTCAATTTTTTTTTTCACATTTGCTTAAAAATCACACCACTTCAACCCCAGATGCACCCTAATAATTTCAAATAATCTCCCCACTGCTTGAAAAGTTATATGCCAATGTCATCCAAAAGAAAATCAACACAGCTATTAGATAGTAAATAACTCTGCTTCAAAGTCTTTTTATTCTTTTTCTCCCAAATTCAATGAATAAACATGCAGACATGAAACGATGACACAGCTATCAGATCCCGAACATCATTACCCTGGCCCTGTCCCTGTCCCGTTAATATCTGCTAATGATACCCAAATATGCTCCAATGTCTCTGTAAAATGCTTCTCTCTACCAAGAATTACAGAGTTATGGTCGGCATTGCGAACTATAGTGACCTCTGCATTTGGAACTTTCCTCCCAATGTTGATGCTGCACTCAATAGGGGTAACTTGGTCCCGATCACCTTGAATTACATAGAGTTTTACTTTGTTTTCAATCAAAGATTCCAAATAATCATCCACATACTTTGCTCCCCCGCAAATCACATTATGCATACAATGCCAAGCCGAATGGTGCGTGTGCCTAGGAAGGTCCATTATTATGAAATTGAGATCCCTGAAAGAAGAAACAAAAATTAAACAAAGCCCCAGTGCAAAATATTTCAGTTGCTGGTTTGTATATCTCACACACATGACAATGACACAACGTAGAAATGATTACTACCTTCTTCGAGCGAGTAGCTTAAGTAAACTCTCCCATGCCCTGTGATTCCGGCAAACAAAGAAGCAGACGCATCGACCCAAGTGCTCGTACCATGACATAAAAGCCGCACCAAACAACAATGGAGGCCACAATCTCCTCCCAGCGAGCCTATTAAGCACAGCGAGACTAGCGCCATCTTTCGAAGATGGGAGATAAGGCTGAAAAAGTGGAAAACAGAAAGAAAGAAATTTGAAGTTATGTAGTTGATAAAATAAGAAAAAATGAAATGAAAATTGGAAGAAAAAAGCTTTCATATCTATTCACTTACAGGTGCTACAAGGGTAATTGATTTAACAGACTTGGAGTACTTTGCAGCTACGGCCAATGCGATTATGCAGCCCATGGAATGTGCAACCAAATGGAAGGACTTCAAATCAAATGGGCAAATCACAGATTGTTCAATCATATCCAAGTGCTCTCTCACTGTGTACAAGCTATCTCTTGGCTTTGGACTTTTTCCGAATCCCAGAAGATCAACTGCAAACAACCTGTACTTACCCTTTACAGATTCAGACAGATTTTGAAACACTGTTTCTGTCCATATTGAGGAAGAACAGAGAAACCCATGTAAAAATATCACATTTTCAATTGGATTTCCCTTTGAACCTTCAGAAGAATCTGTCAAATAACATGCATAAAAAGCAAAACCCCAATAAGTAGCTGGAGTTGCTAACTATTTATCAGAACAAGAAACCGGCACCAAACAGACTAACAATTAACATGTGCTTGTGAGACTTCCTCAAGAGTGTCCTCTTTTCATATCAAGTTGAAGTAGCTAATCTTGTACTTGTTACAAGCACTTTTAAAAATGTTATGATTAAAGCCAAAGAAAAGTTGTATTAAAATCACCTTGAGAGGGCTCTTTAACCACAAGGTGAAGTTTCTGATCACCAGCTTTCATCCAAGAAACGCAAGACTCACACCCACAATCAGACCATCTATTCACCAACTGATGCTGATGATCACTTGTAACTTTGTCGCACTCTTTCCCTTTTGTTGGATACCCAGGAAACCTCATTTGCCCAAACAAATTTTTTCTCCCATACAAAGTCTCCGACAGCTCATTTTCTTCTTCGCCATCAGTCCTCTTTTCACAGTAACAATGCGGGGCCTTCCCTTCAAAGAACTCATCAAGGCATCTGTACATAATGCAGAGTAAAGTTTCTAGAAAGTCGAGGCCTAGAAACACGATAAAACTGAGGATCACATGCAAGATTTCGACCAAATATCCTGCCCATTTTCCCGCAAAATTAGAAGCTGGAAGCATGGAGAAAAAGTGGCAACTGACAAGACTGGAAGGCCCAAGCTTTTAAGATGATTGACGGCTTCGGTTGAACGACACATGTTGGTTTTGTGTTCTTTCCTAAAAGGAAAATGCGACCAGCCCGGAGCCACGTAGTTCTGATAGAGTATTATCAAATTACTCCCTTAATTTACCGAAAATGATGTTTGATTCCATAATTATATCACCTGTATTAAATTAGTTCCTTTAATCATTCTATGATATCATCCAGTATCATTAAATGTTTGTCATATTTCAAATAAAAATCACTATATTTAGGCCAAAATCATTTAGAATTTGTGAAACTATTAATCTATATTTATTTTAAAAAATAAGTAAGAACATGTTAAATAAGTGAAATTTTAAAATATAAAATACAAAAAATGTGTTCGTCAGATATCACAATTATAAATTATTAAATGGTTAGGTTAGCATTTAAAATTCTTCATATGAATAACCAACGGACCAAATCCATATCCATCTAAATTTGACATAGCGTGCAAACTCAAATTGCTGCCCTTAAACAAAACGGACTGATTTGATATATATAGTATGGTATAATTATAGATGTTACATCTGCAAATTACAGGGACAGATTTGATATAAATGAAAATGAGAAAATTTCATATAAATGAAGATGTGAAAATTTGTCGTATTAAGCGGGTCTCTACTGTCCGCCCATGCTGCCATCATGATCCATGCCTGGCAGGCTGTTACTGCAAATCGTCAGCAAATCCTTGCTCCTTGGTCTGGCCATAAATAAGGATCGCAATGGATAAGATCTTATTGAAGATTTATGTGATTTAAATTTATTACGTTTAGATTAGATTAAAATAAATTTAGATTGAATTTGAATATGGATGTGTGAATTTAAGATGGATCTAGAGCACATTTAAATTTATCTTAATATTTAGATATAAATTCATATCAACTCTATAATTTAATCTTTTTTTACTCTTTAATCTACTTTCACTTCTCTATTTCATTTGAATGTTTGAATAAGTTCTTTAATTATTAGGAAAATCTATAAACTTGAGTTTATTTTTATATTATTTTCTCATAATCTTATTTATTTTGTATAATCACTAATCAATGGTGGCTATTAACTATAAAATAATTATGTTAATTATATATTTAGTTAATAAATGATCATAATAAAAATAATAAAGTACTAAATATAATAAATCATTTTTAATAAAGTACTAAATATAATAAATCATTTTTAACTTATATGTTATTATTTAATGATATTAGAATGATGATGGTGTGCAATGGATATCAAGATGGTAAACGAGATATTAGAATATTATAATGATCTTATTCTTATAATTACTTTTAATCGATATTTTATTATTTTTCTTATTTGTATATTTTGGTGTAAAAGTAGAAGGTACAATACTTATTAGATTTGTTTATACAAAATATATAAGTTAATTGTTACCAATGCATTTTAGTCTTAAATTTTCTTTCTAAAAAATTATTGATCTTTGATTATTGAGTTTAGAATTCACGATGAAGTTAGAGCAGATTTGAATTTGAATTATTCATTTTGAATTTTGAGCAGATATAAATCTTTATTTTTTGTTTTGGATCTAGATATAGAATGAAAAATATAGATCCATAACGGATTTAGAGCAGATACGGATCTTAATTTTTATTACAGATCTAGATATGAAGCAATGTTGATCCAATCAATCTCTGCTCCATTGCTCTTCTTAGCCATAAAGCATGACTTTTTTTTATGTATTTACAAATTATTAAAATTATGCATTTGGTACTAATAATACAGAATTACTGATATTTTAGAACTATAACATCGCGTACTATTAGACGAAAAGATAAAATTATTAGTCAACACTAAAGTATCTCTTCAACATTTTTTAATAATATATTATAGTTGGCTAGTTTCCAATAATATAGTCAGAGAAAAATATTAAATGTTAATAATCCTAATCCCCGACTCACCGTCTGTTTCCAATTGTCATACTTATATATACCTTTCCAAGATCCAAGAACTAAAATCCTCAACAAAATGCTCCAAATTCCCAAATGCTTTTCAGATCCGAAATGGCATGCAACAAAAATGCGGCAAATGCCTTTCAAATCTCTGAGATCTAGCTTTAATATGTGGCTCTGGCCTCTGGGTACAAAACCTAAAATACATTAAACTTTATTGGCAGAGAAATGGTATCTAACATTGCAAATTTGCAATATTACGGCCTCTTTGATTGGCGTAGAGAAATTGTAGCTTAAAAATTATATTATTAAATATTTAATAAACACTAACTGTTATAATTTAAAAAATATAATAATACAATCTTTTACTTATATAATAAAAAATTTATCATATTTTTAATAATTTTATTAAAATTATTATTTAAAATTTATTTTTACTATATACTATTAACTTCTATTTTATAGTTATAATTTTTTTCACAACAACCGCAGTTTAAAAGTTATATTATCTCAATACTAAATAGGATCGACATCAACGTATTCACGGCTGAGAGCCTGAGGGAAACAGTAATTCACTACGTATTCTCAAGTATAGTAACCTTCACAAACCGTGTAACAGCGAAAAAAGTAATGGCTTGCTACAATAGACCTCAAAATGCCCTCTTTGTAATCACAATATTGTGGCATATTTTGAAAGGTCTGTTTCCCGGAAATCTTACGAGGAACAAAAAATTGATAACATAAATATATTTTATATATGCAAAGAGTACATTAAACAATACCAGAATTGAAATCTTCTGTGTTTTCTCGGCTACTATCACTTTCCTTCTTTGCTGGCTCAGAGCTAACAATTGGAAGATTTCTTCGATACTGTTGAGATGTCAACCTCCTTTCTAATGGTGTTTTCCTCTTGCTTACAACAAACCTGTTCACTCCTTTCCGCATTGGCATTATTGATGGGAAATCCTCATCTGGGATCTGACTCAACTCTGATATGTCCTTGATTTGCGCGACACGTCTAAACCATCTCTCTGCCTTGGCCTCCTCAGACATATCTAATGGATCCAGTTCCTTCACTGCTGACCCCTCCAGGCTCTTTCCAGTCCAGCTACTTCTAACATTTTGATTTTCAGCTGGCTGAGATGGACTCGTGGCAAAATTCGTATTCTCCTTTGTAGAATATCCGCTACTCTGGTTTTTGGCTGGCTGATTTGAATTCCAAGCTGAATTTGTCATCGCCTTCCCAGAATATCCACTACTCCAGTTCTTGTTGTTGGTAGGCGGACTATTAAAATTCTTCCCCGTTGAATTTGCATTGATACAAGTCTCATGAGCTGAACTACCCGTCTTCATTCCTTCTACATTCTCTCCAGAAGATTTTGAGTTCCATCTTCCAGAACCTAGCTGCTGGTTTTCCATCTGTTGCACACCATTCCTATCAGGCACAGCCAGTCTTGCATCATTCAACTTCTCTGGCATCAAAGAATTTGATGATTCTCCAGCAGCTTTAGCAGTTGAATCTGCTC
The DNA here is from genome assembly GCA_029633175.1 of Citrus glauca. Classification (NCBI taxonomy): domain Eukaryota; kingdom Viridiplantae; phylum Streptophyta; class Magnoliopsida; order Sapindales; family Rutaceae; genus Citrus; species Citrus glauca. The sequence continues at coordinate 23,973,753 of JAQOOD010000004.1, read as the reverse complement.
CCACTGGCTCCTGCCTGTCCTTCTTCGCAAAGTAGTCAGGTGGGAAGGGTACAAAGGGCACGAAATTAGTATTATTAGCTTGCTCCATAGCCACACGTCTCCTGTACATTGGTGAAGTCAAAGAACGATCTTTCTTTTTGTTAACTACAAATCGATTCTCTCCTTTGCGCATCGGCATGATCTCTGAGAAGTCATCATCAGAAATCGCACTCGTTACATCAAAGTTTTCCACCTCAGCAACCCTCTTAAACCATCTCTCAGGTTTGTCAGCTTGTTCATTTTCTTTAGGCTTGGTCTCCATCTGGCTAACAGGTTTCTCAGAGAGCCGCAAATGGTCTACAGAGTTATGAAATTCTCTGGCCCGACAAACTGCTCCAGTTTGTTCAGATGTATCAGAAGCATCTGACGAGTAGTTCTCGGACTCTGCATACATCCTTTCATCTACCTTTGCATTCTCAGTTTTCTCAGCAAACATATCTGCAGGTAATGGCACAAATGGCACATAATTGGAATTATTTCCTCTCGGATATCGTGATGAACCTGCACTAGAAAAAGGTGAAGAACTATCTGCACTAGCATTTTGGTCAGTAGTGATACTGTCATTATTTGATTCAGGAGAAGTTGATGAACGACCAAAAAGTTCATCTAAATTATGGCTGACTTTTTTATCAGGGGTCTCATCCACAGCTCTCGTCTGGACATCATCACCCTCAGGCATGCCATCATTTCCCAAGTTTCTTCGATACTCAGCATTAGCAAGCCTTCTCTCAAGGGGCGTCTTCCTTGTGCTCACGACAAATCTGTTAACTCCTTTCCTCAGTGGCATAATTTCAGGGAAATCTTCATCTGCTATACTACTCAAATCGGAGGTATTATCCAGCTGGGAAACTTTACTAAACCACCGTTGTTCCTTCTCTTTGTCAGCAGTCGAACGGCTATCAATGTCATCCTTAATTGCAGAGCCATATCCATATCCTGAACCTGATCTAGAATCGGCAGTAGCATATGAGGATTCTCCAGGTCGCTTGCAATCACACCTCAAGCACTCCATATTCCTCGCATGGTTAAAGAAATCGCATCTGAAAAAGGGAAGTTACAAGTATAATCACTGCTGGCTGATTGAATGGAAGCAGTATCATTAACAGTCAAAAGAATCATAGCAAGAAAGAAATACTCACTGAGGACATTCCCACTCCCCTCCAGTCAGCTGTCTCTTTGGTCTAGCTTCATCACACTTGAGGCATTTCACATTCCTCGCAAAGTTCATAAAACTACACCTGTTTAATCCAGATGAAAATAAACAACTATCAATAAAGTGCCAAATATTCACAAAAATGAGCAAGTTATGAATTTTATTACATGTTAGTTCATCCAATTCAGTATGGTACAAAGTGCTGCTAAACAGAACAGTAAAAGGAGGAAGAAAAAGAAACTCAAATTTATAAAGTTTTTAAATGATACATGAAGTAAAAACCTTATGATGATATAGTAAATTCCAAGAATAGAAGGCAGATGAAAGGAAAATATTGAACACTCTACCTCGGGCAAATCCAGTCGCCTCTTTTCATTTGAATGTTTTGCGCTGAGGTCCTTTGCATTTGCCCATATCTATCAGGGAACTGATTTTGCACAGAAGAAGAGTTTGATACTGGAGTGCCATAGCTTAGCTTGGCCAATTCACCCAACAGATTTCGAACAGATGACTCAACAAGTTCCCTATTGTATAGACTATCCACCTCCAAAGAAGCAGCAAGATCACTTGCATAACTCAACAAAAACTTCATCAAATCAACTGTGTTTGGTTCATCAAAATCAGACACCTAAAAGGGTAAGATAGTAAGCAACATGGATGGCACTGGATCAGTGAGTTGTAACTTCCATAATCAATTTAAATCTTTTGAATAAAATGGATAATTGTCAAGAGAAGAAGATAGAAACAAATAAAAACTTTCCCCTAATAAGTTTTAAGTTCAATTAAAAAAAATGAAAAATGAATAAATTTGTACAATACTTCAAGATAGACATTATAATACTCTTAGTTCATGTTAAGTTTCATAATCTAAGTTTAATAGAAAGTACAAAAGTTCCAAAGGTTCACAGCTTGGTTTTAACTATTCTTGGAACATCAGTGCATAAGATAGTTGATTAAACATTTTCTCCTCCATCTTCCATTGGTCAAATCCTGGTCTCTCCTATCCACAGATATTACTTAGTTTAAATGAGAGGAAATATTATATTAATCATGATTTGAGAAAAACTCTGAAAAAGAAAATGTTTTATGGAAATAGAAATCAACAGTAAAGAGTTCCATAGAGTGAGTAACAAGCCCCATTGCAAGGAGAAAAACCAAGAAACAAATAATTCCAAGCTTCATGAGGAAAATTCACTTTCGGATGAAAGGAATTTGCCTGATTTTTATTATCTTCTATAACCTGTATTCAAAAAGTACATTAAAAGGACCGCATACGCTACACGTTAATTGGCTTCTTTCTAAAATATTGCCCTTCTAACTATAGAAAGTTTATCATCTAACCTGATACCTTAGGATTCAAATTGTCTCAATCTAATTAAAAGTTTAAATAAGAAAGTGGCAAAGACCTTATCTTAAAGACTTACGGTAAATGCAGACTAAAGAATATAACACATCAATACTGTTCTTCTATATTATTCTAGTAGCCAATCGTACACAACAAAGAATTAGTTTGCATACAATTATCTTTTATAAATCCTAACAATATCAATTTACAAGGAGTTTCAAATTACATCTGCCAAAATAAAGGCTACAGTTAAATCAGCAGCAGTTAAATTGTCCCACCAAGCATGGTAACTCTAATAGCGCATATAAAGCTACAGAACTACTCTGTAGCCATTTCTGAAACCACCATCTATTTTACAAGACCGAAGTTATTTATACAATCATTTTTCTATGTTTGTAGAATCAATGAGAACATTCAAAATATTGAATTCAAAAAACTGATCAAACACAAAATTATGAAGTTAAGTTACCTCATTTCGCACGAATGATTTCATCCTCCTCACAGATTCATCCCCATTTTTGAACAAAAACGGCGTGCCGCTTTCAACTATCACCTCAACATCTCTCCTTGAGACCATCCTACGCATCCCACACAACAACACACAACAACCAGGATCATAAAAGTTTCATTTTACCAAAAAAAAAAAGAAAATAAAATAAAAATCTCGGAGTCAGAGAGTAATAACTAACCTCAACAGATTGGGCCTATCTCGCGCGAAGGAAAGGCAAGCGCTGGCAGCGCGTACGAAGTCCTCAGGCAACTCCGCGCCAGAGACATAAGCGTCTTCAGCACGCAGGCGGTTGAAGCCGACGCCGACGCCGACGCCTCCGCCGCCGCCGCGGCGATCGGAGAGGCTATCGAGAAGCGCGTGAAATTCGGACCAGGGGTGGAACACGCGCGGAGGGAGAGAGGAGTGTGCTTGTGCGTGGAGTTGGCGGGAGGAGGAGGAGGAGGACTTGATGGGGAGTAAACGCGGGGCGGTGGACCCCAGCGGTGGGGGGAGAGGGGATTGTAGGCGACGGTGACGGTGACAGTGAAGTTGGCGGCGGGAGAGGCGGAGGATGGAGGGGCAGCGGTGGCGGAGATGAGGAGAGGGAGTGAGAAGGAAGAGGAATCGAGTGGCGCTGCCCATTTGCTGCTTTAAACCCTTAACCGGGGCTTATCTTACGTTATGTTAGTGATAGCGGATTGCGGCTCTGTTTCGTTTCTTCTTCACAACTCACAAGCTACCGGCGAAATGAAATATCAATTTGTAAATATATAATAAATTTAATGAGTAAAATTATTATTATTATAAAAATTAAATTTTAAAAAGCGTCATATTAAATATTTTAGTAAATTTATTGAGTAAAATTTAAAATTTTAAAATTTAAAAATGAATTTATTTAATAAATTAGTTTATTGAGTAAAATGATGGGTTCAAATAGCCACACTCATAATAAAATTAATTAATTAATCATATAAATGGAGGTGTGATTAAAAAAATATATAATAAATTGAAGAATTTAGTTAATAATTCTCAGAAGAGTTACATATGTTTGATTTCAGGTGTATTTATTTACACTTAAAAATTAATATGAATATCCGTATCTTAATTTTAAAAAAAACTGTTGTTATAAATTATTCTTTAAATTATCACCAAGGTATCTTTACAACAAAAAATAATAATAATGTTATTATTACTCTAAACACTCATTTAATACATTCATTCAGCGTTATCAATTTTTTTTTTATTTTAAACCTTAAAATTTTCCTTTTTCTTGGGTACTAACATAGATATATTCTTTTTATTTATTCAATTTTTTTATGATATGATACATAAGCAAGTTTACATTAGTTTATTGAAATTGTAATATGTTGATTTTTTTTTAATATCATAAAAAGATTATTTATAACAAAAAGTAGAGCATTTTTCATAAAGAGATTAATTTCGTGGAGTGGTTTTGGCACTGTATTTGCTTGCAACTTAAAATATTAAATAGGAATAAAGTCATCCACACCCTTAAAGTTTGCTTAAATGATCATACAATTTTTTTTCAGTTTTATAAATAATCATACAGACCCTTTAATTTCATAGATGACTATTATACATTTTAATGATGACAACCCAAGTCAATATAAATTTAGTAACAAAAATAAAATTAATAATAAATGTCAAATGACACAAATAAAATATTACAATAAGTATAATTAATAAAATAACATATATAATGAAAATTATTTTTAATATTAAGTTTTTATTAGTCTATCTTAACATATTTTATTAACTAAATTATGATAATCAAAAAATTGATTTCAAGATTTATACTAATATAGACATAATTAAAAAATGATATTGTAAACAAAATAATATAAATTTTATAAATTATTGTGAATGTTAGGTATAATTATTTTAATATTCTTGACGTGTCGAATATATATATTTATTATTTAAGAATATAACATATTAATAATAATTTTTCTAATATTAAAAATATTATATAAATGTTATCTTATTTTATATATTATAATATTTTAAGTTTTAATTTATATTAATTATACAAGTTTATCTAAAGTCAATAGAGTTATTGTAATTAAAGGTATAATAGTTAATAGGAATTATGTATGATCGTTTATAAAAGTGAGAGAGTCTATATGATCATTTAAGTAAAATTGGGATTGTGGATAGCCTTCTATGTATAAATAATGTTACTTTGATCATGGTAGCTAAGCCATGAACAGAAGGGAAAATAGAAGACTGGTGGTTGGTGGGATAATTAATTTGTTGTTTTCTTATAGCTAATTTATGATCAAATAAATTTATATAAAAAATAAGTTTTCAAATTTATATTTTAGGTGTACTTAATGTTTTATCAGTGTATGTAGTAAATAAAAGGTTTACATAAGAGCCTTTTAGTATTTTAAATAATATAAAAAGAAAAGTCAATTTTTTAAATTTATTATATGAGTGTATAAAGTAATTAAGTGTTTAAAATATTTTTTATAGTACAAATATCCTCATCCTCTGATTTATTTTCATTTTCAAAAATTTCTAACAAGATTATGTACACAAAAGTTAATGTGATTTCAGCTTCTGAAAATTGTTGGATTATATATATATATAGCCAAGAAATGTGAGCAACATTTACAATATTACAAAGTCAAGCATTTTGGGTCAAACGAGAAATTAGCTCCAAATACAATAATTAAATGAGCATTTATATTTCGTATTCTTATGTGTATAATTCATTCTTTTTCATGTTCTTCACGAACTCCCTGCTTTAAGGCAAGCTGCTCTGTTTTGTGTCATTTGCTTTTTTTTTTTTTATCCTTTATTTGGTATAGCTTTTAAATAAAATTTATTTAAATAAATCTTTTATTAGTAGAGTTTTTATTAAAAAAATTTTAGTTGTTTGGATATCAATGAGAGTTTTTACTGAAAATTATAAAAAATTACATTATTAGACAAGTTATTTAAAATTATGTTATAAAAGAATTAAAAAAGGATGAAATAAATAGAGGATATTCGATACAAAGAAAGAATTTGAAGGAATCTCAATTAGATTGAAATTTCTAATATTTAGAAATATTTTAATTTAATTAATTACAACCATTAATATTTTATGCTTACTTTCATAAGTGTTGTAAGTGTTTATTTTGTATGACTTATTTAATGGTTGTAAGTGCTTATTTAATCTCATAAGCTCTTATTATAATTTTTGTTATTGTTTGATTGTTTTTCTAATAGAACTTTTGAAATTTAAATAAACTATTTTGCCTCTACTAGTAAAAGTCCAAAATTTGAGCTTTTGAAAATAGAGGTTGAATTTTTTTAAAATGTTAAAATATTAAAATATCATCTATTTAGTTGTAATTTTATTTTATTCTTTTCATAACATAATTTTAAAAAACTTGTTTATTATAATTTTTTTATTCTTTAATTGTTTTTCTAATAGAACTTTTGAAACTTAAATAAACTATTTGCCTCTACTAATAAAAATCTAAAATTTGAGCTTTTGGGAGTAGTGGTTGAATTTTTTTTAATGTTAAAATATCCAAAATATCATCTACTTAGTTATAATTTTATTTTATTTTTTTCATAACATAACTTTAAAAAACTTATTTATTAAAGTAATTTTATAAATTTTTAATAAAACTCTTATGTACAACCAAACAACTAATTTTTTTTTAGTAAAAAGTATATTTATAAAATCTCTACTTAAATAAGTTTTACTTCTAAAACTGTACCAAATAAAACCTAAGTTATACCAAACAGCAGTTAGGTTGGCTATTGAGTAAGAATGCTAAATAATAATAACCACAATCGTAATACTAATAATGTCAATAACATTACATGTTTAGGTCGTTTAATTAATTTCATGTGTGTAAAATATTTGGCTAATCTAACTAATTTCCCATGTGTAATAATATTGAATTGAATCCGGAATTAATCATTCTGGGGTTAAGAAGGAATACGGCGCGGAAGAATCTTGCACTAGAATTTTGATAGGCTATTCGTTGAGGTGCTCAAGGCAATTCTGTTACTTAGAAGAATAATGAACTAACGAAATTAAGCAATTAATTTTACAAATTAATGATTAAATTGAAGTGTGATTAAAAAAATGATCATAAATCCAAGAATATTTTTGGGGGTCCAATAGTTTCATGCTTTCTCCATCACACAAGAGTTAGTGGTAACACACAACCAATCTATGACTTGAAGCAACAAACTTCCCTTCCATTTGTCTTAAGTAATCTTTCTCATCCGACAAAGATCATCCATCACGATGCGTCTTTCTACATTAGGCTCTCTCTCAGTCTCTTATGTGAATAAATTAAAAACAAATTAAAAATGTTAATATTTAATGAAACATAGTTAGTGAAGAGCCATTATCTAGTAAGGGACCTCTTAAGGGACATTCTAAAAGACTAAAAAATACAAATTACAATATACTATAATGAAGGTTTTTTTTTTGGGTTAGAAAATTACTCGCCAAATGGATGCTTCCATGAATTTGTTTGGTTTCCCATTCCTGCCTTAGAATTGAGTTAAGCTATTTTGACTTACTCTCAAAGCCTCCATTTCCCAACGAGGCCGCGTATACAAAAATCGATCGGAAATATGATTTCTTGTGAAAAATAGCTGGATTAGCGGTGTGTGTATATATAAAATACATATTATAAATATATTTTACAGCCAAGAATTTTGAGCAATATTATCACAATATTACAGAGTCAAGCATTTTCAGTAACATATCCTAAAGCATCAATGTAATTCTTCCATAAATCTGCAGCAATTTTAGAAATCATTTCTGCTAGGCCCTCAAAAATCTCCGGTATATCTTTCAGCAACCCTTCAAATGAGTCCCTTGTCTTCTCTACTAGACCTACGACGGCGGAACCCGACGTAACAGCTGACTCTGTCACACCTTGTTTAAGAAGATCAAAAGCAGAGGAGATTAAAGAACCTATTGCCTCTATGATGATCCCTGAGACATACTCGACGCAGGCTCTCATGGCTTCTGCTAATTGTTCTAACGCACCCTGCATGGCCTCTCCCGGAACTTTGAATGCATGGATGAGCAGCACAATAAGGTGAGCCACCGAGCTGAAGATTAAACGGGTTACTAAGTTTGATACTGCGGTGATGACAAAGAAAATTAATTTTAAGAGCAGAACAACCATTTTCGGTATATTGGTTTGAAGGAATCAGGAGACAAGAAAAGGGCGGGTATAGAGCTGATAAATTGTTTATTGATTTGTTTTCAATTTATTGTCTTGTTTGTATAGTTTAAGCATTGAATTTGATTATTAATATTGTGTGTTTGTGACTTTGTGTTGCATGTTGACGCATCATATGGAGTAGTTGATGTCCTCACTCTTTCCGGGAAATTTAACGTTACACTTTTTTAAAAAATGGTTGATTCTAACTAATCATTTCTAAAATATATGTTATTGTACCTGTAAACGATGATTAAAAGAATTTTATAAAATGATAATTACCTAGACCAAGACTTTTTAAACGTTTTCTAGAAGTTGCTTCAGGAAGAAGCAAGAATAAGATTAAGCTGTTGCTTGCAAGGACTGGATATTAACACTAACTCGGTCCGTACTGCAATTAATTTAAATTATAAATTTGTTGATTTTATAATTGGGTTGCCAGCATTAATTTATTCACAGAAGCTCCGGAACAAGTATTTTTGTTCCCAGAGAGAGCATCGACCAAAAGCCAAAAATGCCAAACTGAAAAAATCTCAAGACTCAGAATTCTTAAAAGAGATTTTTATATGGATTGCTCTAATATACAAGAGATACGACAGCAGAACAGTTTTGAAACTGTATATTATTTATAAAATTGCATACACTATACAAGTCAAAATCACCCCTGAGTGGCTGCACACCAAAATCTGAAAGCAGAGAGACCAAATGCACATATACAAAATTAAGTTGAACAAAACCACCGCACCTTATTTACATATACTTCCCATTCTTTTTCTCTCTGATTAATTTTCTTTCAGCTTATATACAGCATCGGCATACTCTTCTGCATCCCAAAGAAAAGAACCAAAAGCAATTGCCTCCAAAACCAACCTCTTCAGACTTGAAAATGATGTCAAAATAACCTCATCAGTCTCCAGCAAACCCGTCTGTCCATCACCAAAGAGTGCACAGCTGTGCTTCTCAACCAAATTTACTGCCTCCCTAGATCTCAATTTTGCACACCTCTGCAATGTCTCTGGATCAAACCCCATGACATAACACTTCAATTTTTCTTGCTTCAGTTCATGTCCATTTGTCCCTCGACCAAGTGAAATAGACTGTGTATTATTAACACAGCCAACAACTTGATTTTGCTTCAATCCATAAGACCACGCTTCTGGAAACTGAAGGGAGTTCCTGTGAGTAAGATGAAGATCTTGATGGGCTGATGCAAGACACCCTTCCAGGTAGTACCTCAAGGAAGCAGACTTCAGGAAGTAACCATACAATATTGAAGCAACATATACGCGGCCAAGACGAAGGCGTTGAATCTCAGTTGTTGCCCAACAGTCTGTGACACTGCAATTGGCTCTCAAGCCAATGACAGTGGAAATATGTCCCCTTATCATCTCCAAAACCTCGAACTCGTGGATTGACTCCAGCTCCCAATCCTTTGAGGGCCAAATTTCTAGTCTTCCATTATAGATGCATCTAGAAAGCTTTGGAACCAATTGGGCTCTGATCTCAGAGAACTTGTATAATATTAACATGTACATAACATCTTCAACAGCAGTTTGGCATTCGTGTTCTTTCAATTGAGCAATCCTTCTGGCATTCAGAAAACAAAAATGATTAGTTACAGTGAACATTCAGAGACCGTATACTTTAAAATCATAATGTTTTATTCCACCCAAGTATTACAAATCAGAAGGGTGCAATTTATATATACTAATTTTGTTAAGGATAGCTCATGTACTTGCAAGGTAAATTAACTACTTTGGTGTAACAGCATTGGAATTACTATTTTACATCATTGCAGAGATAAAAAGCTCAATTTTCTATGTTGTGCCAACATAGTTTACCGCATAAAGAGCAACAACTGCTCATCTAATCTAGAGAGTTCAACTTAATCGCAAGTAACTTTCGAGACACGATATAGTCCTTTCAGTTAGTTGGCTACATAGAAAAATAAGTTGTAAAGCAATAAAGAAAAAATTCGAGGATCATCAATTATAAATTCAGCTAAATAAAGAGAGAAATCAATTCATGATTGAATGATGTGACATAAGTGAATTTTATGACCACCTCCAATTAAAAAAGCATCTCCGCTCTTCTATCACAACAAGATGGAGCTGACGCTGTACTCTTGCATGGTTGAAAATCCAGAATTTGCATGCACTCTCAAGTAATGGCACACACTACACATAAAACCTATTTGTAAATTGGACTTAGAAAATACGTATCTCCGGGATAACTCTCCACTCTTTCCTATGTCTATATATTTTCAAAAGCATTTCATGGTTTAAGAGTGATATGTAAAATATGAATTCTGCTAAAGCAAAATAGACTTTATTTTGAACTAATACAGAGATGATGACAAGGCCACATGGGGTGGAACAGCGCAAATTCTCGGTGATTTACAACCCATTTTTATGCCATATTTTATATAAAAAATTAGAAAGTGAACCAACAAAACCAAAATGCAAAATCAGCACAGATGAAGCCCAGAGAATATCCTAATGGTGGATTAAATTTTACAATGTTAAGAATATTTAAGCAAATATCCGAAATTGACACTTAGAGTGCAGTTGGCTTACCCTCTAGCGAAATTTAATAGGTCAATGTTTCAAATCCAAGGAATACATAAATTACCATTCATATCATACGCATAAACCCTAAAAGCTCTTTTTTCGTCAAATTGGATTAAGAAATTAAGCAACAAGAATTAAATCACACTTACCACCACCGCAATCAAAACTTACCAACAAAACAGGAATCAGCACCATGTGCGGAACCAGAAACTACTCTGTACAACAACACCCAGTTACTCTAACATGTGTTTTAATTAATCAATTAATTGATTGATTGATTATTATATATAATAACACACTAATCCACTTTCACCCAAACGCGAACAACAAATTAAACAACCCACTTACTTGCTTGCTTACTTACTTACCAAACGAATCAAGCCAAACAAACAAACAAAAACCAAAAGTACCTGTGAAGCGGGCCTTCATCGGTGCCGGAGCTGAGGGACATCCTAGCAACGGCGGCGTCGCGATCATTGGCCAACAGCTTGAGCTCATCGGAGACGGCGAGGTTGAAGTACTGGCGCTGGTTCTGCAGCACGCGGCTCAGGAACTTCCCTGCCGGCGAGTTCGGCTCGAGCGGCGTGTTCAGCGGGCTGCTGCTGAACTCGCAGGGGCTCGGCCCGGCCCTCGCCTGCACAACAACCCCGCTGCGGAGAAGCCTCCGGCGGCCGAAATTGCTATTACTGGGAGAGAAAGAGCGGGGCCCCCTGGGTTTGGAAGGAGGCACGAACGGCAGCGTTTTGGCGGGACCGTGGACGGAGAGGCTGTGGTCCATCAACTGTGTACGGCTAAGAGAGAGCAAAAATTTTGTTTGAAGAGTGCGTGAGGCGATAGGGTTCGTACTTCGTGGGGACGAGAAATTAATCAAACATAAATATGCCGTTCGGATAAGGGCTTCTAGAAGCAAGGGCCAGACTGAGGGAGCGCGTTCGTGGTCGGGTGCTCTGTGGTGTACGTGTTTCTTGATGACTACGGCTCGTACACGTGCCACGTGGATGAAATCGTAAAGAGACTGGGCGCAACTGAGGCAGTGCCGGGTGGATCTTTGATTTATTGGTAGCATCAATTGCATGCGATAATAAAAGACCATGCTTTAAAGAGTCAACAGATCTCATAATCACAGTCTTGTCGTCCAGATAACTTATCATCTGACTCACCCACTTCCCCTTTACGCAAGTCGAAGAGATAAAATAAATAAATCAATATTATATATATTATATTATATAATGCTTTGTCAATTAATCAATGGGCGGAATGAACTTGTGTGCTGTCTGCGGAAAAATTTTAAAATACGTTAGAGATACTGCAATCATTGATATATGTGACATATATATATATATATATATATATATATATATATAATTAAAATTAATATATTTATTATTTACATAATAATTTTTTAAAATAAATAAATAAATTATAATAGAGTAATAATATAATTATAAATTTTTGTATAAATTTATTTTGTACAAACTGACGTGATATTAATTTATTGATTGAATAAAAATATAAATTAATAAAAATAAATTATGTGGATTAAGTGATATTTAATTCAACCAATCTTATTATGTCATATTAGTTTATATAAAATAAATTTATATAAAAATTTATAACTATATCATTACTCATTATAATATTATTTATTTATAATAAGGCTTACATAATATTTTAATAGATTTTAAAATAATGATTCATTTACAACAATTATTTGAGATAAAAAGCGTAAATTTATTTTTTCACCTTAAATCAAATATGATATGAATATTTGACGATAGAGCACGTGGCAGGTAGGCTTGCTTTACAAAAATTAAAAACGTGGAGGGTCCCACGATAAGGAAATGGCAGAGATTAATAAAGGTGCCGTTTTGCCGTTTTGGTATTGGGCTTCCGTGGAAAAAATATTGGAAACTGAGAAATCAAAATTGATAAGCTCCCGCAACTATTTGGGTCTGTCTCAGTTATCCATATAATTGATGATTGCTTTGAAAAAAGTAACGCCAATTTATTAGAGAGAGGGTGACTACAGTACTGCCCATAGCCCGATACAGTCAAATAATTAATAATCATAAAATGTTAGATGTTTATTGATTTGACTTAACTCAAACCGTGGATACAACATGCCCTCAAGGTGTATTATAATTTTCTAGTATTAAGCTCTGGCCATAACAGGGTTTGAATAGAGATAGTGCAGACTTGAGGGGGCCAAAATATAAAATTAAAAAAAGAAGAGATAAATTTTAATTAGGACTTTTATATTCATTGGAAATTAATTAGCACGGCATAATAAATTTGTGACTTCCTTAAAATTCTTCTTGAAAATTCTTGCACAACCGGATTGATGTAATTATCAGATATTAAATTAGTAATTTGCTACGCCTATGAAAGTAAATTTTTCGTGGAAAATTGAGTCAATAATGTTGTGGTAATCAAAATTCGACAGGGCGTATGTGGACCAATTCCCTTACGCACAACGAAATACAATTAGAAATGTGAAACGGTTACGTAGGTACCATATTCAAAGCCAATGCATTAAATTTAGAACAAAACATTCAAAACCCTAAGCTGATTATATATATCCTATCGGGCCATTTTTTTTTAAAGGTAAAATATTATTATTAGCCGAGATCAAGAATCATGGGAGCCTCCAACATAAAGATATGGGCATCATCTGTTGCAGCGATTGCAATTATTATTATACTGGTGGTGAATCTAGCAGAAGTCAGAGAATATGAAGGCTTTAGTGCTATGTTTACTTGGTGGAATGAGATTGGAGGAGAATGTAGATTTTTGGAATTTCAATGTTTACTTTCTTTGACGGAGGAGGGGAGTGAGAGTCAAATTTTATGGGTCTTACTTATTTTTTAAGTGAGGACTGAAATTCATATTATGAGCGGAGGTACTCTTTTTTGTTACCTTTCTCCTATTAAATATGATATAATTATACTTATTAAAATAAAATAATATCACATTTATTTAAAAATAATATTATTATATTTATTCAAATAATATTATTTAATAATATTTGATTTATGTTATTAAAAATAATATTATTCAACTTATTTAGATATAATATTATTATATTTAGTTTAAAATAATAATTTACATTGATTATAAATTAAAATTACTTAAAAATAATATTATTGTATTTATTTAATTTTAATATTTATTTAATTTTAATATTTATTTAATATTAATAATCACTATAAATAATTTGTTTATTCTAAAAAAAACCAATTTTTTAACTATATTATTAATAATAATGTTCCTATTGTGTTGCTCATATTAATAATTCTTAATTTACACAAATAAAATTAAATTTAATAAAATCTATGATTCACATAATTAAGAATATTAAAAATTCTTATTAATGTATATAATTAAAAATTAAAAAAATAATTTATTATATATTTTTTAATTCACTTTGTAACTAAAAACTATAATTCTTTTAAAATTGTACTTTCAAACGATTCACCCCCAAATTAAAGATTAAGTAAAGACATAAACGAAATTTTGATTTTTATTCCACATTCTCATTCTATTAAGTAAACAACTTACTTCTAATCCTAAAATTTTCACTCTAATCCAATGAGTAAATGCTACCAAAATATCTATTTAATAGCAACTGCACGGAGTCACCTCCAATGACTACAAGAACAAAGAGAATGACAAAAAGGAAGAAAATCAGGATCGCTACAGCCAAGACTGTAAAAACTCAACCGTTGCAGAGGTGATTAGCCCCATGTAAAAACTTCAAGTTAATTGAATTATGAATGTTGGAGGCCCCATTTGCTAATATTTTGTACTTTTTTTTTCCAATCATTAATTCCTGCTAATGTAATGAAAATTATGAAGTTATTATGAAACGTTTAATTTAATAACATCATTTTATTTAATGAAATTCACTACATTTCGGGAAAAGATCTCAAATGTTACGAGAAATCAAAGTTTGAGTGGGAAAATACTCCACCTATATTAAACACCCAAATTAATTTAGTTAATCTATCTACAGCTTATTTACAAATTCTCGAAATGTGATGACCTCAAAAATCATACTATGAAAAAATGAACGTGTTGAAACTTCGTATATATCATTATAATTAAAGAAATCGTTAAATGCTAATGGTATTCCGTATTTGCTCTTTTATGATTTTACATTTAAAATTAAAGAAATAAGGCTGACGTGGGTAGTGCTATTTTAAATCATTTAAGAGGTAATGTTTATCCTTGAAAGTGTCATATTTGTGTTCGGTTTAACGTCAAAGATTAAATGAGGGATCAAAAATTCATAATAGGCGCAAAAGTTATAAAAGATTTCTATGAGGACAAAAGAATCATTCTTCCTTTTAATTAAGAATAGAAATTGAAATATTGTTGGCTTTTGAAAATTTTGAGTTCTTGTAAATTAAATTTGCCAAATAAGCCTTTATATTAATTTATTCGATCCGAGAGATCAAAATCATTTTTTTGTTGGTCCACAAATATTGTCGAGCAAGAAGATATACCAAATTCCTTTGGTTGAAAAAAATCAAAATCATTTGAAGAATACCGTTAAGCTTGAACATACAAACTTAAATAGCTAGTTTGCAAGTGGCAAATAAATAATAAAAAATAAAAAAATAATTTAATCAATTAAACCTTGGACATAGTTTGGCTGGCTGTGATTGTGTTTTGTGTATGTGTGGTCGCCTGAATTTGAGTAATAATAGAGAATGCAATATGCGTATGAGATTACCCGAGTTCAAATGGTAATAGAGGGGCAAAATTTAAAGTTAAAGAAATAAACAACCCCACTTAATTAGACTAATAACCAAATTTGTGATACAAAATCTGATCTCAACTTCAAAAAATGTAATATTGATTACTGGTCGCACAATTTCGTTCATATCAACCACACAATAATAATATTATTATTTTTTTTAACTAAAATTTCCTGAAATATAGTTGGAAAAAGTCTGATATCACTCACTTGATTAAAACCAACTAATTAATTCCCAAAATTACAGCCACATATGCAAGATCTATATAAATAACTCTTGCCCTCAACATGAAAATACATAACGAAATAATAATTAACAAAAATTAATCATGGGAGTCTCAAGGTTTGCATCAAGGCTATTGTGTTTGGCAATTCTTAGCATGCTGCTATTAAACCATGCGGAGGGTGGTTTATTCGATAAAAAAGGGGTGGCCAATAGTCCATGCCAAGCTTCTGCGGAACTGTGCAAAGACAAAATAGAAAACGATGCTAAAAAGGCCGGCGACTGGTTCTCGGAAAATGTATGGGGCCCGGCGAAGGACGGCGGGAAGAAGGTGCTGAATCCTTGAGCAGCAAGCAATTCAATCGGCCAGTGCTTTGTTTTGTGATTTCGTTTTCTTTTAATTTGTTTTGGGTTAAGAGTGGTAAGTTTGTTTTGTGATTTGATTCGTTTAATTTGTTTGTGGCTGTACTATTATTACTTAATTTTTTAAATGAGATGTTGTAACTCATTCGGGTGTATAAATCAATACCAATAAGAACTAGCGTGACTGTGTACTTGAATGTTTGTGTTTCGATAAATATTTGCCAATTTCCCCTTAGTTTGTGTTGTTTTTAACCAGAAAGATCAAGTACCCCCTTTTAATATTCAATTTCGCAACCACTTTTTATCTGAATTTTACCAAAGCCTTTCAATTTTATTGACAGTTTTTGTCTAGGTTTGAATTCATGTTTTAAAGGTGTGAACTTTTGCAACAAAGAAGGGCTATATTTATTTCTTAATTCTAAGTTATTTCTACTAAAATCGCTTAAGTGTATATGTGTGTGTGTGTCTATATATACATATATATTGTTGTGTTTTGGTCAAATAAGAATAAAATTTAATTATGAAAAGTCACAATGCTTGATGGCAGGTATTGCAAAATCACAGTGTTTGGTGGTGGGTGTCGGTTTTAAAAGTCTATATAAGGACAAGAGAGACGACTTTCAACCATAATCCAATTCTTTATAAGTCTTGTCCTTATAATTTCCTACGGCATCATAAAAAAAAATTGCCGAATATAAAATGTTTATATTTTCTTAGTGAATTCTTCATTTTTGCTTGGTACAGATTCACATTAAAGACTTGTCATATCCTCAAAGCGACTTGCCAACAAACTCATAAGCAATCTCTACTGGGAGGAGGCAATTAACACTTTAAGGAAAGCGTATTCAATATGTGTTTCAAGTCTTTATCTATTATTGTTATTATTTTATTTATTTATCATATATAAGTTTTTCTGCTTTTTTCATCTTTCACACAACTTAATTCTCGCCTACCAAATATATAAGCATAATATAAAAATTAAAAAAACTACCTCATTTGAGATTGGTGGGAGAACTATGTATTTCTTGATCTCTTACTTCCACAACAAGGAACAAACCAGTTTGTTGGTGTTTAATATTGATTTATGGTGATTAGTGTCGATCCTGCAAGAAGGTAGATTTAATCACGTGTAGGGTTAGTTTTTGAAGTTTGTTTGCGAATTGGTAGGATGGAATTTTTTTAGCAGTATTAAGATAAAAAAATGACAAGAATAAATTAAAGATGAAACAATGCAAATGAATCACTTGATTTTTTAGATTCACACTCGACACTTCACCATGAGCTTAATATTTCTTTTTAATTCTAATTAATTTATAAAGATGGTATTTATACTCCTCATAAGTCTTATTTTAGTAAATATGATATCAAACACTCATTATGCCAGTGGGAAGTGATCTTCTGCGAAATATGGTGTCAAGTACACATTATGCCGAGTGATAACAAACTTTCTATCAATAAAATGGCAAGATCGTCCACTAAATAACTTAGATACACTCTTTGTCAACATTGAGTTAAGACAAAACACAAGTACTAGAGGAGAGTTTTTTTTCTCCAATAAATATATTGTAAAGTGCTTATTATGCCAAACAGTAACGATCTTGCACTAGAGGGTTGATATACCTTGCAAAATCTAGACAAAATTTATTGTCTCAATGAGTTAAAACAATCCACATAAATCAAAGAGAAAAGGTGAATAAACTTACCAAATTAAGTACATGAACCGTGTTGAGACTTTATCTTCAATCAAACTTGGAATTATATTAGCCACTCATAATTTAACTAGAGATAAAATGATAATTCTATATTAAAATATGTAAAAATATAAGATAGAATATGAGTTATACAAAATGGGGCTTAAATTTGGATTTAGAGCTATTGAATTTAGGGGAAAAGCAATGTATTTATAGATATAATGGGTAAATCATAGTCACCATATGAAAACAATTTGAACGCACATGATTAAGCCATATGGCAAGCTCTAATTAGATGGAACACATCATCAAGGCTATGATTTGGTGTATTGTATTGTAACATACATGCATTTTTCAGTCTAATAATATACTGCCACGTCATTTAACAACACAAAACTCAATAAGCTTTGATTCAGTGTATTGCATGTAACATGCGCACGTTTTCGGTGGAACAATATGTCGCGATATCATCAGCTAACAGTAAACATGTATATAGGTCAAATAAGATGTTGTTACATCATCAGTCAATGCCACATTAGCTGGCCCCAATTAAAATTAGCATATATCCTAAAACTGTAATTTTACCTTTTATTCCCTTCTCAAGGTTTTTAGTTATTATGAGCTCAAAAATGCTATCTATTCTACTGTCCAATTTCTCTTAATCATGAAATGACTAAAATATTCCTAAAATACTCAAATTATAAAAAATACATACAATTAAAGTTCAAGGGACTTAAATACATAAAAGTATAAATATTAGTAAGACTTAAAGTATAAAATGATGATTTTACTTTTTATAAATATACACTCTCCAACACTCAGCACATTTGAACTTACATTAAAGATCATCTAGAGCTTAAATTTTATATCCATTAGGGATATGACAACTTTATATTTTACTTAGCGCAATATCCATCGGATTCCAAATCTCATATTATGACATACCACATTAGGGACATGATAATGGATAGAGGTCTTCCCTATCCTTCACTGCATTTACTATTTTAATTAAAATTTCCTAATAATTTAATAAAGTGAAAATAGAGATCCCCATTTCTCTATTCCCTGCCTGATAAATAATCCTCTTTTTTCTAACAATACATATATAAAAAGACAAATATATAAAAATATAATAAATTTAAATGAATTATCGTTAGCTATGATAACATCATTATAAATATAAAATCATCATTATTCATTAAAACATTGTATCAGTCTCTTATAGAAGCAACATCTTTGGATCACCAATATCTAAAGCTACGATAGTGATTGTCATCACTGTCATGCTTGTTTTCATATCTTCATGACTTAATAATATGAGTGATAATAAAGCCATTAATTTTTGTACAAAATGATATGCTGATGTGGCATAAATTGATTAATTGGTTTTCGGATAATATATGGTTTAATATATTAAAAAAATTGATTAATTGGATGAAAATATAAAATAAAAAAATTATGTGCATCAAAAGATATATATCCAAGCAATTTAATCATGTCATGTCAATTTTTTCAGAAGTTTGTAACTCTTTTATAATAATAATAATATTATTATTATTACATTTTAAGGTAATCTGTAAAATGTAGGCTATTTACATTTTTTATTTTTTATTTATAAAATAATTACATCTTATTTTCTCTTTACAGGTAGTTATAAAGGAAAAATGATTAAGCTAAAACCAAAAAAAATCACTACTTAAATTAGATAATATATGCTTATAGGTAATCATTTTCTTGATTTATGTATAATGCAATTCTTGATTCATATATAATGCAAGGAAGTGCTAATCAGTAAATACATCCTCACCGGTTAAGAATTTAGAGGTTAATTTTTCTTCATTCTTGACCCTATAAAGGTCCCTAAAAAATCTCTTATTATTAGGAAATAATCACTAAAAACCACACAAAAGATTTAAGGTAGAAGCTCATACCACACAATCTTATTATGAAGGTATAATCCCAAATTAACCCAAAACAGAAAAGGTCAAGACTTCCAAATTGAAATCCAAGTGTTAAGTTAGAATGCCATTCAAAAAATCTATATAAAGCCCTGAAGTCAGAATAAAAAAACTAATTGCCCCAAAAAAAAAAATTAATAAGAGTTGAGTTGAATATATATTTGAATAGAATTAATAATGGCTGCCGTCTCCAAGTTCACATCAAGGCTAATGATCTTGACAATTCTTTCATTGCTGGTGCTAAATTACCAAGTGGGAGCATCTGATGACAATATAACAGAAACAAGAGAGGTGGCGAAGCAGAAGAATTGCAAATTATGGTATATGCCAATACCATTTTGCAAGAATGAGGAGAAGAACACGACGACGACGACGAAGACCAAGCTTTCGCTTGGTTCTACCAACTCAATGCGCGGCGCTGCTGCCCTTGATTTCAAGAAAATGAGGTCTGAATATGAAAATGAGAAGCCCTAATTTCCTACAGAAGGAGTCGAGGACCCCATCTGTTATGCATGAAGATGGAATATACTGCTCCATGATGTAGGGACTAGGGAGGCACGGTTAGACAACTAAAATTCTGTTTGAGACGTGGGCCAAAATAAACAGGACACGTACCAAGTGTAATTCTTTTACTACCAGTAAAAGAATAATTGTAAATACAATATAGTTGGGCTAGGGATTTAATTTATGCCCATATATAAATAAATAATATCTTAGGCCACATTTGTAAGGTATGTGGAAACCAATAGAAAAAAACAAGATTTTCTTAAAGAGTGGAAGTACTAGCATCATCAAAATCCTTTCAAAACCCTTTTAAATTACACGCAATCAAAAATGAAAAATTATATTACTTCTGAAAATACCCCTCTTTGTTCCATAATTACCCTCCAATTTTATTTCTTATAAAATGAAAAAAATTGGGAGGAAAAAAAACCTCTCTTTCTGCAGATGCTGACACCAAAATTATAACCAATCTTCGTAAATTTGATTAACAAAAAGGATGGAATGAGATGTAACTTTAAATTTCCCCATTTTAACTTAATTATCTTTCTATTTTGTGACAAAAATGCCTACTATTTGAATATAAGATACCCATTAATTCCTCCTTAAAAAAAGAAACCCATTAATTCATTTCTTTTCAAAGATCAAAATTCACTTGTTCCAAAAAAAAAAAAAAACTTTGAGGCAAATGATTAAAAATGAGTTCTTTAATAAAAAATTTGAAGTCAAACATAAAATTTTAAAGTCCTTTTTATAATATTAAAGTCCTTTTTATAATTTCTTCAAATGAAACGTTTATTTCTCATTGATGGAATTTTTCTCTATTCTTTTTGTTGACACCAAAATTTCGCACGTTAACGTGATTGGGTGTGATGAGTTCAAACTTTGATGATGTGTTTGTACTAAAAAGGTTTTGATCTTTAGACCAATACTCCTCATTTGAAAAATAAGAAAATCTTAACGGTGCGAGTGTTGTTGCCATCAAAAACCTCCAATAGTTAATTTAGAGATTGAAAATTTCATCAATAACAGCTTTGAGAAAGAGAGAGAGAGTTCCCGACTTTTGTTTTGAGTGTCTCCATACCAAAATACTTACCTTATGATTGAGAGGTCCTTTTATAAGAAGACCTCATTGAACTAGTGTTGCATTTGAATATTTCAAAAGGATGACATGTGCATCAGTTACTCCCAGTTCTAGTTCGAAAATATTCAAATGCAGTTAGTACAAAGACGTCATCCTTTTGCTTGTTTTGGGCTTGAAGTAAGAGAGTAAGTAAACTAATAAGGCTAAAAAAAATGTTGATTCCTATTGGTCAAAAACCTATTTAGTACAAAGACGTCATCAAGGTCTTACCTCATTGCACCCAACCACGTCAACGTGTGAAATTTTAGTGCGAACACTTCTAGTTATTTAGTTTATCTAACTTGATGTAGATCTTGAAATTTTTTATTTGTCAATTTATTTGGACACATCAGGCAATAGCTGTATTTTTACTGTCCATGAAAATTGAAAACCAGTAAACCCTAGTAGGGAAAGAAGGGGTGTCACTCAACATTAGGGTTAGAATTGTAAACACAAATAAAAGGGATTTTATAAGGAGTTTGGAGAAGTGCTAATAGCATCACTCTTTCTTAAAAATCTTCTAATATTCTCTCTACTAATCCTCGGAAATAAAATCTTCATGATTTCTCCTTGATCGGCCGGAATAACTTACTTTACTAAAGGGAAAAAAGCCACCAAGACCCCATGATTTGTTTAGATATAAATAAATCAGTTGGATTCAGAAAATGGCCATACAAGATGGCAATTGCGCCCTTAATCCATAGTGACATCCTAACTGCATTCTTTATAAGGACAATTGTACAATAAAAGGTTATACATAACCAACTTAAAATAATTTTAAGAGTGTTTTTTCCCCATATTAAAATGATCTATATTTTGGGCTAAATTTTTTACATTCCTCGTGATCAATTTCTTGAAAAAAAAAATTACATAATATTTTTTTAATAAAAAATCCTCCCATAATCTAGTTTGTTAACAAAAATGATATGAGAATTTGTATCTAACTAATTTACGAGACAAACCAAAAAAATAAAAAAGTCAAATAAAATCTTACAAGACAAACATAAGGGCTTGCACAATCAAAGTCAATAAGGGTACTCTAGTAAAATGATTGTTTTCTCTTAATAGTTTGGGTTAAGAATCATTTTCTCTCTAAAATACTATTACCCTCTAACTGTTATTACCGTTGACGTTACTAATAAAATTGTGCTTTAGCATGGTAAAATCTATTATTTATTGGAAAATGATGTTCTCACAAAGCTCAATGCAAAGCTTTGCACAAAACGGTTCATTTTGAGCAAAGTATAAAAGTCATTCACACGTGCAAGCAACAACACCACACACGCACGCAACAAATCTTGCAACAATGTTCCTCCCATCTCCCTCTTTTCTCCCCCACCACACAGCAACATGTTTCTCTCTCTCTCTCTCTCGTGTGCACACAAGCTCGATATCAGCTTCGTTCTCCCTCACGACGCAGCAACAGTGACAGCTATCTCGTCTCTCGCTTGAAGCATCTAGCTGGCTCCCTGGGCTTTGATCTCCCTCACTCTCTCGGCTCCGGTCTCCTTCACTTTTTTTGCTCCGATCTTCCTCACTCTCTCGGCTCTATTGTCTTCATTCTATCGATTTTATCTGCATCGCTCTCTAACCCCCAACACAATCGGCTTAATTGCTTAAAGATTAATTTGTAATTAAAGATGCAAAATACTTAATTGTTAAAGATGAATTAATATGTTTTTGAGGTCTCATATATTTTGAATGGTTATTGTTCTTGTTAAGGATATTGTGAACTTCAAATTATTTTACAGAGCATTTATTAATTTGGTGATTAATGTTGATTGCTTTGCTTATGGTTGCTTGAATTTTGTTCTTACATGAGGGACCTTCTCAGTTTGGTTTGATTGGGTTCTTCAAAATTGCTTATGATTGCCAAGGGCTGCAGCAATTGTTCCTCTGAATGAGAAGCTTTGTATCATTCATAACATCATGAGCATTAGTATGGTTGCTGCACTGCGGTATGGTGGGGGATAAAAGAGGGAGAATATGAGAGAGAGAGAGAGAGAAAGACGGGAGAGACATTGTTGCACTCTTTGTTCTGTGCGTGTGTGGTGTTGCTGCTTGCAAGTGTAAATGACTTTTATACTTTGCACAAAACAAACCGTTTTGTGCAAAGATTTGTGCTTAGCTTTGTGAGAATATCGGTGCTGGTTATTTATTACTTGTGTTTCTAGAAGAAGTGGTAATTAGGTGAAAAAAAACGAAAGTACACCCAAAACGATTTATCTTATTAATAGAAAAATAATTAATTAATACAAAAAATTATTTCAAATGTAGTACTCTTATTATTTTTGGTACAACAGGGTTCTTAACAATAGCTAAAGAAGGACAAGGTGGGCATAGGCAACCCCATACATTTCATGCTTATGCTTGAGGAAATGGAGCAAATCAGTATGGAGAACATTGAAATGGTGACAACCTATAGGAGAGGCAGGGCATAATTAGCTGAGAAATCTGCGGCAAGACTCGCTTCACTATACAAATGATTGATGGTGATGTTAACCAACCTCGCTTCAAGAGCTCCTTGATAGATTTAACTAACCGGGTGTATTCATTAGCCGAAGCCAATAGATTAGCAGCTGAGTAACACATAAACAATCAACCTCAACTTTCAACCAACGGAATCCCCTTTGCCAAGCAATGCTCAAGAGTCAAGCCTTGATATAATCCACAAAGCTCAGCCACTGTAACAGAGCTAGTGCATGCCAAAGCCAACAATACACTCTCCATTACTATCACGAATAAAACCACCAGCACTAGATGTTGAATAAAATGGCATTGGAGAAAGTTTTCAAAGACATAATCCGCACTTGTCAAAAGGATAATATGCACTTATCAAAGACACGATCCGCGTCGAATGGATTGACACATTTCCTTCTGTATTCACATATGTAATATTTGAAAAAATGTAGCATCTGCATCTATAAATAACTCTCAGTGTATAATGTTTTATTTTAAGAAATGAAAACATGTTTCTTCATAGTATCAGAGCCATGAATACGCTCAAGTTTCTTCAAGTTTTGCTGCTCTGTTTGTAACAATACCAGAGGAAACCAAATTCTTCTCAACCATTTTCCCACCATTTTCTTTCTTAAACCCATTCCTACTAATACAGAAATCCATGCTGATCAAGACACAAGCCACCCATACGTAAAAAACTTGAGTTTACAAATTTATCAACAATCCCATCAATTTTTCCAAGAGCGTGTTCCTAAAAAACCAAGAATACCATTAAATTTCTCAGTTTCCAGTAAGAAAACTGTAAAAATTTCTTATTTAAACACATTTGCACGCGCCACCCGAAGCTATGACCAATCAACCACACGCATATGTCATCATTCGCGTGCTCTCACGCGCTCGAGAGGTTGAAGAAGACATCACTGACATGTCGTTTTTATCTCCAGAGTTTAGTAGTGTTAAAACGACGTGTCGTTTTTTATTACATTAAAACTGACATGTCGTTTGGAAATTAGAGATAAAATGACATGATGTTTAATCTCCAGAAGTGTAGTAGTCTTAAAATGACATGTCGTTTCTATTTTATCATAACCGACATATTATTTCATTAAGCAGAGGCCAAACGACTTGTAGTTCTTTGATATAAAAAGGTCATTTTTCCTTATGTCAATCTAGGCGCTAAAAAAAAGGAAAAAAAAAATGGAGAAAACTTCAACTGAATTTGCTCATGTTGTTATTCAATCTGTTCAATCTGATGGAGTATTTAATGCTGGAATTATCGTCACTGAGATAAACTACGATGTTTGGTCTCAAATAATGGAGATGCATCTCCCAAAAAGAGAAAAACTCTCATATATTCGTATCAACACAAATTCATATGAGGAATCTTCAAAAGAATATGAGAAATGGTATAATGAGAACCAAAAAGTAAAAAGATGGTTACTCATATCCATGTCTCCGGAGATCATGAAGCGATATTTACGAATTCTTATAGCCTACGAAATTTGGGATGCATTATCAAAAGCCTTCTATGATGGAAGCGATGAATTACAATTTTTCACTCTAAACCAGAAGGAGTTCTTTACCAAGCAAAATGGACAACCACTCTCTAAATTCTATGGAGAATTGATCAAAATATTTCGAGAACTTGATCATCAAGATAAAGTGGTCATGAAGGATCCAGAAGATGTTGTAATATACAGAAGGTCTGTTGAAATATTGAGAGTGCACATTTTTCTTGCTGGGCTAGATGAAGAATTTGACTAAGTTTGTGGAGAAATTCTACGAAAAGATATTATCCCAGACTTTGAAGAATATTATTCTCTGATCCGGATAGAAGATGTATGGCAAAGCAAACTAAACAAAAAGGTCGACTCAGAAACGTCTGCTATGATAGCACGACAGCAGCCTCAAAGGAAGCTTGTTGATAAGTCATCACTCCATTGCACTCATTGTAGGAAAAAGGGTCATGCAAAAGAACAATGTTTTGAAATTATTGGATATCTTGACTGGTAGGATACTCGAAAGAAGAGCACCAAGCAAGGATAAAAAACTGCAGTAGCTGAATCCACATCCACTACAGATCTTAGAAAATAATCTTCAAAGTAAATCGCAACCTCTTTTAGTCCAAGTAAGGCTCTTAAAACTCTTACACCTGTTAATTATAGTAAATGTATAATTGATTTTGGGGCAACTGATCATATGACTTTTGAATATCGATAAGTTTCTCAATTGAAACTATTTTCACAAAAACATATTTTCATTATAAATGGAATCACAACCTCAGTTATTGGGGAAGGATCTTTACGACTCACAAATGAATTAAATTTAGACTCTGTGTTAATTGTTCCATCTTTATATTATCATATTTTATATGTATCTCAATTTACCACTTACTTATCATGTGTTGTAATTTTTTGGCCTGATCATTGTGTGTTTAAGGACATCCAAACGAAGCAAACGATTAGTTATGGTATTAGAAGAGGCAACTTGTACTACTTGGAGATGTCATCATTAAACACTGGAAAGCTAAGTCCCACCCTAGTCGCAGATAGTTCTATAAAAAAAGAAAAATCAGAAATTTGGTTATGGCATAAACGTTTAGGGCATGTGTCATTTGGTTACTTAAAAAAATTATTTCCTAGTTTGTTTCTGAAATTTGATGTTTGTAACTTTAAATGTGATGTTTGTGAACTTTCAAAAAGCCATCGAACTACTTTTTCATTGTCCTTAAATAAGAATTTAGTTCCTTTCATGGTAGTACATTCTGATGTATGGGGGTCATCTAAAGTTTTTACAATTAGAGGTGCTTGTTGGTTTGTTACATTTATTGATGATTGTAGCATAATGACATGAATTTTTCTGATGAAATCGAAAGACGAAGTAAACTCTTTATTTGAAAGATTTCATAAGATGATGACGACTCAATTTCAGACACAAATTCGAGTTCTACATACTGATAATGGAGGCGAGTATATAAGCACATCAATTGAACAGTTTTTGAAATCACAAGGAACTGTCCATCAAACCACTTGTGTGGGGACACCCCAACAAAATGGCGTTGCTGAACGAAAAAAGACATTTACTAGAAGTTGTTCGAGCATCACTAATTCAAGCCCATATGCCACTATCTAATTGGGGAGAAGCACTGACATCCGTAGCATACTTGATCAATCGAATACATTCAAGCTTCCTTGGATTCCAGACTCCTTTCCAGGTTCTGAATGATGCAACTATGTCATTAAATGTCCCGAATTTACCCCCATATGTGTTTGGTTGTGTTGCATTCGTTCATTTGCCGCAACAAGACAAATTATCTCATTGAGCACTACGTTGTGTGTTTGTAGGGTATGCCTTACATCAAAAGAGATACTGATGCTATCATCCACTATCAAGAAAAATATACATCACCATGGATGTTGTCTTTCATGAAGATATCATGTACTACTTGTTAGAGCCTAAATTTCAGGAGGAGTATAATGAAGAGGAAATTCATACTCTTACATATCTTCCACCTAAAGAAAGTCAATATTCTATTGACGTAATAAACCTTCAAGATACTGGAAAAGAAAATAGTGATGATTCTCAGGCTAAGATAAGTGAAGACACATTTGAGAAGCACAATAACTCAGACATAACTCCAATCGAGAATGAGTCATACGAAGAAATACCTAACCAATCGTCTACAAAGGATGTTCCTACCACAAGTCCAATCAGAAGAATTCTTCCCCAACGTCAAAATAGAAGTATCGCTAAACCCACATATGAGCCTAACCTCTCTAGTAGAGTCAAATACCCTATGAGTCATTTTGTGTCTAACCATCGATTGTCAGAATCAAATCAGTTAGTGTTTAGGAAGCCTTAAAAGACTCAAAGTGGAAAGTGGCTATGAATGACAAAATGAGATCTCTTCAGAAAAATCAAATATGGGAACTAGTTTATTTCCACCAGGAAAGAAACCAGTGGGTTGCCGATGGATCTATACTATAAAGAACAAAGCAGATAGCTCTATTGAACAATACAAAGCAAGACTTATAGCTAAGGGTTACACCCAAACCTACGGGATAGATTATACCGATACATTTGCATCGGTAGCAAAAATTAATATTATTCGTATCTTGTTATCATTAGCAGTCAACTTGGATTGGCCAATGCAACAGTTCGATGTAAAGAATGCTTTCCTCCATAGAGACTTGTCTGAAGAAATTTATATGGATTTGCCACTAGGATACAGTAGACCAGAATGACTCAATCAGAAAGTATGCAAATTGAAGAAATCATTGTACGAACTAAAGCAATCACCAAGAGCATGGTTCGAGAAATTCATAAAAGCTATGGTTCTTTTTAGGTATAACCAAAGCAATTCATATAATACCTTGTTCATTAAAAAACGACAAGGTAAAATCACTGCCCTTATTGTCTATGTAGATGATATGGTAGTTACAGGCAACGACGAGGAAGAAAGATGGGCTCTTCATAAGTACTTGTCGAGAGAGTTTGAGATGAAAGATTTTGAAGCCTTAAAATACTTTCTTGGAATTGAGGGTTCTCGATCTAAGGGAGGAATATTTCTGTCCAAAGGAAATATACCTTAGATATATTGCACGAAACGGGAATGACAGATTGTCAGCCTATTGACACCCCAATAGAAGAAGGACTGAAGTTTTGTATTACTTCAGACCAAGTTCCACTAGACAAAGGAAGATATCAAAGGTTGATTGGAAGATTGATGTACTTGTCTCATACAAGGTCATATCTTGCTTATGCATTAAGTATTGTAAGTCAATTTATACATAATCCTAGAGAACAACATATGAAAGCAGTAATGCGAATCCTGAGGTACTTGAAGACAAATCTAGGGAAAAGATTCCTATTTTCCAAAAATGAAGATTACAACAATATAGAAGTTTATACTGCTGCAGATTGGGTCAGGTCAGCTAGTGATAAACGCTCTACTTCAGGATACTTTACTTTTGTGGGAGGCAACCTTGTCACATAGAAAAGCAAGAAACAACATATTGTTGCCCATTTAAGCACTGAAACAAAATATCAAGGCATGACCCTTGGGGTATTTGAAGGACTATGGATAAGTTTTATCTTAAATGATTTGGGTTATCCATCACAATAACCAATACAACTATACTGTGACAATAAAGCTGCACGCAATATTGCTTATAACTAAGTTCAACACGATTGAACAAAACATGTTGAGTTAGATAAATTTTTCATCAAGGAGAAATTATATGAAAAAATCTTAGAACTGTTGAAAATTCGATCAGAAGATCAATTTGCAGATATTTTAACGAAGACCATTTCAAGCAGGGCATTTACAAAATTCATAGACAAGCTGGATATGCAAGACATCTATGCACCAGCTTGAGGGGGAGTGTTGAATAAAATGGCATTAGAGAAAGTTTTTAAAGATATAATCTGCACTTGTCAAAGGGATAATCTACACTTGTCAAAGACACGATCCGCGCCGAACAGATTGACACATTTTCTTCCGTATTCACATATATAATCTTTGAATAAATGTAGCATCTGCATCTATAAATAACTCTCAGTGTATAATGTTTTGTTTTAAGAAATGAAAATACGTTCCTTCACTAGATTCACCAGACCACTTAGCAGCACCATCTGTGTTAAGTTTGCACCAAGGCCAAGTGAAGGGACTCCATGCGATCCGTCTCTCTAATTTGCAAACTCCCAAATGCAATAGTGAATCATTTAGCTGCTGAATTTCCTCAGCCTTCATAAAAAATATCATTGACCATGTACTCACTATCCAAAGAATAGTGATTAAATAGAAGTTGATTACGCGAAAACTAGAGTCTCGAGATAGCATCTTCAAAGAAACACCTCTAGTTCACCTCCTTCTTAAAAGGCCAATTGTTCTTTAAATTCTTACTCATCCATTCCCTAAGATTGGAAGAGTAGAAACTTGTCGGTAAGGCGCAGGGATGACACGATTCCAAACTCTTTTGGCCACCATGCAATCGCGGAGCACATATAGTGCACTTTCAAGACTCTCATCACAACGATCACAAACACTCCCAGTTGAATTATACCTCCTCATAAGCTCAGCCTTGGTCTTTAAACGATTATGTAACACGAGCCAGATACATAGGCGAATACAGTGTGGACCTTGCCAACTTCAAGCTAATCTCCGGACATGATCCACCATGCCCTGACTATAATTAGAAATTGCGTGATATGCAGACTTTATTGAAAAAATGCCATTGGTGGATTCAACCCTGTAAACTTAGTCTTCACACCTCTGATCCATTGACGGTTGAAAGGACGCAATTATGAGTATAATATTATTTTTTTATTTTTATCATTGACCATGCATTATTTTGTTTTTTGTCAGTATTCTCTCAATTTTTAGTTTCTTTTATCATTTTTAGTTATTCTAATTTTCTAGAGACATGGTTATTGTTGCTCAGTAGTTCGAAAGCCCTAATGGAGACTTAATATCGCCAAGCCAATCAAGATGTTTGCACTCAAAACTTTACTCCCCTTCTTTCTCTATTAATTTGAACAATGTTTTGCCAAAAAAATACTTCATAAAATATTGTTAATTCATTTTCTTTGTATAGTGGTGGCGTGTCAAGTAGTTGCTAACATTTTCAAATCATTACTCAGTCCTGTTGGACTCGACAGGGTAATTTTCATTAGAAATTGCATAATTTATAAAAACACATGAACTGTGAGTGGCTTATTTATTTGAGCTTAGTGAGTGAGTTAATTATATTGTAGTTGTTTGTTGATGATTTGATGAAGCAACAATAACTAATGATGGTGCTACGATTCTCAAGATATTAGAAGTTGAGCATACAGCTGCAAAGGTATATATTAATAGTTACATGTTTCTCTCTTGGAATAGTTTTGTGCGGGTGTGTGTGTGTTTGCTTTGGTTCTTTATCCCTTCATTCGTTCCTCGTGGTTGTTTTTTTCTTTTATGAGGTGGCAGGTACTTGTGGAGTTGGCTGAGCTTCAAAATATGGAATTGGGGATGGAACAACATCTGTGGCTATCAATTTTGCAGAGTTTCTGGAGGTAATTGAAGCTTAGTGTGTTTTTAGAGGCTGATACATTGTCTACACTTAGCTTTAAACTCAGATAGATTAGTAGAATATTTATGATATTGGAGAGTATATAGACTTGGCAATTTATGATCCGACTGTACATTTTGTAGAGGGCAAATGATCCGATGAGGAATAAGATTCACCCAACATCTCTTATCAGTGGATACAGAGTGAGTAACTCTTGTTTATGTCGTGCTTTTTATTATAGATTTATCCTCCATATTTCCTCTTTTTTTTAATTATGTGGACACCTTGTCATAAGCTAATCCAGCATAAATGCATGTGCTGTATTTCGATGCTCTACAACACTGAATTTTATAACTGCAGCATTTATATTTATCTTATCTTAACCAAAAAGAAAAGAAAGATACATTAATTTGTATTATCTATCATGTATTTTTTTAGTCTCAATTAATTTTTTAATCTGTGAGTAGACTTAAATTCTTAAGAATTGCTTTTAGTAATGCAAGCAGAGTGTAATAACTAAGCCTCTTTTCGTATTGCTGACTTGAATGAATTGAAATGAAAAGTCATTTTGGTTTATATAGAAACAAAGAAATAATGACAGCTAGCATAGGGGTATTATATGAAAATAAATAAAAATGATCCGTGAGAATAACAATCATGAACCAATCATATTATGCTTAGAATGTTCAACTTCTCCATGCTCATGTGCTGATATTCTATATCATAACAGTCTTGTCAACTCAATAAATTCGACTCATCTTCCACATTAGCTGGCAGCAAATGAGAGTAGCTTAGGTGGCATGCCAGCTTGGCTTCAAGGTCAACCTTTGACCCTTCATAGTTGCTACTTTAAACACTCTCTCTCAAATTCAAGGTTTTGTCAATGACTTTGAGTTTATTCTTAAAACAACTGAACTTGTAGTGTGGTAATGGCTTGGTTAACACATTTACAATTTGATCATTACTGCCAACATAATTTATCTCCAATTCTCCTTTTGCACTTTATCTCTGAGAAAATGAAGATCTATCTCGGAATGTTTTGTTCAGAGTGATACGCTGGGTTTGCTGCTATAGCTACTGTTAGGATCAAACCCACAAGCGCACAGAAGAATTGTTGGGGCCCCATAACCTCAACAGCTACTGCACTGGTACTGTCACTCAAGATAATTGGTACATTTTCAACCTCCATTATCAACTCACCAAGCAAAGAATTTATCCATGTAATTTCAGTGCTGCATAAAGCCATTGCTCTATATTCTGATTCTGCGGTGGACTTTGCAACTATGCCTTGTTTTCTCGAGCTCCAAGCAATTAGATTATCTCCAAAGTACACACAGTATCCACTTACAGATCTTATATCGTCTGGATTAGTTGCTCAATCTGCATCTGTGTAGGCAATGAGATCCAAATGCTCAAATTTTTTAAACCTCAGACACATATTCATTGTGTTCTTGAGATACCTCAGCACTCTCTTACATGCCACCCAATGTGGGTGCCTGGGATCTAAAATAAAGTAACTGAGCTTTTTACTAAAAAAGAAAGCTCTGGCCTAGTCAGTACTACATATTACAAGCTTCCTATGACACTCCTATAGAGTGTGGGATCATGAAATTTATTTCTAACATTTTTCTTTAATTTCTCAGAGGTGTTGAATGGTGTTTTTATTCCCTTGTAGTCTGTCATCTCCGTTTTGTCCAACAAGTCTTGAATATATTTTGCTTGAGAAAGTAAGATGGAGTTTTGATTCCTGAGAACTTGTATCATAAGAAAGAAATTCAAGTCTCCGAGATCTTTCAAGGCAAAAGTTATATTCAAATCTTTCACCACTTCTTCAATACCCTTGCTGTCACTTCTAATGATTATGATATCATCTATATATATGAGCATAATAATTATTTTTTATTTTGCTCTTCTGAAAAATAAATATGTATCACTCCTGAAATTTGTAAATAACCCAAGAGCTCAAAGCACCTTTCAATTTGTCAAACCATGCCCTATGAGCTGATCTCAATACATATAAAGTCTTTTTCAGTTTGCAAATGTAGTTTGGCCTATTTTTGTCTTTAAAACCCTCAGGCTGTGGCATGTATACTGTCTTTGTCAAGTCCATATTTAAGAAAGCATTGTTTATGTCCACTTGCCTAAGCAACCAGTCATTATTTACAGCCAAGGTTAAAATGATTCTGATAGTTGCAGCTTTAACAACAGGGCTAAATGTCTCATTGAAATCAAGTCCTGGAGTTTGTAGGAACCCCTTTGCAACTAGCCTAGCCTTATATTTATTAATAATACCATCCGAATTTTCCTTCACTTTGTATACCCACTTGTTTCCAATCAGCTTGTAGTTTTGGTTATTTGGTATCAAGGTCTAAGTTTTATTCTTCACCAACGCATAATACTTATCCTCTATTGCCTTTTTCCATTTTGGATCCTTTAAGGCATCTGAGGTGTTTTTGGAAAGTAAGGGTTGTATTTTGCTCGAAACCTGGTACGATTTTGGTTTGAAAATGCCAACCTTGGACCTTATTATCATAGGGTGTGAAGGCAAATTTTTTTTGTGTGGGAAAGTTCTGATTGTTTATTTCTATGATTTTTGGTGGACTGTGAATTGAATGAAAATGAGGTGAATGTGTTGAGAAAAATGACTAGCTGAGATTGTGTCAGTGTCAGTAACATCTTGCATTTCATTCTAAACTGGACTTGGGTTGCATTATGTATTTCTAGCAGTGCTTTAAGAGTAGTTGTGAGCTGCTGTTACTTATGTAAGGTTATGGGGACTCTTAACTGAAAATGACACAACTTGAAACTTTTCAAACAATGTAACATCATCACCTTCTTTTACTGACTCTTATTTGCTAAAGATAGAATAAGTTTTTAAATGAAAGAAATTTTCATTGAATTTGACGCTGACTGAGATGTAAATTCTACCTGAGTCACTCACACAGACATATCCTTCGTGAGTATTGCTTATTCCTAATATGATGCATTTGAAGGTGTGGAAATCAAATTTATGTTGTTGTATGGTCTTAGAAATGGGAAACATTCACAGCCAAAGACTTTTAACTTATGTATAATTTGGTTTGAGAGAGTATAGTTATTCAAATGGTGTCCTATTTTTTTAGCACAGGTGAAGCAAGTCTGTTAATGATAAAGGTAGCATAACTAAAGGCTTCTTGCCAAAACTTTAAAGGCATTTTGGCTTGAGCTAGCAGGGCAAGTCCAATCTCCACAATGTGTTTGTGTTTTCCCTCAACCTTGTCATTTTGTTCATGCAAATAGGGACATGAATGTCTTAGAACTATTCCCTCTCTTTTCAAATATGGTTCAAAGGTTTTAATTTACCTCCCATGCGTGTTTGTAATGCTTTGATTGTTAGGTTTAATTGTTTTTCAATTTGATTTTTGAAAGTAATAAAAGTGTCCAGAGCTTGAGACTTTGCTGCTAAAAGGTAAAGCCATGTGTATTTTGTTTTGTCATTAACAAAAGAAATGTAGTATCGGTGTCCACAAGTTGAAGGAATTAGCGCTGGTCCCCATAGGTATGTGTGAATTAATTCTAAGGCTATCTTAGTTTTGATTTCAGTGCTTTGAATGGTTGTTTTGATTGCTTTCCGTACTAACATGTGCAACAAAATAAAAGAACATCATTTTTATTTATTTTGAGCTGATTACAAGATAACAAGATGTTTTTTAAGACTAATATACTAGGGTGTCCTAGTCTGAAATGCCACAAATCAATTTCTTTTGTAGATTGTAAATTGTAAATTGTTGCCACTTGACTTATCAGCTACACTTGACTTAACACTGACTTTGACAGGCTCATTACTTAAATTAAAAGACAACGTGGACACCGAACAACTAATGTTGTTTATTGACTCTGACTTTGAGGAAGCAGATAATAAAGTGGCATAAGGAATTTTGTTCCTGTTTAGGTTAGCAAGTAAGCACAACAGCTCATATAGCCCATCTCTAGCCACTCTTTTCACCAGAATTTTCCCTTGTCTCTTGTCCTTAATAAAACAAACATATTTTTTAAACTCAACATCAATATCATTGTCATGTAGTAATTTTGATATGCTAATAAGGTTATTGGTTATGTTAGGCACATATAATATATTGTTTAAGGTAATGTGCTTGTGTGCTTGTGTGTTTGTGTGGATCATATGTGGGCAAATCATAGTAACCAATGTGACTGATCAAGAGTCTTCACCATTACCTTTAGCTAACTTATCATTACCTTGGTATTCCGAGTTGATGTTGTTGTTTCCAAAAGTGTTAGTCACGTGATTGGTGGCACCACTGTCGAGATACCAGGCTCCACTACTTTGACCTTCAGCCGCAGCTACATACGTGCCCCTTTGTTCTCTCCTTCTGTTTGGTTGTGGCACATAGTTTTTTTCCTGAATCTGCGCCAACACTCAGCTGCTATGTGCCCCATTTTCCAGCAGAATTGACATGGTCTTTTTGGATCTGAACCATTGTCATCAGCCACTGCTTTTCCTTTTCCTTTGTCTTGAAGATTTTGATTGACCTGGTTATTTGTAGGATTGTTTCCAGGGCTTCTAAAGACTATTCCAGGAAGTTGTTGATGGGTAGCTCTCTCATTGTTGTTCCAGCTTCTTCTCTTATTCCTCATTTGTGCATAGTTTACTTTAATAGTTCCTGAGCTCAAGTTTTATTCAGTTCTGTTCTCTTGGCTCAACAACATACCATTTACTTTTGAGAGTGAGGGACTCTCCTGCATTGAGTTGATGTTAGTAACCACTAAATCATATTCTGGCCCCAACTTAGCTAGCACACACATAATGAAATCATCATCACTCATATTGTTCCCTGCATCTCTAAGTGAATTCAATAAGGTTTTCATTTTAGAGTAACATTCATGAATGGTTGATGAACCCTTTTTTAGTGGTTTGAATTTGAGTTTTGAGTTATAGTATTCTTGCTCTTGTTCTAGCACTAAATTGGTTAGCTAGAGTTGTTCAAACCTCATAGGAGGTAGAACAATCTACTACAGTGCCTAAAACCTCATCACTTAGTGATGATAGCAGCCAACTTAGTAAGATATGGTCATGTTTCGTCTAAATATGATATTCATGATTTTGTGTAGTTATGGTGGTTCGATTAGGTCCAGGGTTCATAAAAACTTTAGGAGGACAGACATGACTACCATAAATAAACCCTTCAAGCTCATTTGCTCTAATACTGAAAATCACTTGTGATTTCCAGAGTATAAAGTTGCTTTGAGTTAGCTTAATCGGAGTAGTAA
The DNA here is from genome assembly GCA_029633175.1 of Citrus glauca. NCBI lineage: Eukaryota > Viridiplantae > Streptophyta > Magnoliopsida > Sapindales > Rutaceae > Citrus > Citrus glauca. The sequence continues at coordinate 23,937,548 of JAQOOD010000004.1, read as the reverse complement.
AAACATAAGTGTTGCTAGTGATGTGCTGGGTGGGTGATGCACTCATTTGTGCTGTGTTTCTGACATTAAGACCTGGATTTTGCAGCTCAATATTTTGTGACGAGTTATGGTTTTGATTTTGATTCAACTCGTCTAGTTGACCGCTTGAATCAACCTGCATTGGATTTATATTTGTTTCATTATCACTACTGCTTACCATAGCTCAAAGTTAGCTTTGATACCAACTTAAATTCTTAAGAATTGCTTTCAGTAATGCAAGCATGAGTGTAATAACCAGGCCTCTTTTCTTATAGCTGACTTGAATGAATTGAAATACAAAGCCATTTTGGTTTATATAAAGATAAAGAAATAATTACAGCTAGTATAGGGGTATTACATGGAAATAAATAAAAATGATCTGTGAGAATAACAATCATGAACCAATCATATTATGCTTCTAGAAGGTTCACCTTCTCCATGCTCATGTGCTGATAATCTTGAGCATAACAGTTTTGCTAGCTCAATAAATCGACTCATCTTCCACATCAGCTGGCAGCAAATGAGAGTGGCTTAGGTGGCATGCCAGCTTGGCTTCAAGGTCAACCTTTGACCCTTCACAATTGCTGCTTTCAACAAGTAGGTTGTAGATGAAGTTCAAGCGGTAAAGATGACCGATCAACGAGGGGAAGTCAAGTACCCAATCAAGGTTGGTATTTTCCGACTGTCCAATACATATTGCCTGTGAAGAACCTTTATGTCGATCCTTTTATGTGTTTGAAAGATGCGATATGTATCTTTTCTTGAAGTTTCCTTTTTCCAATATTTTAACTACTGATTCCATTCTTTTTTAATTTTTTCAGTGCTACTTAGCTGAAAAAGTTATAATACTGTGATCGCTTTCTGCACAATCTAGGGTATCAATATTTGAAAGCTCATGGAAAAAATGCTAGAGCTAGCTACTTGCTAAATGGGCATGCTCGTAACACTGGTCGTGCTGCTCAGGCAATGCCTCTTAAGAGTTGGGCTCGCAAAGATTGCCTGTCTTGACTTCAATCTCCAGAAGACAAAAACGCAATTGGGTATCCAACTCTCAGTTACCAATCCCAGAGAGCTTGAGAAATTCGTCAGAGGTGAGCTGACGATGGGTTGTAAATTCACAATATGGTTTTTAACTTGCAGCTCCCTCTACCAAAACATGCTACATCTAATTACATCCAGTTTGATTAATTTTTCCGGTATTATTAGATATTGGGAGCATGCATAGTGATAGTGTGGTCGTATCCCTGCGTTTCTGAACCTGGTAATTACAGAACTGAAGATTGTGTTATCTGATTAAACAAAAACAGCAATGAACTTATAGCTCCACCATGCAGGACTGAAAAAAAAAAATTTAAGGTCTCTGTGTCTTTAAACTGCAAATACCTTGAATGATTCAGTTAGTTTTGTTAGTTTTTCCATTTTTTGTGAATACTGTTTCTTGTCTTCGACCAGCAGTTTGGTTACAGTTACAGTTGTTTTGTTCAGTTTGCAGATCTTTAATGTACACTTAAATTTCTCATTTACACCTGTGCAAGCGAGGGGGTAATTTTATTGAAATTTCTGGTCATACCAAAAGGAAATTTATGTGAAATGTTTACAATTCATTTTGTTAGTCACTTAGTCTGTTCTTCTGTTTTGACTTTATTGAGTCCTCAAATGTTAGTATGTTTTTGTTGCAGAAAGGGCCGGAATTTTTCTGTTTATACTAAATTTTGTGAGTTAATTACTTGAGATCCACATGTGGGCTTCCAGTTTTATGTATTGGAACCTACAGGATTTTACTCAGCTAACTCATGAGTGCCAAGGGTATGCTTGATTATTTTGCGTGTTGAAGACAAACGCTCTGACAAATGTATCATTCATTCTTGTGGTTGACACAAGCATTTTACTCCTCGGAGGAATTGATATTCTGGGGAACACGCTGTTAACAGGTTGTCAATTTGTGAGGTTTCAACATTTGCTGACATGGAAGGGGAAGGAAACATTTGATTCGTCACTTCTTGTCTCTGCCGACGAAGTGGTAGAGGGAGCTTGTTTGCAACTGAAGCAGCAACCGCAATTCTTCGTATTGATGATATGATCAAGCTCATGAAAGATGAAAGTCAGAATGATGAATGGTAGGATCAGCTTCTCTTAAATTTTAATTTCAGAATTTCGGGGTTCTGGAGAGGAGGGGTTGAGCAGTTTTCGGATGCATAGTCAAGATTTAGAAATTTCTCCACACGCAAATTCTCAGGAAAAAGTTTAATGTAATTGGCTCGCAGTTTTTATTACACCAGCATGTTTTTTTTATGATAAATTATTTTATGGTTATTTTACATTTTTACCAACATAAAAAGTTTTACTAAAATATTGCTGGTCAAAAGATTTTCAAAGGAATCAACTAAACAGACTCTAAATATATCGTAACCAACCAAAGTAAATGATGATACAACAAAATCTTTATTATTATTCTTATCATTATCATGTTATCTAAAGTTATCACAATAACTAGGAATGGGAAAAATCCCCACAGGGACGGGTACCCTCAGGGATTTTTCCGATTCGGGGAGGATATGGGGATAATTTCATACCCAATTTTTTATTCGGGAAATGGATGAAAATTTTTTTTTACCCAATTTCTTATTTGGGGAGGGAACGGGGATGAGATGGAATCCCCATCTCTTACCCACTTCCCCATTTTAATTTTTAATTTTATTTTTTAAAATTACTAGTAAATAAATTATAAATTTTGAATTATAAAATTATAAATATTGGTAAAAATAAAAAATATCAAAATATTTATATTATTAAACTTTTAGGTCTAATTAACTAATTAAAGTCCTAAATTTTTATTTAGGACATTAAAAAGACCAGGTACATTCTATTAGACCAAAAATTTTGTTTTAATTTTAATATTCATTAAATATTTTAAACTTAAATCTATTTTTTATTTATTTTTAGATGTTATAATTGCCCACAGCGAATCACAATTTTAATATCTAATATAATATAATATTTGCTCTTGATTTGTTCCGACTTAACTATTGTGTTGTAAAGGAAATAGTTTGCATTTATGAAGTGTCCACGCCACCATTGAAAAAGTTAATTTTGAATCTAAATTTGATTTTATTTGTAACAATTTTGTATTAGACTATTAATTTGTTCATGACAATTTGTAAAAAAAGTTTGTATCCCTTGCATGTTGCATTACTTACTAATTTAATGTATGTGACATTTGTAATGGATATTAATGTAAAATATATTTCGAACTTTACTTTTTTTTGAATTTTTTATTTTAATATTATTAACTCAAAATCAAAAAAAGAAATGTATTAGTTATTCGGAGATCAGAGACTCTCGGAGATCCCCTGTTATTATTCGGGAAAGGGATGAAGATTCTCATTAATAATTCTAACAGGAACAGAATGAGAACATACGCAAAATATTAAGGATGAATATAGGGAGATTGATCCCTTTCCCTGTCCTCCCCTTTGCCATCCCTAACAATAACAATGTTGGAATGGTCAAATTTATTTAAAGCTAATTCCAAAGTTAGAAAAAGAACTCATTAATTTCTTTTTATACATAAATTAGCCCCGAGCCCAGATTAAGAAATAGGCAATTAATGTTGAATAAAATCAAGTCATGGCGGTCTCTAAGTTCACATCATGGCTAATGATCTTGGCAATTCTTTCAATGCTGGTTTTAAACAACACAGCGGAAGCATCTGATGCAGAAACAGCGTCGGAAATGGCGACGGTTGGCTCTCCCCGGCCAATGCGCGGTCTAGGTGTCACCTGGTATCATACTCCATCTGATTACAGAAGGGAGAAGGAGACTATGGAAGCGGAGCCCGCATACATCAAAAAAGAAAGATCGAACGATGCGTGAAGATTGGAAGAAGGAAAAAAAAAGCTTTGGTACATTTGACCTATGAACAAGAAGTCCATAATGATTTTAACACATCGAATACTGCATTGTACACATATAATGATTTTATTAGTTGATTGTATGTATAATAGAAGTACAAAAAGAAAATCCCCCTAACTGATGAAGACACCGTACCCACAAAAATTAATTATTCTTTTAATATTAATTCTTATTATTGATATAATTGTAAAACATCGTCAGTTTTTAGTGCGAATTATGATTTGTTTATTGGACTTCCCGGAATGTGCTACCGGCTCTGGAAAGTCGGAATAAGAGACCACTCATCTTGGGGTGGGCCCTCATGTTAATAATTTCTTATGAGAGTATTGGGGAAGAGATTTTACATTTTAGAATATAACCTGAGATGTATAATTTCAAAACTCAACGAATAAATGATTCCGACTGCCCCTGGCTGAGTTAAAACCTTCATTGCAAATTAGAGAAAGATTTAGAAAGGGATCTTTAGTTTTGTATAAGGTTGGAATATAAATAATAAAAACTCGTTTGTGTGGAGGGCATGAAAATTTGGGATGCCTTCCTGTAGTGTGTACGTTGTAACTTGCAAGAAATCAAAGAAGAAGAGACATGCAGGTATTTTTTTTTTGGGTGGGTTGTTTGTGTTTTATTCCAATTTTTCAAAGAAACAATTTTTACGAGACTCTAATTATATCTTCGGAAACTGAAACGAAAATATAATTAAACGACATAAAATTCAAGTGGTTCAGCACTAAAATCACTGAAAAATAAGACAATGAGTTTCACTATTATAAAGAATAAGAATTTGATGAATCTCTCTTTATATCTCTCTCTCTCTCCACCCCCCCCCCCCTCCCTTCACGAGGAGATCTAGGAATTTAGCCTAGCAACCAGAGCCTTATAAATGCTGTTTTCAGAAATCCAGAGGCTTCCCTCGCTTTTCAATTAGCCTAAAGGCTATTTCTTCTTTATTTATTTATTTATTTTTTTTTTGAAAGAAAGAAAAAACTTTCTACCATTCAACTGAAATTAAGACAGGACAGCATCCGGAAAGTTTTCCAGCCAAATATTGGTTTCACCACATCTTATCGCTCTTTTAGCTAAGCTATGACCAATAGTATTACAAGCTCGAAGAACATGCCGACATTTAACCACTTGGAAATCTTTCCTGCTGCTGCTGATTATATCAGAAATAGGCCAACATAATTCAATCCGACCGCTTTTCCTATTATTAATTAGCTCAACCACCTCTAAGCAATCAGATTCAATAATTACTGATGAAAGTCTAGCTGTTTGAGCTACGTATAATCCCCATTTGGCTGCCTCAGCTTTTGCAAAAGAGGTGTCCTCATAAAATTTTATACACCTACTAGTTGCTGCTACAATCTTCTGAGATGCGTCTTTGATAACAACCCCAAGACTTGCAATTTGCTGATTTTTGTCAATAGCCGCATCCACATTGATTTTATGCCACCCTTTAGAGGGCGGTTCCCATTGATGTGTTTCTCTCGACTCTCTTTGTTTAAATTACTACTGCTCAAGCTCTTTGACTCTTTGATAAGCTTCCATGACTGCAGTAACCTTAGCTATTGATATGGCAGAATCCGGCTTTTTCCTTCATAAATAACCTTGTTCCTTGCATTCCACACCCCCACCACACAAAAGATACCAGCTAAATCTCCTTGGTTGTTAGTTTTTTTTGTCAAGCTTTGCAGCATGCTCAACAAATCCTGTCTGGCTTCATTTTGAACTTCTGCAGCAATATGGGTGTGCCTCCACATTTTCTTGGCAAGTTTGCAGTCCAGCAGAGCATGGGGAATATTTTCCAGCTCCTTCGTACATATTTGACAGATAAGCTCATGCACCACCTTCCTTTTCCATAAGTTTTCCTAGTTGGCAGCAAGTTTTTTGCAGCTCTCCATAAGAAAATTTTAAACTTTTTAGGAATCCCCAACTTCCATATTGTTTGCCAACCTTGGGGGTCAGAGTTTGAACAACAAGACTTGTCAGGAAATTTGATCTTAAGAGCTAATTGGTAACCATTTTTAAAAGAATAATTCCCCTTCTTGTCATAGTGCCCAAGCATCTCATCTTCTTTGGGCTCACTAGGCAAAGGAATTCTCATAATAGCTTCAGCATCATCTGCAGCAAAGTTCTGCTGAATTAAAGCTTCATTCCACCTGTGGTTAGGACCAATCAGCTCAGAAACTCTGGTGTCAGCTGGCAGCATTGATCTTACAATTGGTTTAAAAGACATTGGCCTAGGCAGCCAATTACTGGAGTGGATTTTAATTTTTTCTCCTCCTCTTCCAAACAAACAGCTATAAGAAAAGAGGCCTGGTTATTACACTCTGCTTGCATTACTGAAAGCAATTCTTAAGAATTTAAGTTGGTATCAAAGCTAACTTTGAGCTATGGTAAGCAGCAGTGATAATGAAACAAATATAAATCCAATGCAGGTTGATTCAAGCCTATTTGAAGAACCTGCCTATCCTAAAAGATGCATTTCCAAACAAAAGAAGGGTTGGATCTTGTCTTGGCCTTAAGAAAATGAGAGTTCTTAAAATATTTTGCTTTCAACACTCTTGCTACCAAGGAATCAGGATACTAAATCAGCCTCCAACCTTGCTTTGCAACCAAGGCTTGGTTAAAACTAGATATGTCTCTGAATCTCATTCCTCCTCTATATTTAGCACATCTCATCTTCTCTCATTTTGTCGAGTGCATTCCTTTTCTATCTTCCTTCGATGCCCGCCAAAATCTTGCCATTCCTCTCTGGATTTCATTGCACAGCTCTATCGGAATTTTAAAAACACTCATTGCATATGCAGGGACAACCTGAGCTACGACTTTTATCAGAATTTCCTTGCCTCTATTGGAAAAAATTTTATGCTGCCAACTAGATATCTTACTCAAGGCTTTGAGTTTAATATCGTTAAAGAAACTTGTTCTTTTCCCTCCTATCATTGAAGGCAAGCCCAAGTATTTCTCATGCTTAGACACCGCAGTGAGATCAAAAATATTCTCTATTGCTGTGATTTTTCCTTCCTGAACCTGACCACTAAGGAACATTAATGATTTTTCATAGTCAAAAACTTGGCCTGATGCAGAAGTATAGCAATCAAAATTTGACTTTAAATGCTTGCACTCTTCAATATTAGCCCTTGTGAATACAAAGCTATCATCAGCAAAAAGAAGGTGGAAAATAGTGATGTCTCTAGAAAATTCCAGCCTGTGAATCCAACTTTGCCGCTCTCCCTGCAATAAAAGATTTGAAATACTTCTGCACATATGATGAACAAATATGGTGATAACGGACATCCCTGTCGAAGGCCTCTTTGGGGCTGAATTAGACCTTTTGCAATCCCATTTATAAGAATAGAGAATGTGGGAGTGGTGACACAGTTCCTTCAATCTTTTGAATTAATTTTATATTTTCACTATGAAATTTTTTTTTATCTGTTTTACTTCACTTATTATATAAAGGTCTTACATAGTTCAAATCATGCATTTAACAGTGTGCGCGTGTGTTAAGTGACTTTCAAAACGGCACATGACTGTGTCTTCTCTAAGTTGGAGCAATTCCAACACAGAACTAACAAATATAATTGTGCGATGATAGCCACAAGTCCCTTTGAGTTTTGATTGTAAGGCTATACTTGTCGGCTCTACATTAGAGTTAGTCCAACATAGCCGGATACAATTAATAAATGTTGAAAATTTTTAATATTTGAATTTTTGATTCTCTCTTTTCAATATTCCTCTAATATTTTTTAATTTAAAAAAAGAGATCAATTATTAATGTTACTATTTCTTTGTCACTTTATTATTTCATTCTCTAATCTTTATCTCCATTTTAGTGCCATTTTTTAAACCCTGTGAAGAAGCATTTTTTTTTTGAATGATGAAAATTATGTTACTTGGAATATATAAATTTTTGCATAGAACATTGAGACAGTGCTTTTTCACATTTCTCATGAAGTAATCTTAAACAATAATTCTTGTAGCATATTGGTCTATTATTTTTTTAAACTGATTATTATATTCAGATTATCACTCATATTACATGAGAATATTATTGACATTTACAATCAAACTATCACTTATATTTATATGGGACTATTAATAGAATTTAGTTTACGTACATTCTCATGAAGTACCGTCCAAATTTTTATCCCATCTAATATTCGAGAAACGTCTACTTCACTTACATTTATTAGGGAGAAGACTGACTTTCACTCAATTATATGTTATAATTGAGAAAGGACTTGAGCCCCCACAATACTTTTGTGGGGCTTGAACTGCTACCCTCACACTGCCCAGCCACTCAACTAAAGGTCGAGTGACTGTATTGGTCTATTAATAGCTACTGTTCTGTGCTTCTGTAATTAAAATTCTATAACTCTTGATTATCTCATCACCATATATTTGCAATTCTTTTATCAATTTATTTGACAAAATTAAGACATAATTTCATTTTACTCTTTAGTTGTTAAGATATCAGCAAAGCTACGATGTAATTGTTTCTGGCAATTAAAACATATGACAACGTTAACGCATCTCTAAAAGTTTTTTGTTTTTCTAAGAAAATGTTAATTACTCTTTATTGGATACAATAAGTTCTAACTGCCAATAGATTTTTTATTTTTACAAAAGAATAATGTTATCAGGGATTTAATGGAAATTAAGATGTTATAGAGCTTACTATTTGATCTTGCGATTATGATAAACAAGTTCAAATATACAGTTACAAATTAGAACTAAACAGAAGAAATTCGAATTCCAAATGAACTTGTTAAAAAAAAAGATAAAGTATTATTCATTAAAATTCATTAATAATCTGAATAATAATAAGCTAACAAAATAAAAATAAATCCAATACAATCTCCCCAGCTGCGAGAAGGCAGCTGCAATGTCCATTGAAAGAGTCTCTACTAGCCCGATCACAATACTTGGGATGACACAATAGCAGCATTGCAAAATCAACTTCTTCATCATCGATCATAAAGAAATCTGCAGCTGCCAGTGACGAAATCAACAAAAACCATCTTCATCATAAAAAAATCCTTCTTTTTCTTCACAAGCTTTTAAGAATGGCAGTCAATAGAATGAAGATAAAGACTGAGAAGAGAACAGAAGAATATGATTGAGCTATTGAAGCGAGACAGAAACAGCAACATTAATGATTTTTTTTTTTTTTTAGGAAAATTATTATTTGTTTACCTTTAGTTTACTCCATTATCAAAAATACTACCACACTTTGAGGGTGTATCAATCATCCATTTTAAGTTGACAAAATGTATCAGCAGACCACCAAACCGTTAGTTGCCGTTTAAGTTTGATGATGTCAGAAAGGTAATTTGGTCTTTTCATTTGATACAAGTTATAATTTAAGGGTATACAAGTAATAAAAAGAGAATTTAAGGGTATACAAATGATAATTTTCAATGGTAAAATCGTCAATTCACTGTAACTCCATTAACTTTCAAACAGTAACTAACGGTTTTGTGATCGACTGATACATTTTGCAACTAAAGGTGGACGACTGATATACCCTCAAAGCATTGTAGTATTTTTTATAACAGAACAAATATATGGTATATAAATGATAATTTCTCTTTTTTTAAATAAAAAATATTGGAGGGATATGGAAGAAAGAGAAGATAAATTTTTATTTTAATTTTTTTTTTGGCATTTATTGTCATGTGTTCACGTATCATTAGTAGCTATACTCTAGATTTCTAATTGCTGAGACCGATAACTTTCGGATGTTGTTCGATGACTGATACGTCATGTTTATTGTTCATAAATGAATCGTCGGCATAAATCCAAGACCACGAATGACAATGTTGGTCTCTTAATTTTGAGATTAATTCTTGTACTTCGTTTAATGATTCAAGATTATTAAACTCAAATCGAAGCATTTACGGGAACAAATCAAAATACATTTTTGTCTATTTGTATTTACTTTTTGCTTGGATATTTGGTATTTATTGTTTAACTTTCCTCAATGCGATATACTCAATTTGCTTATTCAACAACTTTGTCCATGGATTCTTCTCTCAACATTGATATATGTGAAATTTGCAGGATTAATTGTTACAATTAATCTTAATTATTTTATTTGTGATCTTTTTTTAGTATTATTTTCATCTAGATTTACCAAGCTTTTTTTTAACTTACTATTACAATAAGACTATAAGTCATATTACATGAGATTATTACTAATATTTACAATGGAACTATCACTCATATTTATATGAGACTATTATTGGGACTAATTTACATACATTCTCATGAAATATTGCCCATATTTTTATCCTAGTTTACATACATTCTCATGAATCACTGTCCAGATTTTTACCCTTTCTAATATTTTTCAAGAGATGTTTACTCTATTCACATTGGTAAACAAGAAGAGTAACATTCACTCAATTATAAATTATAATTGAGGAAGGATTAGCCGCCACAATACTTTTGTGGAGGCTTAAACTGCTACCACTCAGCTTTTATAGGGGCTTGAACTGCTGCCACTTGGCCAAAGCCCAAGTATATGAGTTTACCTAGTTGCTGCCTAACAAATAGTCTAAAAATCACACACAAAAGAACCAAAGAAATAAACCAAGTCAGAATAAATATCGGTGATACAACAGAATCTTATTATATATATTACTCTTATCCCAAATTATCCCACAAACAAAACGTGGGGAAAAGGTCAAAACTTCCAAATTTAGATCCAATTGCTAACTTGGAACCCTCCATACAAAAATCTTTATATAGCCCCGAAGTTGGAATTAGAAAAAAATTGCAAAATTACAAGATCATTTACAGAAAGAAAAAATGGCGGTATCCAAGTTCACATCATGGCTAATGACCTTGGCAATTGTTTCACTGTTATTTGTGAATAACGTGAATGCATCTAATCAAGTGCAAAAGCAGGCGAAGAATTACTGCCAAATATGGGGCATTACGATACCATTTTGCCAGCCGGCAGAGGCGGCGGTGACGACGACCAACAAGGCAGGCACTCTTGAGCACGGCATCGGGTACGTTGATTATAAAAAACTGAAAGAGGCGTCTCAAAACCGGAATCCGAGGAACAGAAATAGAAAGCAGCCGAACCCGTAAGAGGCCAAGCTCCATGTGTATTTGGTGGCACCATGCATGCTTAATGACTCAGAAAAAAAAATTATATCTCTGTAATTGATTGATAATTTTGCACGAAATAAGGCCTATGGGATTAATGTAGCAAAGTGTAATGTAATCGATGAACATCATTCATTAATTAATCTCATTACCAAGCCAGATCGTATTGTTGTCATTTAGTTATGAATTGCATCCACGCATGCACCATGAATTGGCTTAGTCAAGATCTCCATTTCCTTTTCGATTATCAACGAAGGCAAGTTTATAATCAATTTTAAGGATAATCGGCCAAGGTACAAACCAATCTTGTTGGCGAAGTAATTAAAGCATCTCTAAAAATCTCTTCAAATCATACTTTATTTCCTATTTGAAGACCTACTTTAGCAATAATTAAAAATTTTAAAAGGCTCTTAAATAAGATTGTTCTTTTCTTCCTTCAATATTAAAGAGGGAATAATCAAGAGCAACTTGTTACGGGCCACTCAAATCTCCCGCAATTAGATGTTAATTTGGTGCACATGGGTTCGCTTACTAAAAGTCTGCTTAGATGTGGAGTGTGCTTAGAAGCGGGCTATGCTTAGCACTAAAGACGAGATGTGTTTAGAAGGAGTTTGTGCCTAGTAATGGGTCACCGCACACAACAGGCTTACCGTGGTGCGCTCAGCAATCATCCAACCCTATCCTGAATTCTAGACTTCTTTACAATTGTAAATATCTTAGAAGTTTCTAGGTTTGTGCATTTAGGTCCTTACGAGATGTTTTGTCCACTTGCCCTAGGGAGATAAACTATAAATAAGGGTGAGCCCTCCTCATTTGCTCACCACCACACCACACACACACAACCACTAGCACACACATACAAGCTCTCAAGCGCTCTTACAAAAGCTCTCTTGTAAATTCTTTCTAGTGTGAAATAAATTTTTTTTTGTCCATATTGCTCTCACTTCTCGCTAGCATTGTCACAAGCAACTTCTCATGGCTGGTTTGAGAAGTATTCTAATTCTCATCCCTTGACAGACTTCTTCCTTTTCAGTTAGTACTATATTATTATTTAGGGTGGGGATATTTCCACCCCATTATTTGTGTAAACCACCCCACTTCTAAAAAATATTTATAATAAATATACATTTTTTCTAATAAGTACAAATCAACAAATAAATTTATGTAATTAATAAATTAAATCATTCTTATATCTTTTTCTTATATTTTTTCAATTAAATAAGCTTTAAAATATGTTCTATTTAATTATTTTGCTTTATGACATAAAATGACCCACTTGCCCAAAACAATATGTATCTTGTATTTAATACTTTAGGTACTTAATTTTGTGACTTCTAATCTAACTTCTTAAATGAAGTCTAATGATTTTTAATATTTTACATGTAGATGACATAAATTTGACAGCTTAATAATTTAATGAGTATTTTCTCATAAAGACATTATGTTAGTTTAATTAAAATTAATAATCGTACTAATAAGTAGAATTAAATATTTAGAAACAATGAATTTTGTATAAAATTAAAAAATTGTTGAAGTATTTTTTAAGTTAAATTAAATTTTTGGTATTTTTAACCTTTAAGGGTATAATAATCAATTTAGATTTAGGTTAAAGCAATCTTTTAGTCAAATATAATAAAAAAAATTTTGTCACAACAAAATAAAATAAGATAGATTTAATTGATTAATTCTTCTTTATTTAAAATTTTAAAAATAATGAGAACTTTTTATAATTATTTTTTACAAGTGGGGTGGATTTGCAGAATTTGTGG